>OV121038.1:14800000-15401373 GCA_921293045.1 Aplocera efformata | reverse complement strand
AATTATATGAGCGGTTCTTTAATAAAAACTTCTTAATCGGCTAAAATTACATACTAACTAAGTGATGTTTCATAAGTCATTTAGGCGCTTAGCGGACGTTGCTCAATAAATAAATTTTTCGCTTTGGTGATTAGATATAAAAATAAGAATGGTGTTAATGTACATCTAAGTTACATTGATGATGAAAATTTAATTTAATTGGATTTAACTTTACTCTATTGATATTTTTTATAAAAATCAACATTTTACAAGAGTATGATACGTCACTTTATCAAAGCACAAGTTTTATAAAAATAAATATTATAATGTCATAGATGTTTTATTCTCATAATTCAAACGTTTCTTTTTCTAAATTGTTAACAAAAAGTTTGGGTAAAGACGATTTCATTTATTATGTGCTATAATTTCACTATAGTTTTCTCAGGAGATTGGATTCAATAAGACTAAAAATGAGAGACACCAATAGATAACCTCAGTAGCAATACTTCTTCTTCTTTAAAGTAGCAATATCTGGCAACATTCATTTAGTGACAGCTAATCCACCTGACGTTAAGGAACGGTAAAAACGTCAATCAATTTTGACGTTGACGTGTTGAAATGACACGCTTGCTGGTTCTGGTTCCAAAAAAACAAACCAAACCAAACCAAGCCGTTGGAGAAGTGAAGTTGTGTGCACCTACTTTCCGCTCCGTACACGCCCAACGAATGTTGAGATTAAAAACAATAACTATGAAAAGTATTTGATACGTCCAAACTTTTTATCATTTAGTTCCGTCGTGCCTTCGTCCAGTTTTAGGGACAGAATGTCCGTTAGTGCCAGTGCTGAGAACCTTTCTACTGACGCACAGGTGAGAGAGCCTAACAAGTTGTTGTATAGGTACCTAGTTATAATAATGATTTTGTTTCTTCATTTGGTTAAATAAATTTATTCTTATTCTTATTATTCTTATTATCGTATGCGTAACTATTGTTCGCGAGTACATATATAGACATCGTATAGTGCGTCAGAAGTTCGTTTTGAGTTGAAATAAGCAGTATTTCCTTGTTCCACCACGCCGTGAGTCATGTTATTGGGGTCCTAATACGGATGCAGTGGCCGACGAACATCCGCATAGGGCATATCGCGACCTCCTTTGGCTTGTTACTTACTTAAAAGTTTTTTCAAACTTAGTTTCGGTTTATAAACAAACTAGGTCACCAGATCAGGTAGAACAAATTATCTCAATAGTTTATCTAATTAATTTAAGTATGGCCAACTTCTTCTCAGCCATTCCAGTATTATCCAGTAGTAACATAAATGAGCACAACCTTCCTTAATCTCAGCTTGAGCAATTCAAACACCCAGGTAGGTTGTAGTACATATAATCTTACAGCCTGACTGTAACAGTTGTTTGTTTATCTCTGTCATCTAATGTGTAAACAGTAAAGAATAATGGGTATTTGTGAAACATTAGTGCATTTGTTTATTTTCATAGATGCAACCTATACCATAACTTGATCCATAATTATTTAAGGAATTTGTACCATGTTTTGGTTTGTGAAAGTCTATTATTGCTTTTGCTTTTATTCAAAGACAGTTGTCTAGTCGTCTTTCAATATAGTCAATATATTGTCTTTGTGTATGAATTCAATTCCTTTGAGCCCTCATGACAACCATGTTTTGGAGCAAAAGCTCAAAAATATTTCAACTTTTTTTCTCACATTAATGCTGGTCTATGGGAGATGATTCTTAACTATTTGGAGCTCTTCCCAATACTAGGACTCAATTTTGTTTTTGTCCTTTTAATGGTTATTTTATGTTAAAACTAATGGATAGTTAAAATAAATATTACAAGAGTATGACTTCTAATATTTAGCGGCAATACACTAAAGCGGCAGTGTTTCTATTAAAAAATCAGGATTTTATTTATTGTGTGAATATGACTCCGCCCTTTCTCAACAGATGTCGTTTTTAGTATTGTTTACGTGTACTAATAAATGACCATACTTGTATTCGATAGTACTGAATGTCAGCTATCTAACGCATTTTATGATATTTGGTTGAAGTGTAAGCAACAATTGTTTTCACCTTTTCGAAAATGTCGGTTTTTATTCCAAATAAACGTCATTTGCGGGAAGTGTTATTACATTATTTTATTGCGAAGAAAACTGCAGCGGAAACTTATCGTTTGCTTGTGGAGATTTATGGTGAGCATGCTCCGTCTAATACAACTTGCAAGGAATGGTTTCGACGATTTCAAAATAACGATTTTAGTACTGAGGATAAAGAACATGGAAAACCACCAAAAAAATTTGAAGATGCTGAATTGGAAGCATTATTGGCGGAAGATTCTTGCCAAACTCAATCAGAATTAGCTGCAGCATTAAATGTTGATCGTTCAACTGTTGCAAAGCGTTTACAAATGATGGGAATGATTCAAAAAGCCGGTTACTGGGTTCCACGATTTAAAAGAAAGAGACATGGAACGTCGGAAAACCATTTGTGAAATGCTGCTTCAAAGACAGCAAAGAAAAGGATTTTTGCATCGGATAGTCACAGGAGACGAAAAATGGATACACTACGAAAATCCTAAACGCAAAAAAGCTTGGGTGAAACCAGGCGAACCAGGCCCATCACAGCCAAAAATAAATATTCACTGTGCCAAGGTCATGCTCTGTATTTGGTGGGATCAGAAAGGTATTGTATATTATGAGTTGCTCAAACCCTCTGAAACTATTAATGGAGAAGTTTACCGACGACAACTAATGCGTTTGAAGCGAGCCATAGAAGAAAAACGACCAGAATGGGTGAATAGACATAACAAATTAGTTCTTCAGCATGACAATGCCAAACCGCATACCGCAGAAGTCGTAAAAAGATATTTAGAGGGACAGGACTGGGAAGTGTTACCCCACCCGCCATATTCACCAGACATAGCTCCTTCGGATTACCACCTATTCCGGACGATGCAGACAGACCTTACTGGAGAAAAGTTTACTTCATGTGAAAGTATCAAAATTTGGATTGACAACTGGATAAGCTCAAAAGACCAGGACTTCTTCCAGCAAGGAATACGAAAACTACCTGAACGATGGGCGAAGGTTGTAGCTGCAGATGGAGCATACTTTCAATAATTTTTTTTTTTAATTTTGTAAGCGAACAAATGTGTTTTATTTTGACAAAAAGGGGCGGAGTCATATTCACACACCCAATAATTGAATAATTTTCATTACCATCTATATCTTTTGTCAAACCTTGATGAAGTTAAACTAGAATGGCAACAAAATAAATCATTTAAAGGAGGCAACACTTATATTTTGTTTATGGGCGACAGTATCCACTTAACATCAAGTACAGGTAACCTCTTTTTATATAACTTTCACACTATTAAAACACCCTTTTCATTGGCATTGGGTTATGCAGTTCTTTCTAACTTCAACAAAATATTGTTGTAGAAAATTTTCTATAAAACATTTCTTAAAAATAGTGTATATGCCAAGTCATATCTACTAGTAATAAAACTGTACAATTGTTTCTTACTTCCAAAAATGTTCTTGTGTAGTCCCCAAACTTTCAAAGCATATTCCAAATTCCAAGTTTAATGCTTTCTGGCCAAATGGGACTATATTTTGAACGAAGAAGCTATACTAATCAGCCCAAGCAGTCCATGATGTTGTGTGAAGATTTTCATAGATATCATTTATATGCATAGTTAATATTAGCTTTACATATGGTAAAGCTAATATTTAGAATTGATACTGCATCTTTCTCAATACTTGGTAACATATGTATGATTTTTATTTGGTTTGTATGAAATGAAACTAACATTGTGGCTAATACACTTATGAGATCACACTCTGCTTATTCAATCCAATCGCGCTACGCGTTCGTTGTTCAACCAATTGCCGTGTATAGGTCGCGCAAATCATATCACCCCTTAGAAGTTAACGCTTCCTAAAGCTAATGGCTGTGCAGTGCGCATATTATGTATAACATTCATTCTGTGCAGCCGCTTGCTGCATACTTTCAACCCATTTACGTTTCTAATTTATATATTATCTAAAAATTATTTGTTGATTAAATTCGTGCAATCAAATTTACAAATCACATGACCTTTTATAAATTCTGCCGCCAACAAGCTCCTTGACTTGACTGCTTCGTATTGGCTCTTGTAACTTAATGATGCTAGAACTCTACTACTATTTGATTATGATATTTTCTGCTAGGTCTGCGAAGTAAATGAATAACTTAACATTTAAATTAACAATGTGAAATACCCAGGCCTGATTGCCCAAATGCAAATAGTTATTACACAAATAGAAATCAGCATCAGCTCGATATAAATGGTATTTTTAAAGGTGGTTGGCCTATTTATTTGGGTCATTTAGTCATGCAGTTTATGAGTTATTAGTCTATGCATTTTTTATTATCTCAATAACTGATAAAATGGTTTGAAATTTTGTGATCATGATTGCAGTAGAACTTGTGCAAAGTTTGCCCAGAGAAGTACTGCCTCCACACCTGGTAACCTGATGCCAAGCAGCGGTGCACTCGCGCTGTTGTGGAAGGGTGTGGGTACCGGTGAAATCACATACGCCTGAGAAATACATGCCCGTATCGGTGTGTGCGCAATGAAATACTACTTGGGTCTTCTCATACTTTTGTTGGGGAGGACTTAAGTCGTATTGCACTTTTTATGGGCGGAGGTAACCACTTAACATCAAGTGGGCCTTCAACTCATCCCAACACTTTAATTACATATAAAATAAACTCTATGTGCAGTCAGTTTTTAGTTTTCGTTTTAAAAACTTGAAATCGCTACCTTGAAGTGTAATTAAAGCAGACTTCCTACATGAATGCACATTACAAACATGCATTACAGTTATTTTGCATTTTACTTATCTGCATCGTCAAATAAAGAGTTACATAAATTAATTGTGATTCATAGTATTATTAAACTGAATCATTGTTAGTAGCAGAGCCTACCTACTTATTACGGTGACACATTATACTGGTAAAATATAATTCATTCATTGCATAACAATACCTACTACAAATAGAGAAAAATGTATGTGACATCAAAGTCTCATTTCATTTTTAATGGCCATTATCTGTTTGAAACTTCACACTGTACGGACTGACATTTGCCAATCCAGGCGTTGCCTGCTGCGATAACAGATATCGCAAACTGTAAAGTACCACAATTAATATAATAACTTACGAGTCCCTCGAGCAAGCAGAATGTTGTTGTCTATTTCTCCCACTTAAACATGTTAAATTCCATAGCTTTGGACGGCTTCATAGTTTAGTTGCCCTGCTTTCAACGCAATGAGTCCCGGGTTCGATTCCCGAGTGGGGCACACTTTGTGTGGTGAGCATGAAGTTGGTTCTCGGGATTTGGGTATTAATCTTGTGTTTCTGTGTTTGTCCATGCCACCTGCAACATAGGGAATCCTAGTACAGGTGTATGAGTGTGTAAGCGTAATCTTGCCGGATTCGACCACAAACAGCTAACTTCATAGTCACGTAGTGATTATTTTGGAACCAAAAACTGCGATTATGGTTTCAGAGTTGTGATGGCGGCTCCATGTGCTTGGAACTGGCCCTCGAAGGAGAACGATTGTGCAAAGCCGGCGACTGTCGCGCCGGTGTTGCGTTCTTTCAGGCAGCCATTCAGGCCGGGACAGATGACCTACGGACCCTTAGTGCCATCTACAGCCAATTGGGGAATGCATACTTCTACCTTGGGGACTACAACAAGGCCATGCAATACCACAAACACGACCTCACCTTAGCTAGGTACGTTCATTTGTTCTAGGCTCCTGTATCATTCCGGCGCCAATGGTTCGCTGCATTTGTAACTTGCCAGCCAAACTCCTTTTCAACACATGTAGTATCATTTCAATCTGCTTAAAGCTGTTAATATTTCTTTACTACTTACCTACTTTATATATACAATACTTACTTGCTGACCGGGCCACGCGTTGCTGCGGCTAACGTTTTTGTAATTGTGACTGTCAAATAATAACAGACAAATAATTAGCAATAAATTAAAATTGCGACTATAATTTGAGATTTAAACTATCCTATCTCTCAAGTTGGATCGAACTGCACATGGTGTGCGAATTTTATTATAATCGGTTAAGTGGTTTAGGAGTCCATTGAGGACAAACATTGTGACACGAGATTTATATATATTAAGATTGTTACTGAATATATGTCATTCACTTTGTGTTTTAAATAAATATTAAATGTAGTGTAATCACGACAGGACAATGAACGATAAACTCGGCGAGGCGAAAGCGTCTGGAAACCTAGGGAACACACTGAAAGTGATGGGCAAGTTCGCCGAAGCGATCCAATGCTGCAAGCGGCACCTTGAGATATCTCGCGCGCTCGGCGACCGACTGAGCGAGGGGCGAGCACTTTACAATCTCGGGAATGTGTACCACGCGCAAGGGAAGCAACTGGGCCGCGTCGGACAAAACGACCCTGGCCACTTCCCGCAAGAAGTCAGAGACTGTTTATTGCAGGCAGTCTCCTACTACGAGTGAGTGTTCTATACTGTCGCTTTACAGCCTCGGGCAGGGTTAGACAAGAGGGGTGACTGGGCCGTGCTGACGAAACGACTCCGTCGAATTCCTGCAGGAAGGCAGGGACTATCTGCCGAAGGCTGTCTCCTACTTCGAGTGAGTGTTCTATACTGTCGCTGTACAGCCTCGGGCAGGAGGACTGGAGGTGTTGTTTTATGAGTTTCAACCATAAATCCACTTAACATCAAAGTGGGCTCAAAGCTCGTCCAGAAACTTTAGTTGCAAAATAAATAATGCTAGTTTGCAATGCGTGTTTGACCTAGTGATCGTTTCAGAGAGAACCTCGAGTTGATGCGGAGCCTGGAAGACCGACAGGGCATGGGGCGCGCGTGTGGCAACCTCGGCAACACGTGCTACCTGCTCGGCGAGTTCTCTCGCGCAATCCGCTACCACACCGAGCGTCTGCGGATCGCGCGCGAGTTCGGTGACAAGCCGGCCGAGCGTCGTGCCAACAGCAACCTCGCCAACTCGCACATCTTCCTCGGGCAGTTTGAGAACGCAGCCGAACATTACAAGTAAGTTTTAACTATACCTTACAAACAATACACACGGCAGGAATTGGACGCGACAACCCAAAGTTCCTCACGAATTCGGTGACAAATAGGCTGAGCGTCGCGCCAGCAGCAACCTCGCCAACTCGCACATCGCCAACTCAAACTTCCTCGGGTAGTTTGAGAACGCGGTTGTCATTACAAGTAAGATTTAATGATACCTTAAGTTTGACGCGATAACCAAAAACTTTCTCGCGAATTCGGCGACAAATCGGCTGAACGTCACTCCTATCTCGTACGAGAGTAATATAGTAATATGCGGAACATAGTAAGTATTGCTGGGTGCATATCACACTGGGTAACGTCACTACGTTTCAAATCAATTTTTCAGACAGCGAAACGGACCCAAAATTGATCCAAAATGGCTTCCAAAATTTGACGCATAAATGTTTGCCCTATCTGTTTATCGAACCCGGTTTAGCGAACTTGGCATTCTAACTTAAATTAAAGTTTTTTTTTATATATAATATAATTTTGGTTCACCCGTACGATTGACGTCTACATTAATATTAAAAGTGTGTGTAAGGACGTATCATCCCCGTCTCGGGTGATGGACGCAGTAGGATGAATGCAACTCAATGTAAGATCCAAATTTTATACTGAGTCGCATTACTGTTGTCATAGGTGGGGGTCGCCACTAACAGCCAGGTGGGCCCTAAGCTAAATATATGGTGTGTGAATATGACTCCGCCCCTTTTTCTCAAAATAAAACACATTTGTTCGCTTACAAAATTAAAAAAAAAAATATTGAAAGTATGCTCCATCTGCAGCTACAACCTTCGCCCATCGTTCAGGTAGTTTTCGTATTCCTTGCTGGAAGAAGTCCTGGTCTTTTGAGCTTATCCAGTTGTCAATCCAAATTTTGATACTTTCACATGAAGTAAACTTTTCTCCAGTAAGGTCTGTCTGCATCGTCCGGAATAGGTGGTAATCCGAAGGAGCTATGTCTGGTGAATATGGCGGGTGGGGTAACACTTCCCAGTCCTGTCCCTCTAAATATCTTTTTACGACTTCTGCGGTATGCGGTTTGGCATTGTCATGCTGAAGAACTAATTTGTTATGTCTATTCACCCATTCTGGTCGTTTTTCTTCTATGGCTCGCTTCAAACGCATTAGTTGTCGTCGGTAAACTTCTCCATTAATAGTTTCAGAGGGTTTGAGCAACTCATAATATACAATACCTTTCTGATCCCACCAAATACAGAGCATGACCTTGGCACAGTGAATATTTATTTTTGGCTGTGATGGGCCTGGTTCGCCTGGTTTCACCCAAGCTTTTTTGCGTTTAGGATTTTCGTAGTGTATCCATTTTTCGTCTCCTGTGACTATCCGATGCAAAAATCCTTTTCTTTGCTGTCTTTGAAGCAGCATTTCACAAATGGTTTTCCGACGTTCCATGTCTCTTTCTTTTAAATCATGTGGAACCCAGTCACCGGCTTTTTGAATCATTCCCATCATTTGTAAACGCTTTGCAACAGTTGAACGATCAACATTTAATGCTGCAGCTAATTCTGATTGAGTTTGGCAAGAATCTTCCGCCAATAATGCTTCCAATTCAGCATCTTCAAATTTTTTTGGTGGTTTTCCATGTTCTTTATCCTCAGTACTAAAATCGTTATTTTGAAATCGTCGAAACCATTCCTTGCAAGTTGTATTAGACGGAGCATGCTCACCATAAATCTCCACAAGCAAACGATAAGTTTCCGCTGCAGTTTTCTTCGCAATAAAATAATGTAATAACACTTCCCGCAAATGACGTTTATTTGGAATAAAAACCGACATTTTCGAAAAGGTGAAAACAATTGTTGCTTACACTTCAACCAAATATCATAAAATGCGTTAGATAGCTGACATTCAGTACTATCGAATACAAGTATGGTCATTTATTAGTACACGTAAACAATACTAAAAACGACATCTGTTGAGAAAGGGCGGAGTCATATTCACACACCCAATAAAAAATATCATACTTTTTATTATTGTATAAAGGTGAAAGTTTGTATATGAGTGTGTGTGTGTATATTTGTTACTCCGTCACGCTGAAACGGGTCAACGGATTTGGATGAAGTTTGTTACCAGGTTAGCTTATATACTGGATTAACACATTCGATCATTCGATGCCTTCGATCCGGGGCCAGCATAGTGACATAATTTGAAATTAATGCGCTGCGATATTGCTATTCTGTGCGTTTGCTGCCTCGCTATTGTTATTTGAGTATTTATGAATTGCTGGGAAGTTTTTTGTATTATACACAAAATTCCACGTTATAGGATTTATTTTATCCCCACACTTTAATGCTTTTTCGAGAATATCAAAAACTACAATAAGGTACAGGAATGCGTGTAATTTTTTTTGATCAGTTTTGACTTCAATCTCTATTTTTCTTCAAAATACTAATCGAGTCTGTATTAGTCGTTTTTTTTATATCAGTATTATAATTATTGTTAATTTAAATTTCGATTAAGGGCAAAGACTGGCGAGGCTGTGTCCACAATCTGTAGAATCGTATCAAATTAGATGCAGTATCGTTTCCACTTTCATCACGAACGCAAAATAATTGAATTGAAAGTGAATGAAATTGAAGTTGAATCGAAACTTTATTTGTTAATTGGTCATGATTTTAGCTATGCAACGCAATGCGACCGCCCCCAAAATTTGAACCAACGCTTTTGCCTCCAAAGTTAAGTATAAAGATAAGTGTTTATGAAACCCAACATTATTCGTTGACACGAAATAACATTAGATACTACTCGTAAACCATTTAAAAATCATTCATTGAATGTATCGTTCAAATCGTTATCCAAGAAATAGTCGGTTGGAAGACATGTGAAAAGAACAAAGACATGTGACGTCTACCACCATTTGTTCTTGATTAGCTTAATCACTCTTGCTTGCTGAGAGTAGGCCAGCAGTGAAACGCTGAGTAAACCCTGAACTGGAAACTATCCAGCCGGCCATTTTCTCATGGCAGTACCCACTACCTTCGGTTATAAACGTGTCATTGACTCGTTGGCTTTTTGTCATCGTTAAATGGCTGTTAAATATCATATATTAAACCTGCTAATAACAAATAACTAGTGTAATTAGAAAGGAAATTCTTTAGAATTTCTTGCGATTGTTCATTTTATTACGAAGATAGTAAAATATTTATATTGGAAACAGCCCGGTTGGAAAACATTTTGCCTTGAGCTCGTACTGAAATGACCTAGTGCACTCGCGTGACCTGTACTTGTGACCTAGTAACTGCGAACTAGGCTATCGATATAGGTCGTCACCGGATTGACATGATTTTATCTGAATAGTTGATCCCCAGGTGATATTTGGGCAACACCTTTCTTATTGCGCTGCGTAAAAATTCGAATGGAACCGTGCAATTAAAGACACACGAGACATGTTTCAAGGTGAGAAGTGCAATGCGAAATCACATAAGAGTTAATAAGTATTGCTACATCGCGGAGCCCAAAGATTAACACCAGGCGAGTATAGATTATTATCTGTCTGCACGTTACATAACTTTCTTCTCGTGAGAAAAACTCTATTGAATGTGAATGTTGACAACAGATAAGAGTCGCTTAGTATAAGCAACAACACTTTACGCTTGTCGTTAATCCTCATTGGCTGTGCTAATAATGTAGTTGTGACAATTTTTAAGACTATTGGATCGGTTTTAGTGATTTTTGGACCATGAATAGAATACATCCCCAATACGGAGGTAGGATATATTTTGTATCAGTGCCGCTTGGGCGATGGCGCGAGCAGAAGCTATTTTAAGCGATTATAAGCCTTAGCATTGCCTGAAAACATATGCGAACTGTACGAGTTCATAAGCCAATTCACAAAATACTATAGAGTTCTATCTAGCTTGGCATACTTTTACGAACCGCGCTGCAAAACTAGCAAACTCGAATGTATATTAAATAATACTAATAGTTAACTAATGTTACATTTAAAATTCGCAATAAACTGCGCCGAAGCTCTAAGAACGCTACGCTAACGTCTACTAATTCGAAAATTACTAATTAAAACTACTTATGTGTGTGGAGGATATAAATACGCTTTTTTTAACTGTTCACATTTACAAATTTTTGAAGTATGATAGGATGGCATTGCTCGTCTGTTAAGTAGCTAAATCGGCTGTTAGTAACTTTGTTAAATAGTTGTTTGTTCGCTAACTTGCAACTTCGATCATCGGTCGGTGCAAATATTTATATGACGGTAAACTTCGCCACGCAGCTTTCTCTACTACAGTTCAACAAACGGAAGTTAGCAGCCCTGACTAACTAACTTACCTGCTACACTGGTTGTTGTCTAATGTCTAATATGTAATGTAAAATAGCATTAAAAATATCGTTGTTTCTTTCCCTATATGACATAAACAGAGACAATATTTTTCAAATATTGCATATGCAAGATTACTTGTGATGTGACACTACACAGTTTGATAAAAAAAATTATAATGGCGCTGCAGTCTATGCGTTTTCGTCGCTCGCTGTCTCTCTCCCACCTATACAAATATAATACCGTTTCCCAACACATTTTTGCCAATCTTTTATGTGTGAATGTTTACAAATTTTTGTTACGTTGATGTTTCCAGACGCACGCTAGCCCTAGCGGAAGAGCTAGGTGACTCGGCGGTGGAAGCACAGGCGTGCTACTCGCTAGGCAACACGTACACGCTACTGCGTGAATACCGTGCTGCTGAGCAGTACCACGCGAGGCACCTCGCAGCCGCGCGCGCTCTGCGAGACCGGTCAGTCTACATTTATATTTCCGTGGTTATTTTGCAATCGGTCTTGCGACTTTAAACGTTGTGTTTTGGTTCTGATTGAGCCACGAATAAATAACTGTTAAGGTGCAATACATCTCTTTTGCAAAACTGTTGACTTGCCTCAAAGTTTAATTATTAAAGCAGCCAAGATTTGTGTAACAAACCCAGATGTTTGTTCTGTGTCCGGCACTTTATGTATGTATTTAGAAAAAATCTTTAAAAGTATTCTATCAGTAACTATAATACAAATTATGATTAGAGTGGCGCTGTGTGAAATTTCCATAAATATTTATTTAATATAGTAGCAGTAAAAGCAAATTTTCACCTTACCGTTATTTATTCCGTGCTATTAACTTGTCCAGTTGTCCAGTTGCTCGCGTCTGTAGGTTGATTCCCTACACGTACCCCCTGGGTGGTGCCAAAGGAGCAACCAAAAGTAGCTGTAGAACTTGTGGCAAGTTCGTCCGTTGAGGTACTGCCACCACACCTGAAATCTGCCAAGCAGTAGTGCTCGCATTACTGTATTCCGGTGGAAGGGTGAATGAAAATAAATATTTCTCTAGCACACATCTTCACCAGGAATATTTTTATTTAATAAAGTCTTAAAAGTTATAAGTCAATAAATTACTACTCTTCTACTAAAATATATTTAAAACACTAAGATCTCTGCTCTCTTATAAGTAATGAGCATTTATTTCAGTAACAACGCAACACGCTCTTGCCACAGACCACGGTTGCATAATCAAGGACAGATTCACAACAATAAATTTATCAAAATTAAGTCGCGATTGATGCATAAGTTTTCAGCCACAACAGTATATTTCTGAAACGATTCAAAATCGCGTAAAGAATTATTACATCTTTTCGAAAGACATTCAAACATTACCATTTTTAATAAAAAAAAACATAGTTACATGGTGATTTTAGGCAGAAATAAGAAATACCGACAACATGTTTTATGCCCGGCCAAATTTTGTGTGATTTATACCTAAATTGTACTTAAAAGTATAAATTTACGTGAAAAGATTTAGTTGAATAACTAAATCAATTATAGTTCATTTCCCCCTGTCTAATCAATCTAACGGAATGACATAGTTCGTGTAACCCTCGACCATCGTATCTCATCTTGCCTGTAGTATTAGTATGTAGTTGTACCATGGATGTATGTGGCGTGGTTGCTTGCAGCGTGGGCGAGGGTCGCGCGTGCTGGTCGCTGGGCAACGCGCACGCCGCGCTCGGCAACCACGAGAAAGCGCTATACTACGCGAACGAACACTACAACATATCCAAAGAGGTAAGTATACCTGTCAATTCAATGACCTTCAATTCCAGTAGAAATCGGAGTGTATTTAGCTTTTTCTTGCAAAATATCCAAACAAACGAAAAGCGATTCGATACCAATTCCAACAGAACACAATCGGTGGAAAGGCATGTAAATATTATAATCCCACATGAGTTGGTATTTCTTGAATCACATACAGTTTTTCTATCTGCTTGCCATCGTACAGCAATAGAGACTGAGTTGATCTCATTCCCTCTAATATCAAAACACCCGGCTAGACTGGACAAACAAAGGAGGTAGGAGGAGTATAGTGATGATTTTTGTGCAGCTTGGTGACGTGCTGGGCATGGCGACGGCGCAGATGAATATCGGCGACCTGCGCAAGGTCTTGGGCCTGCCAGCGGAGGAAACGCCATCGCCACCAGCTGCCGAAGATTCCGCGCCGCGGACTCCTTTCAACGCGCTGCGCGTGCGCCGCCAGAGCATGGAACAACTCTCGCTCATACAGGTGTAGTGTCCAAATATTATAATTTTTTTGTAGAGTTTGAACAGGCTCAGGAAATTTCATAGTTACGTGGCGCTGCTATAAAGTTTTAATTTAGTAACTAGTATGCTGCTAAAACAGTACCAAATAGTGCCTATGTGTTGCGAGTGCAAGCTTGTATGTAGTCTTTGTAACTTCACGCGAGAGCGGTTTTTGCTATTTATTCCGACACATAAATGATATATATATATATGATAGTTACAAATGGAGAGAAGCTCCTTTACATTGTAGAATTTGAACCCACAACCAGCATCGTAAACTGACGTCACTACGAGTTATGTAGCTTTAGAACACATCTGATTTAACCAAGCATATATTATAGCTGAATACATGAGTATCAAAATTATCTTCACAGATAACGCCAGACGCGAAAACCAAAGAAATACTAGAAGCAAAACACGACATGACCCGCGGCGACTCGGATGACAACCCTGAGGAGTCGTTCTTTGAGCTGCTGTCGCGCTGCCAGTCCGCGCGGCTTGACGAGCAGCGGGCCACGCTGCGGGACAAGGAGAACCGGCCGCGGCCGCCGGACAGCAAGCTACAGCGGTCGCACAGCACCGCAGAAAGACATAGCACGTGAGTACACTAGCGCCACGCTGTGGGATAAGGAAAACCGACCGCGGCCGCTGGACAGCAAGCTGCAGCGGTCGTTCAGCACTGCGGACAGACAGCGCGTGAGTACAGTGACGCCACGCAGCGGGACAAGGAGAAACGGCCGCAGCCAACAAACAGCAAGCTGCAGCGGTCGCACAACAATGTGGACAGTCACAGCACGTGAGTACACTGGCGCCACGCTGTGGGACAAGGAGAACCGGCCGGGGCCGCCGGACGGCAAGCTGCAGCGGTCTCACAGCACTACACTGGAATATCCGGCCCGCATGCAAAATTATTTAACCTTGCAGTTGGTGTTAAAATAGAGCCAGTGATGTGTTAATAGTTCAACAACTTAAAACGGTATAGTATATAGTAACGTATAGTTATATAGTATAGTAGCTTATAGTAGATTCCTTGAAACGCGCTTAATGAATAATGAGCATCACGGGCTTCGCTAAGGCATTACGCAGAAAACATGACCTCGATGTCCTCATATTAGGGTTTTCAAAAAAACTGTCTTATTGGTTGATGAGTTAACAGCCCACTTGATGTTAAGTGGTAACTCCCGCCCATAAACCACTGCAATCCACCCCTCCCGGAGCATGATAAGACCCAACTAGCATCGCGTAGCGCGCATCATTCTGAAACGAAGATGTAACGTGTCATGCGCCTATAATTACACCGGAGCACAACAATGGGAATGCGCCACTGCTTGGCGGCAGATTGCCAGGCGCAGGCAGTACTTCTCTGGGTGAACTTGGCGCAACTTCTACTATTCCTTTCGCAACACCCCGGCGACTCATGTAGCGACTGAGGGTACTCGCCTACGCTACAAATGGAACCCCAAAATATTGTAAAAGTACATTTTATTGACCAAAATATTTTCTCTTGTTTCAGCGATGAAATCGCAAGGTACGCTATCACACCCCGCGTTCTACAACGCCACCAGGATTATGCATTGACCGTGCAATTGCAACTGCATGCATACCCGAGATATGTGTCACAGACATACTAATAAATCCCCATTAGTAATGTCACAGGTATACTAATATATTGATTAGTATCAATGGAATCTCCCAGCTTGAATGCTCTTTAGGATAAAGGGAACGCATCAAAGCTAACAGCGTCTGTCTATCTGTAGTACCTTTAAAGAGTCATTGCTCGAGTCAATTATCCTTTGGGACACGTCAAAATTAACACGCACAAGTTAACGTTTACACACTCATACCTCTGCACTAGGATTCCCTGTATCGCAGATGGCATGGACAAACACAGAAACACAAGACAAACACCCAAGACCCGAGAACAAACTTCATGCTCACCACACAAAGTGTGCCCCGGCCGGGAATCGAACCCGGGACCCCTCGCTTCGAAGGCAGGGCTACTACCAACTAAGCCACGGAGCCGTCAAGTTAACATGTTTGTTTGCATATAACGTGTCACAGGAGCTCCATCGCCATACATATGCATATCGAAATACAGCCAGGTTTCATTGTTTAGCTTATTGTATGTGAGGCTTTAATGTATCGCGCAGAAGGCCCACCTGGTGGTAAGTAGCGGAACACAGTAATACAAGCACTAATGCTTGGCGGCAGATTCCAGGTGTGGTGGCAGTACCTCTCCGGACGAACTTGGCACAAGTTTTACTGCTACTTTAGGTTGCTCCTTTCGCACCAACCAGGAGACAAGTGTAGGGATTCCCTTGCGGACGCGAGCTACTTGATCCTCGAAGTTGATAGTCTTTTTTGTTAGAATATGGAATAATCACTTATAGACTTAGGCAACGGGCGGGTTATTAAAAATACAATTGGTGAGTTACTCTCGATGTGCAAGTCCAAATCACACTTAGCTGGTATTTTATACCGCAAAGCTCTAATATCTGCAGGGATTTGAAACAGAGACTATATCTGCCAGCGAAAATCCCGTCAAACCGGTCCAGCCGTTACGGAGATCAGCCAAAACAAACAGATAGATAGACAACTTATTGATTATTTTTGCGCATGGCCGTTGGCTACAAATGGGCAAAGTACGTTGGTTGGTGTTTCGGGTGTGGTAAGGGACAAAACATTTTGCAGCAAACCAGATTAGCCAACATACAGCGAGCTGTACATATACTGGACTGTATAAACGTTTCATCCCCTTATAGATGATTCCACCAAATGGAAGTAATAGACAAGTTTCCGGGGGCTGCTCAATAAAATTATCTTGTACGCGTAATGGCTAACATAGACAACTCTATAGTACGTAGCACAAACGCACTGTATAGATTAGTGCCGTAACTTGCAAGAGATTAAATACTTTTTTTAAGCTACTCTGTTTTATGCCTTTTCTTTTGATACTACTGAAGTGGCTGCATTAGCTGTTAAGGTTGCTCTGATGTTAAGTAGTTTTCTCCGCCCAATACAACAGCCATACGCCCGTCACCCGAGATGTTACGTCTCATGCCCCTTTGATTTCACCGACGCCCACACCCTTCCACCGGAACACATATTTAGATCATTGGATTAGTTTTCCAAAAAAGTATTATTATTATAGCATTTGGGGGGGTCCAACATCAGGCCTGCAGCTAGTCATGTCAATCCTGTTACATAAAAAAAATGTTTACCGAAGTCCCATCTGATTGACATTCGATAAATATTTTTCAGTAGTTTTAATTTTATTAAAACTATTTCTGGGTTTCTTTTATCTCGCTCCTTCGCTATTAAATTCGTCTTTCTCTATCTTTAACATATTGTATTGTATTGTACAAACAAGTAAATAAACAAATTGCCAGTGACGGCACTTGTCTACGATTTATTTTTTCTGGATCGTGAGTTATTTTTTGTTTATTATTGAATCTTCGAATACATTCCCACGCACATTTATCGTGAAAGTTACAAATACGTTCCAAACGTACAATTGTCATCCATACTATTATATGTTATTATCTCCGCGCTATTCCGTATGTTGGGACAAATTATGAACAAATCTTGTCCCGAATATATGATGTATTTCCTGAGTTATAAAATCATTTATTAGTAATCATTATTACATGTCATGCAATGACAAACACTTAAAGGCAGGCATGGACAAACACTTAAACACATTCTCTCATAAAATATGCCGAAGTTCCTCAGCCGGGCTGCTATGAGCGAAAACATCCAATATGCCGTACCTCCTGGACCGCCACCTCGTACCACTTTGACATGTCAAATACCGTTGAAATAAAGATTGTTACTCAACGACCATCAACTCTGGCACACGATAAGGCACAGGGCAATTTTTTGGCCCTATACTTACCACAGCGAAGCAATGGTATTTAACCAGTCAAATAATCTTTAATCAGTAAACTTCATCTTCAATAATCTTGAACACGTTATTCTGTAAGATATACAAGTAGCATTTTGACTAGACAACATACACGCACAAATATACATATTCGTGCGCATGTAACGTGTCAGAGGAGATCCTTAGGCACATTTAATAAATATCGACATTATCTGTGTAAGTATATCATTGTTTGGTATATCAAATCGCAGATACTTTTCAATGTTAAGTGTTTCACACCCGTAAGAAAATGACTTTAAATGAATTAGTTTAAAAAAAATCCGTAGGAAATACAAACATTCGCCTAAAGATGTAAGTTATACAAAATATTTTTGAAATAGTTTTCCAATCTTTCAAATTTGTATAAATAGTGACATAAATAGGTACGGGACCGTAATAACTTCGGTCAAGATAAGATGATGTGCATTATCATCACGAGAGCCCTCGACGTTATCGTGCCATCTCGCTATCTGCACAAACACCGCCATTGTCTCTTCGGCGCCGCGCCGATACACATTCCCCTATAATTAACGCTATAAATAAGTACAGCACATTTATTATATAATATTAAATAAATCTTTAATCTGAAAAGTGAACGGCGGCTATTAGCTATAAATTATTGAAGGAAATGTATAGTTTTCCAGGTAGTAATAATTTACATAAAGACACTTGCATGTAAGGATATCGTACGTGGTGGCCGTATTAAAGGAATAAGCACCGTCCGAGACACGCGCAGTGTACCGCGCCCACTCTCGCACGCCGTCTTCGCGTATTTATTGTTCTAGATAGCATGAAGACAGGCGACGATTTCGGGTACGTCAATAAAAATTATGGCTGACGTCTACTGTTAAATGTATCCTATTTTTGTTTGTCAAAGATGTATTTATTGAAGATCTACGTTATTTTGAGTTACAGTTTCCGCGTAAATAATTATATCATTTTGAATATAACGAGATGTACCAACTAAATTTAGTCGTTGCCTTAGTGAAAACAATAATTAAAAACAAAAAAAATTGCCCGCAACTAACTACTAAAGAAAGCAAAATATTACTAGTGCCATTCGACATTTATTATCGTCGCTAAAATTATCTTTATTGCAAGTATAATGTGAATGATATATTTCATCAATGCTTAAATTCTAACGGCCAATAGAATCATAAATATGAAATGGGCAATATAATATGAAAATTGGCGGCTAATTTTCTATTGGCTGATAAAGGCGCGAAGTGCAAGCGCGATCGATAGCGCGGGACGCGGGGCCGCTGCATCGGCGCCCCGAAGTTCGGAATATCTCGCAGCAAACGACCACCGTTCGACGAGCGAGTCACACGCGAATCTTTCGATTTCCGCCAACTTTGACCAACAAGTTGTCGAATCGCGAAAATTATGTGTAACGTTATGAATACAACTCTGATCCTCAGTTCTAACGAAGAGTTCGTGGAACTGCTCAACACCATGCAGTCGTCGCGTATCGACTCGCAGCGCGCTGATCTGGCAGCAGTATTTAAAAAGAGCGCGAAAGCTGGCAAGTCCGCTAAGGCCGAGAATAATAGCCAGCCGGCCGGCAAGACGGGCTCCTTGACCAAAGGGACCCCGCCAAGTTCCAGGGCTGCATCAACTTCGGGCAGGGTCACGACAAGTGGAGCGTCCCTGCCCGGCACAAGGACCGATTGCACCACCAGCACTATGCCAGAAAAAGATTTTATTGAATTATTGGCGCGCGTTCAGGTATGTCTAGAACTTAAACGCTATTTCATGTTATTTTTGTAAGTAAAAAGGTACTTACAAACTTCGGAAAACTCAACTCATCTGAGTTTTCCGAAGTTTGTCAGAACCTCTTTCAAAGTGAAGATAATCTCAGAAAAGTTTTATTTCCAATAATATTTGTTACTAACTTCGTTTTTTTTTACCAGATTTCAGTATTTCTGGTAGATGGGCTATGAGGAACTATGGTTCTTAACTTTTAATCATGGGGCCACATTCTCCGCAATTCAAGAGCTATTAAAATGTTAAAATTTACCCTTACTTTCCTGAATATAAGTAGAGATGATGAGCATTTAAGACAAAAAAGTGAATTTAAAGAATGATACTTAATATTTGACTTATTATGGTAATTCTGGAGATTATTTAAAAAATGATTTAATTTTATATTTAAATTAAATTACGCCTTTCTTTTAAAAATTTACTTGAACTTTAACAATTAACATAGGTTTATCTTTTTGAAATTGAACCTTTTTTTTTCATTGGCTTTTTGTCTTGTTTTAGAGTTTTATTCTTAAATGTATATTGGTTTATTTAGGTTTTAATACCTTTTGTGACAAGACAACTAGTCAAGTTAGCTAGTCAGTCACTAAAATGAATTCTGAATATGATCCTTAATTTACAAAATATTTGCGCATTTTGGATGAAAAAAAATAAATAAATAGGACATCTAAAATTATTTTAATGCGAACAATAATATTTTTCTTTTTTTTTTACAATATTTTATCTAATAAGTCGGAATATAAACTGATCTTAAATTTAGCTATGGAAGAAGAAAATATGCTATAATATTATTTTCTATTACCTCATCAAACTATTGTTTTGAGTTGACTGTCAAGAATAATAATAAAAAAAACAACGTTAACACACTCATACCTTTGCACTAGGATTCCCTGTGTCGCAGATGGCATGGACAAAAACAGAAACACAAGACAAACACCCAAGACCCGAGAACAAACTTCATGCTCACCACACAAAGTGTGCCCCGGCCGGGATCGAACCCGGGACCCCTCGCTTCGAAAGCAGGGCTACTACCAACTAAGCCACGGAGCCGTCCAAATTATAATAATAATAACTTCGTAAAAGTTAAATCAATATAAAAAAACGTGGAAATTGAAGTTAAAGGTTAAATGTTTCGTTAACTTAACTTCCAATTTCCACGGGACTCCCTTTATCAAACATTATTCCGCGCCGAACTAGTGGAATTAAAAAAATCTATTATATAGGTATCTACTCGGTTTCTATCGGTTCAACGATTAATTTTGATGATGTATGCGCGTTATTTTCAAACCGTCAAATTCAGCATGTTCGGCGCGAAATTATATTTCTAATTATAATAAGAATACAACAGTATTGCAGCCAAAATGTATGAAACGTATTCCAACTAAAGTCTTCTAATGTTTCTTTACATTATGTAAATATCTTCATGTACCATTTCATTAATGTTATTAGAAAGTTAATAGACGAAAGCTATTTACCTTGCTTTGGGCGAACAGATTCTATAACAGTAAAGAACTCGCTAGCACGCATACGTTGCGTTGCAGCGCGTACCACGAAAACGCAATACGTTGCTTCACACATAGTTTGTGAAGTTATAGAGGAGATAGCGCACCGAAGCCACCTTATTGCTCAGGTAGTTGCGCATACGCATTCCACTTATAATTTTTGAAGTTAAGAGACAGCAGGTGATTCTTTTCTTTTGGTTTAATCACGTCACCTGGCATAATAATGCTTTGGGAAAATACAGACCGGGATTAAGCAACCTGAGTGCATTATTTTCGACAAAAATACACAAGTAGTTATAACCGTTCCGGAAGTTTTGGCCATTTGGGGTGTGACATCTACCCTCTGATTTTAGAAATTTCACGTCGTCTATTGTAAGCGATGTAAGTGCTGCGTTTACGATGAGTGCGTTGCAACGCAACTGCTATATATGCAGCAGCTGCAACTTATTTGCATTCGTTTAGTCAGCCATGGTCGCAATGCTGTTTTATCTACGTGGGCCCTATTCCACGGCTGTTTCCAATTCGCTTGTCTTCAATCCAGATTCTTTCGCGCTAAAATTACAACACTAAAAGTAATACATCTTCTACTATTTTATCATTGTCTTCGTTGTACGATTAATTCGGAATAGGTATAAAATATGTCTGTGTGTTATACAAATATATTTTATATTAGTCCAGCCGAGACTAGGCGTGGAATATGGCCCTTGATCTAAACATAATTTAAGTTGGCGATATTCATGTAAACTGCTCTTGTGCTTACGGCTCGGAAATTGTGCTTACATTTTAATAGAACCGGAACATTGTAACCATAGGTATAATAAAACTAGAAAAATAGAATGCCAAAAAAATATGCAAATAACACGCAATATAATATTATGAGCATGGATTTTGATAGTAAGAAGCCTTGGTCTACTATTGCGTTGACAAAATTTGGTCCGCTAACCTATAATTAGATACTGACAACAAATACAGAAAGAGATATACGAATAAAGTAGCGCGAACGCGATAACTGTTTTTGTCCCTGTACGGATTGGACGTGCTTCAGACTTCTATCAGATTGTGACTGAAGGCAAATTGTGTGGATATACCATGCCATGCCACCAAACCCGAGGCGCTAGTAACGAATCTTCTAGTACCAAAACCTGGTAATATCAATGAATTCAAGCGAACATTTTCGATAGCTTTTTTTATTTACAATTTCCAGCCGTCAAAGTACTATTCAAAACGCTAGGTGCTTGTTCCTTGGTCGAGTGTTTCGTCTTGACCAATGAACAAAATTTCGCGCGTAATACCTAAGTGCTTGGCCACATCACCACGGCGCGGCGTCGTGTCATGGAACATTGTCATGTTATACAAAATCACGGTGCGGCAACAGTCCTGCAAGACTGTGTGGCGCCGGCTACAAGATGCGACGCCCGAAAGGAACTGCCATTTGGGAGCAATTTAAGAGAGAAACCCTCGTATAAAGTAAAAACTCAAGTTCAGGAACGCACAGGAACTTCACACACACATCGGATGCTGTAGGGCGACACGGCGTCGTACAGTGAACTTGCACGACACGGCACTACCGCAACACGATGCGTCGCACCGTTTCATGTTAACCACGCTGCGCCGTGATGTGGGCAGGCCCTGAGCGATTTCGAAACGTCCCAACCGAATAAATGCTATTATAAATTGTTTTGTTATAATGTACTAACATTTTCTTTTTGTTTTAGGATAGTACCGAAGATGAGATCGTGAACTCTTCACGATCTCATTTTTATAAGCTATGTTTTTGTTTCAACAACAATAAGGTCATGATAATATAAGGGATATTAGTAGATATTCGCTATTTTATAGTAGAAATTTTAGTTCTGTTTATGTTTTATCGAATGAATAGCTTATATATACGCCAGATTTTCCAGTGTTTATTATTTAACTGAGTCCCCACAATGTCAAACGCGAAACAGCAGCAGGCTGATATGTCAAAAAGATACCAAATGAAATTCTTGACGTAAAGATTTGACAGTGCGTTTGCGGTCTGTTTCATGATAATCACTGTGGTCACTCAGAATTGTTTTTATTTTGTTTTGCTGCTATATATCATTTTGTTTTGTGTCACAGTTTAGCTGGTAAAGAAACAATGAATTTAATATCAAGTCGCAGCGAAGGACTGCTTTGTCGCGTTTATCATGCATTTAGAGTATGCACCTACTCATATTACCACCGTTTCATATTGCTAACAATAATAAATCGTATTAAATCTTCAATTTTTTTACATCCGAATAGTCGGAATCGATAATATCGATTCCGACTATTCAAGAACGTTTACATTTATGCATTTATTTTTAAATGTGCTTGCGATAGATTGTCAGCTGTTTTCCCTGCGGGACGGTGGATATAACGAGTTATTACGACTTTTAGGGATCTCGCATTGACGAGCAACGTACCGAGCTGCCGCCGCGCCGCGCCCCTGAGCCAGATGCGCAATTCATCGACGCCATCATGCGCTTGCAATCGGGACGCATGGACGACCAGCGCGCCTCGGTACGTACGGGGACGTGTATTCATAAAGGGGAGGGGGTCTTTCCAAAAAGGAAAGGAGGAATCAGCTGTGGCGAGAGGCAGGTTGGAGAATGAAAGCTTATAATATTCTGGATGGGACAAAATTAGGTTACGTTAAGAGGTTGGGTTAAGGGGTAAGGGAGTGGTAGTGTTTTAGATGGTATATAATTTCATAATGAGATTCTGGTGTCTGTAAAATTAAATTGGCTTGGGAGTTAGAAGTGTCGGGACTTCAGCAAAATTACTGACTTGTTTTATTACTTTTGACACTAGATCCCGCTGCAAGAGAACCGGGGCAAGAGCGCAGGCAAGCCGTCCGCCAAGCTTGGCGAGCCCTCCGGCAAGAAGTAGACACGACGCCACGCCGCCACGCCGCGCCGCGCCGTATCACCCTGTAGGACCCTTTAGGATATGATATTTATTCATTATCCCTTAGTTAAGTGTTCATAGGCATTTGCCTCGTAGTTAATATTGAATTATCTCTCTGTAAATGTTTTTCAAAACCCGTCAGGGCCTATTAACTATATCAATTTTAAATGAAATATTCAGACTGTGAGAGACGCACAACCAAACATCTGAACTGAAACTAATGTATTTGAATTTTAGTGTTAATTAGTTTATATTATCGGATCAACATTATCTTGATTTACAGTTAATATTTTATTATTCTGGTTTTTATTTTTTTTATTCGACAGTTCTTCTTTTTTCTTGTGCTATCTAACAGTTCACAGTAGACGTTTCCCTTGTTGTGCTGTCCAATATATCTCGCACATTCCAGTGTTGTACCTTAATACCTATTGCACCGTAGTGTGTCCCATCCTATCCTATGCAAGACGATTGTCTAGTCGGGACAGTACATTGACAGTTGAGTTGTTCTCCTGTTCTGCGTTAAATCTTCGCTCAAATCTCTATCAACTATTAAAATCTGTGTTACAAGCAGATGCGTCCTATAGCTCAAAGGCTATTCTCATATTGTTGGTTTCATCACAACTTTTTTCTTAACCTAGACTTATCTCTGATGACGGTACTAAAATTAAACTCGTCCCCAGTAATCCCGCAAGTGCAAGTTCCCCCTCGCGAGCTTTAAAACAACAACGGCTTAATACTACTAGATTTATTATTTACATTATGCCATTATTTTGTTGGCAATAATTAGTTCTCCAATTAGGATAAGCATTCAAATAATACATTTTCTATTTATTTGGTAATGCATTGTATTTATAAGTTACATTCAAGTGTTCGGAATTCGAAGCATTTGTGCTGGTTTTGCTCTTGGCTTCTCTTGTGAAGTACGCAGAAGTTCGGTCTCTAAGCACCTGACACGTAGTAGTACATCCGGCTTGAGCTGAAGATGGGAAGTCCTCGCAGTTTGCCATTTGTAAGATGTGTGAAAAACCGAGCGTGTGCGCACATTTTCAATCTGAAGACAATATAATTTGATGTTCTTTCAATTACCCACCAAATATGGTTCATTTTAATGATGTCGAATAACTTTCTTTAGGTTTAGAGTAACTCAAATCATAAAATTACAATAAATCACCAAATTTTAGGAACCTGGTGCTATAAAATAAATAATAATACCAAAAAACGCCCTCAAACTGGGATTTAGATAATGTTGCAAGACGTGAGAATATTGGTTCCACGCAAGCATCGAACTCGCGACCTTTGCGTTTAGAGGATTGCTTGAACTGCTATGCAATCGATTGAAATTAGCTCCTATGACGCACTGCTGCGTTGCCTATTGTAAATCATTATCTGTTAAATGAAAATTACTTTTAAAACATTGTAACAAGTGTAGCAATTAGGCTATCGCTCTACAAAGAGCAAAACTATTTCGGTTCTATAATATTCTCTTCTTTATTTTTGTTTATGCACCACATGTAATTATAATTGATTTTAACACCCTTAGCATATCCCAAACAAATGTCAGTAATATGAATTTCAATAATCTGATGTCTTTGAAATATCTGTAACTTTTAAGGATTTCAATAGCTATGTATTGTTTGATCCCGATACTATCGTTGTAAACATTGTGTTTAGTCACTATACTGAATAAACCTTTGCCAAATTATGAATGTACCCACACATAAACTTGTTTTATTACTTCCCAGTTTTTCTTTCTTAGAGTTCATTCGCTTTCTGTCAGACAATTATCCACTAAAACTCCACGGTGTCTTCCTCTGCCATTCAGCAACGGGAACACGGTTGTACACTACTTCCGTGAACCCGCCGCAGCTGTCCGTTTCCTTGTTGACACATGGCGCGTCGCAACCACCTCAGGGACTGCGTCAGACTGTCTAGAGGCGGTTAGGTCCCTCTGCGATAGGGAAAGTGGCGCCTCGCAAAACCCATACTATACTTATTAAGAAAAGCATCATCCAAGCTGCTTCTCCTACAGCCCAAAAATGCTAAGGTATGTATTCGGATTAGACTTGTAAAAAATTAAAGATTCTTCACTTGCTTATCGAGAAGTCTGTATTGCTGCGTGGCAACACAGCGGTAAAGGTTATGGCAATGATAGTAACAATTATCTTCCACCAAACATGAAAAAGGCATGGCAAAATAGATTTACCGTATTCCGACGCGAACGAGAACTATGGGGGTGAAACCGCAGGGCGCAGCTAGTGTTTAATAAAAGTTGACTTTTACACAAAAATCTATAGTTTCAATTTGATTTTATAACAATTTCAAAGATGCAGATTGAATGAGCTGCGGGGTTGCAATCCCTTAAATAAAAGCAACCACTGTGATGGTCATAAAAAAAATAAGAAGGCATAAACTCGCATCATATTACTCCCGTCTGTGGTAAGGGGTCACGCCGTTTAAGCAAATTGATGCTACGGACCCCTCCGTGTGCGCGTACCGCATTTGACCGGTTTAGTCTTATTCCTTCTTTCCGCTGAATAATTCATATTCCAATTAGCGGAGCAAAAAAACTTATTCCTCATAAATTCTTATTGGTTGATTGAACAATATAAATACCGTAGAGCAGCTGAATGAAGGTGGAAATTATAAATGGAGAAAAAAAACACATTCACACACAACATTTATTAGAATGAAAAGGTTACAGATTTTCATCTATCTTCCTATTCTATGCGCCTATATGATAATTCTCATGTACCTACTTAATATCCATACGAAGTTTACGTAAGAAATGGTGGAGTATCATATAAATGTTTTTTTCATACAATAATCTTACAGATTACCGATCAGCTAACAACTTGCTACAATAAATGTCTTAAAGAACTTATTACATAATTGTAAAAAAAAAAAATGCTTACCACAATACAACAACAAAATGATAAATTTATATTGTGCACAAAACATAGTGCACATAAAGCCGACACTATCTCCACATAACTGTGTCCTACTTGTTCCTTTACAAGTCTATAGAATGTACATGGAGACAGGTATTTTTCTGGTAACAGCGTGTCCATTACTCTAAAAGGAAATGAGTTTCAATGATCTAATTTCCACAAAAAAACACAAGGAACACAACTTGAATTCTAAACAAAACAATATTATTAGTTAACTAAAAAAGTAAATGCAGTCGTAGTATTTAAATCTAAAACAAAGATTACATTCAGCAGCACAGTATTAAGTATAGGAAAAAAAGATAAGCCAGATAAATTAACTGTGTCAAAATTAATGAGTGAACCAAAGCAGGCTCACCTCACTGGTACAGTGCACAAGCATTATCTTTATTGTTACACTTAAAAAAAAAGGTAGTTTCATCATGTTATGGTAAATATGAAGCCATACATGAAAAACCTTTTCTATAATACTTAATTCGGAAAATTACAAAGTTTCACAACATAGACCAGAAGATTTCTTACTTCAATGCTGAGCTTAAAGAACATATTTTATTATGAAATACTAACTAGTGGCCAACATTGACTTGAAATAATTTGAGCCCCCTGGATAACAGACTACAGCTGGCAGACGTGCTCAGATCTGGTTTAATTTTGGCCTCAAGATCAGCTACGAAGGCTTCCAGTAGGGGGATCAAACTCTGGCCCTGCTCCCTGGTCTCCTGCATGCACATATTCAGCATGGCTGATGTCATGTCATCTCCTGACAGATCAGGCTCATAGAGCTTCATAAAATCATGCTTATATCGTGGCTCAGGCAATTCTTTAAGAGCAAATATCAGACGTTTAGCAGCAGCTATTTTCATTTTGTTATCTGTGCATGACATTAGCGTAGTACCCCAACTTGTCAGTGACATGTATCTTTGTGATTTTTTCTTTTCATAAACTTCCTCATTCAATTCATTTTCTTTTTTAATGGCATTAATTGCAGTCTTCACATCCAGCTTGCTTTTCCAATGAAAGTATTTTTGGATGCGTACAAGATCATATCCAAATGCTTCTAAAGCTACGAGCAGAGAGTACTTTTCATTTTCTGTCCAGCCCTGGATCAGCATACCACAATCAGGCATCAGATACTCTTTTAGAACATACCTGGCCCTAGCCATGTCAGGGTCTGCACCTGATGGAATTTTCAGGTTCCTTAACTTTTCATCTTCACCCAAAGCTGCAACTATGCATTGCAGATAGATATAGCCTGGCTTGAGTTCATCCAATGTAGGAACATGATGACCATTCAACATTGCATGGTTCCTTGCGTCACATATAATGATATAAGCATCTGTTGCTCCAGTGATTTCCAGTTCTGTTTTAGTTGGAATGTGCTGCGCTACATTTGTGATAATCTTAGCCAACTCAATAGTGGCCAAAAAATCGTCTATTTCAGCTTGGCGCCATTTTGGAAAACGTAATTCTGCTTTAGGTCTTGTTAGTTTATGAATGCTCTCCTCTAAAAAGGCTTCAAGTGCAGCCACAGAATCCTGATCATTGCGATGGGACTGTGATGCCATGTAGAAGTAGAGCCATGACTTGTAGTCCTCATTCGAGACGCCGGCCTCCTCAATCTGCCTTTCCAAGTCCGCAGTGAGCTCGCGGGTTCGAAGTTCTTTCTTGTACAGGTCCACAGCTATTCTGACGTCTTCATGAGTCTTAGTAACAACCTGACGTTGAAGCTTTTTGAGCTTTTTCAGACCATGTATTTTTATTGCCTCTATGAAATCATGGCGTTGTTTCTGATTCCATCCGGGCAGGTGTATCTCGTTGGCCGAGATCGAAATCTCCGTTCGTTTCCTTGTTTGGTTCATATTCGAAATACGTCGAATTAGAGCGCACTCTAGAATCACAACGAATGCGCACTCTAGAAATCACAACGGATAGTGTACATTAATAACACGGAAAATGCAAAAATTTGCCGTTTGCTGAACCGCAGAAAATCGATATCCACAAAATGACGACGCGAAGTTGTAGCTGGGTTACCAACTACGACAGCTATCCTTGCACTTCACTGTTATTACAGCTTTAGTTATAGCAATTATTAGTAAATGATTGCAGGTTGTGCAAGATTTAACAATATTCATTGATTTGAAAAAATTCTTAACTCACAATTCTTCTTTTCTCGTTGTATGGCTGCGATTGGGTTAGCCAATTAATTCACCAATGTCACTTTGATAGTTCGACTTACAAACGTTGGCCTATAATTAAGAATTGAAGTAGGCTATGTATTCATATAATGATCTGAGTAACTAATCAATTAGATTATGATATCCATCACAACAACAAACAAACAACACAAATCCAATTCCGCGGCCATTGACGTTTTAGTTTGACAGACAATATATGTATCCATACCCATCTTATAGTTCATTAAATTCTCGTTCACGAGACGACATTGACAAGCTTTGATTAAAATTAACTATTAACATAATTTACTGGATATTAATAAGAATACGATGATTTTTTTTTTTATTTTTATGTGTAATTAATAAATTATAATTGATAAGAAATTAACTGGAAAAACTATGTAACGAAATTGCATATTTTGCTTTCCTGAGATTTTTTGCTCGTTGTATACCGAATTTTTCTGTTTTTTAATAGTAGGGTTTACTTCCTTAAGGCGGAAAATAAGACATTAATGCATTTTTCAAAAAAATTGACAATTACCTGTCTGCTTCATTAATTAATTGTGCCATGTAAGGGGTCCCATCGATGCAGGTTGAAGCCCTCAATCACCCCAAATAGTTTGATCCAGGTGTAATTAATCACTCTGTTTAATGTATTGACAAAAAACTACTTAGTCTTCTATCAGTAATCTGCTATTCGGTTATTTATACGGGTATTCAGTATATGAATAAGATTTCAAAAACTCTCGGTGTGCGAGTCCGAATCGCACTTGCATCGCGTTTTCATGCATATTTTTTTGATTATAAAGGCCAATTATCTCAACGCCGCCACGGCATGAAAAGGTATAATTATTGCGTGATTAATAAAAGAAGTTAAGAAAAAAAAAGTGAGATGTGTATAGTGTTTTTATGTCATACGTAATAGTTTTGGAACTAATAAAAGTATTAAAACTTTTTCCCATAACTTATAAGTATTTTACGTTTTG
Organism: Aplocera efformata; assembly: GCA_921293045.1. Classification (NCBI taxonomy): domain Eukaryota; kingdom Metazoa; phylum Arthropoda; class Insecta; order Lepidoptera; family Geometridae; genus Aplocera; species Aplocera efformata. The sequence continues at coordinate 15,371,467 of OV121038.1, read as the reverse complement.
CTGTATTGTGAAGAAGGATTTCAAATCATGTTATCATAAGTTGTTAAGGTGATTCTTGCCCAAAGTTAAAGTGGATACCGTATTTAGAGGGACACAAACTTCGTGAAGTTTCCATGCTTTTTATCAAGGAATGGGAGACTCTGGCAATAATCCTAGCCCTACTGCGAGTGGCGAGTAAGTACCAGATATCTTACAGGTTTAATTCTACTAGGTCTGTAATTTTCTACAGAATGTTTGTTTATGTTGCAAACTTACTACCCCTTGCCAAGATCTTTTTAGACATTTTTGGCTGTACATCTGAACATCTCATCGATTGTTATTGAACGCACAAACATAAGTAGTATAATTCAAATTAAAAAAAATAGTTTAAAATTAATTTAATGTACCTGTGTAGGTACAATAAATAATTTTAAACAGAATTTTTAACAAGATCTTATTTTTAATAAATACAGGAACTGCTGTGCCATGACATGAGCCATGTCATGGCACAGCAGTTCTAAAGCAATGCTGATATAATCTTATATAGGATATTATAAAACTTCATTATTGTTTTGGACATTATTGTATTTGGCTTCATCTCCAAAAAAAGGGCACACAACTTGTTTATGCTGATCAAAATGTGGTAGAAGAATAGAGGTGAGTTCGACTCCATCAGCAGTACTGTGGTAAACCACATAAAAAATGGATGGCATTGCTTTTGTGTGTTTGTTTTAATGGTAAATTGATCACCATAGCTAATAGACAAATTACTCCTAACAAATATATAAAAGTTATTTTCATACAACAAAGCTAAAACCTACTAACTTACCTACAACAAATCCAACGCAAAGAACTGTTGCGGTCATTAAAAAAAATGTAACACTTACAACAAAAATTTTCTTAGGGTCAGCTATTAGTATTGGGGTGCCGCAGGGTTCAGTTCCAGTCCCATTTTTGTTTTTAGTTCATATCAATGACCTACCTTTAATATTTATTTATTTATTTATGTTACACCATCAACATATACATATTAATCAAAATATAACTAAAAACGAGTTTTCTTCTTGGACGGTATGGCCTAAACAATTGTTCTTCTGATATTAACTAAAAACCAAAAACAAACAATATATATTTTAAATTAAAACACAATTTAGAACTTCAGAATTCTTACAAAAATTATAAACTACAATAAACATTCGCAACTTTTTTTTTTAAAACTCAATTAAAGTTTATTTCATTACAAGTAAAACATTTTTTTTTTATTTTTTTTTGGGAATTGTGTTAAAAACCATAAATATATAAAAATGGATCCCTATTTCCCTTGGTCACGGCATCATGCGTGTATGGCTGGACCAACTTTGCCAATTCTTTTTTTTGCTGTTTGTTATGTTCAGGAGAAGGTTCTTACGAAAGAAACAATCTAGAAAGTTGCATGAAACATTAGAAAATTTAAGAAAACTTAATGTCTATAATAACTTTTCTAATGTTATGTAACATTCTTAGTATTTTTGACAGTATAAACTTTTATAATGTAACCTTATAGGGTTTGACATAACTGTCAGCGATTGAAAGAAATCATGCTGCAAGTATCATCTAACACATAACACAGATGCATCGGTTGAAATTATTAAGACAACAACATCTGTTGGGTCAGCTAGTAAAAGATAAAGATTATTTTCATAATTTAATTATTCCTTAAAGGGTGTAGAAAGTGTGACCCAAACTTGGAATCTCTTGTCAGACAGACTCCTATTGGAAAGATTCGCCATAGACGACTGGCCCGCGCTTTTGATGACTTGTTTTGAAAATACGGGAGGTAATTTTGAATATATATTTAAAAGTATTATCATTACCAATGTAAGTCTTGATGACTATGAATGAATGAACACTTTATTGTACACCAGGAAATATATATACATAGTAGTCGATTTAAATGTACGAAAATATATGCTAATTTGATGTGATCTCTTTTAAAACAGCTATCAATATCATTATTTCCTTGACCTTGTAACGGAACGCATGTGGCTTACCGTTCTCTCACGAAAAACCTGAACCATGACAATAACCATAAACAAATAGGCGATCGAAAAATAGAATTATTCACATATCCATGTAAAAGATGGATAAAGAATATTATCACTTTAACTCTAACAACGAGCTGAGTATAATACAATAATGTAAATAAGATTTGCCAAAGTCGTTCTTAATGTAATGTGGTAAAGATACCTTTTGAGTAGAGCCGCCCCGATGGAGCCAACGAGTTTTTATAACATTTTACAACAAAAAGGAATACATTAATTATCAAGCTTTGCCAAAATTACCTTTAATTCCAAGTAACAAAGGTGTCTTTTAGGGTGAACTACTCTAAATAGACAAAGCGGGGAATCCCACAGATAAAGAACAACATTATATAATAAGCTGTGCTAATTATACCCTTAATTCCATGTGGCAAAGATGCTTTTTAGGGTGAACTACCCAAAATAGACCAAGCGGGGAATCCTACTATAAAATAAATTTATATATACAGGTTGAGTACAAATCATCTGCATCAATAGTGGTGATTCACAAGTGCGAATCTTGTGCTTTACGAAAACATTGTCTGGAAATGGTTATGGAATAAATTATAACAAATAATCTCATTGTAATGGAGTGGATTTCCATACACCAATTGAGTATCTTTCCAGGATTTTGTTGTAATGATACTGGATCCTTATACTTTATTAGATTAAAGTAAATGGGGACTGAGTTCGATTCCAAACAGACTGTAATGTTTAAATATTGTTTTGAAACATTAATGGAAATGAAGCATTTGACTTCCACATAATTCCACATAATAATTCCCGGATATAATTTTATTTCCTAAATTATTTATTGTGATCAATTTCTATGTATGATTATTGCAAAATACTATTCACTAATACAGATAAAGATTATCTAATTATTTATGAATTACAGACATTCAATAATATTTAATTTTTAGATTTCTTCGTTTGAATCACCCTGAGTAAGGGAGGTGTGACCTGTCTATTGTATTAACAGGAACGTGAAGGTATAAAAGGCTGCGCTTGAGCAACGAGAGGGGGCAGTTCGATACTAAATTCGGGAGTGAGAGCATAATTGTGTGACTGTTACATTAGATCGACAATCTGTAATCCAATTATTTTACTGTCACTTTCAACTCAGTGATTTGACACTGACAAGAAAAGTTGCATGATTGATGATTGAAGGGCTTCCCGCTTCTTCTTTTGACACGCCGGTCGAGAGCTTGACTGGGGACTGGGGAACGAGCGGCCGTTATGGAAAGACACGTGAGTGGTGGAATAACAAGTGAAGTGTACCAGATAGTTAATATACTGTGTTGGTAAGTTGTATTTTAGAACGATCTCCAACTACGTGTCGGTCTCCAGTTATTGGTGAGATTTTCTCTATAAAATTTAATAACCTTTTCATCAGACTGACTGTGTGAACCATAATTAACAAAGAAAGTATTTTGAGTTGTTCAATCTCTGGCTTATGCTATAACTGAAATGGTAGCGTGCCATTAATTACGATGATCAAATCCATTGTTATGTTTGTTTGTACAATCACCACGAATATGCGAACCCGAGAACCTGAATTGTCTTAATAAAGACCTAAAACCAGAGATGTGAACATCTATAACTTGTGAAACTAGGATTCCTATCTCAATGATAATTTTTATAGTTCTCTTATATCGAAGAGACCGACGGTGGCCTAATAACTTTTATTAGTATACCACGGAAGGGAAGTTAGGCCTAGATGTTATATTCCTAGGTCAGTCAGGTTGACGTAACTTATAGATGGAAGCGGGGATTGGCGCTTCCATCCTTGGCTTCGGCCGGGCCAAGTCCAGTGGTATACTAATCACATACATTTTAATACAGATTAATAACAATAAAGTCTACCTGTCTTAGAACATGATGGTCTTTCTTGTAATTATGAAGTTCTGGAGTTATTTGTGAAGTGGTTTATTTATTATATTTGTTAAACAGATATACAAGGTCTTTAGTCACATACTTTTACTATAATGAATTATTTTATATCAAAATGATCAAGTAATTATTTATAAAACCTTATTATTCCTAATTAATTACTCAATAAAGGTCATAATCAATACATCTGTAGTGAATATATATTATAATGTAAACTCTACTTTAAATAAATTAAACTTAGATTATTGTTAGCTACGTCAAGACTTAATACCTAAAAGAAACTGAGTTATTACGGAACCGCAATATAGAGTCCTACCAATCACTAGCGATCAGCCATGGCCAAAATAGTTAAAAATATCTCAACAACAAAAAAAAATCAAAAATAGGTTTAAAGGGGGGGCGTTACAATTTGGAAGGCCGTTCCCAGGATATATTAAGTTTTAGCAATATTTTATAATCTAATCGATATCAAGATACTTATATTTAGACAAATTTACATACCATTTTAATAAAATAATATATTTAGGTTAAGTCTCATGGTATTATTCGGGTGCGATTGTATCGCACAATTTGTTGACGTGAAGAACGGATGGGTATGAAGTCTCATATCTTTAATATTTATCTTTATTATAATCAATTACGTTGAATGTTAGGAAATCAAACATTTTCACAATTTACTATAACTAGCTGACCGGGCCACGCGTTGCTGTGCCTGGCGTTTTTGTCATATGATATTATAATTTGCAGTGGAATGGTATTGCGATCATGGGTTTAGATGTGGGCTATCCTATCTTTCAGGTTGGATCAGGCTGCACACGGTGTACAAATTTGATACATAGGGTCGGTTATTGTGATTAAACCATGATAGCTAAATATATGTTCTCGCGGACTTTTTTGTAGGTCTTAATGGGATCTACAAAACCATTTTGTTCTATTGTTAATAGCTTTTGCAGCGCACGCAAAAATAGGTTTTCGATTTTACACCTTGTGTTACAAAATAGCAATTTACTTACGAATCCCTAATTTTGAAAGAATAACATAGCCTGTGGCCTTCCTCGATGAATGGATTACCCAATACTGAAAGAATCATTCAGGTCGGACCAGTAGTTCCTGAGATTAGCGCGTTCAAACAAACAAACAAACTCTGCAGCTTTATATTATTAGTATAGACTAGTTGACCCGGTCACGCGTTGCTGTGGCTAACGTTTTGTCGTATGATGTTACAATTTGCAATGGAATGATGTTGCGATCATAAATTAAAATGTGATCTATCCTGTTTTTCAGGTTGGATCAAACTGTACAAAATTGATAAAAAATCGGTTAAGTGGTTGAGGAGTCCATCGTGGACGGGCATCGTGGCGCGTAATTTATATATATTAACATAATAATCAAATTTTGATTATGTTGTTCAAATTTAGATAAGATAAGTGAAGTCTAAAGAAATGGGGGTCGCATTTATTAATTTTAAATATATGCCCTCAGAGTAAGTAGGAAAGTCGATTTAAAAGTCTGGTGTTTAGAATAATTGAGAGTGCGTGGTTTATTAGAACGTTCAAAAATCTTACGCAATATCACCCACCGGTTGCTATTTAATTTTGTAAGGGACTTAAGTCTATTTATACCAACACTGACTTTTATTGCCATTTAATTCTTGTAGGATGTTGACACGTTATTTATGTAAGGATTAAACGGTGTAAGTATTATATAATCTGCGTTTATCGTATTCAATTAAGATCGGACTAGATATGTACCTAATACAATAAAATTATAAATAAACACATAAATATTTTATGAATAATGACGATTAGCGTTATTAGCGGCGTCAAGGTAATTTAATACTTATTTCAACTAGTGTTTAAGAATGTTAAAGGTACTTTTATTGGTATATAAACGATAATATTATACGTCACATTAATTATGGACCTTCCTAATTATTGGATGGTGTATTATTTATCATGTTGCGACCAAATAATTTCTAAGATTCGGTTGACGAGTGCATAAAAATAAATATAGTTTTCTTGCGGATTTAATTAAATATTATAATATTATTATATTATAAACGTTTTGGATGTACAATAATTTTGTGACATCGGGAATTATATTAGGCGAATAAAACTATCCTATAGGTTTCGGTTCGTCGTAAAACACGTTTTACTTATGTACACGTAACTACTACTACTACCTACTCTTCGTTTGTAATCTACCTTCTGCGTTTGTCAATTGTTCAATAGAAATGACGATTCTAGTGTTATGTTAAAATAACCGACCAAATCGCTCGTACATGGCTAAGTAATTTACGCATTAGGTATATCAATTTCAGCAGATATGCCATTAATGTTGAGAAAAGCTGCAGAAAATATCTAGGAATTGATGTCGGAGTTTGTCAATGAAAGACAAATATATACAATATATACCTAGGTATTAGTTGGTTAACACTATATAACATACAAAAAAAATTAAACCTACGTACGTAATTAATTATATTGTAATAAATTATTACAATATTATAATAAATAGGCTTTCCTGAATACTGAAAATGGGATATAAGAATCATAGATACACATCAATAGTATCTATCTAACGAGAAAAACAACTATGTATTTTATATTATCGTTTTATACAGCGAATATATATGACGTAATAATTGAAATCCAGCGTTAATGAATCACGATAGAATTTTTAGTAATGGTAAATACAATATAATATTTACCTAAAATCTTTTAATTATTAAGCTTCACATTTTGTAAGGATTTAATTTATTATAAAATTTGCGTAAACACAATTGATATTAAAATAGGCTGCTAAATTTATAATATGTGAATTCACATAGGTTTGCCTACACTCTATATTTATTAATTAAGTACTGCGTTTGTTAAATAGAATTCGGGGGGTCGTGAGTCCTAATTTTAATTCACGGTGATGTTACAAACGTCTAGTTACTAATTTTGTACCTATTTCGTCCATGTTGTATTCTCCTATGCAAACATGACAAATTTCATTTTAGTTAATTAAGTATTAGGAGATACATTTGATATTATAAATGTTCATAGGCTACAATGTCCGCATATCACATTGTAGATTGTACATTTATATGTCACATAAGTGGTATAAAAAAAAAAAAAAAAAACCTTACTTGCGTGTATACAACAAAATCGTCAAACAAATCTTTGTTCACTGATTAAAGGTGATTCAAAAGGCGTCATCTCTGACTAGGTCTAAATATAGAGATGTACTTGACAAATGTAGGCAAGTGTTGAATATGAAAATATTTTATGACAAAATACTCGTAGTTTGTAAGTAATACTGAAAAATAAGTATCGAAAGAATTTTAGTTCACCGAGAACTATGTAAGACTATGATAATACTAAATTAGAAATAGCATTTCATTTATCCAGGTATTTTTAACCATAACTATTACCATATTCACGTACAATTTAGAACTTTTTTTAATTTAAAATTTCACGTGTGTCGTTGGTTAACAATAACACATCAACATTATATAGATACCTATTATATACATACTCTATGTAACACATAAAATACATTACTTAAATAGGCGGTGTGGAGCGGCGATGACAAAGACCTAATAGTACTATTCGCCTTTCGGCTTTTCTAAAAACGGCCATAATTAGAAATCGTAAAATTTATTAGAGATTACGAAGTCGTACGGGCGTCAGCATTAATAAAAGGAAAAAAAATCTTTACGGCATTGTCAAAAGAGAACTGACTAGCGAGGTTTGTATATACTATATACAACAGCTCAGAACTCTGTCACGTGTCAATAGATGGTACATAATTAATTTTATTTCGTTCTTTGTGTTTGTATAAATGTTTCTTATTTAATTCTTTAGCTTAATTCAGGTTGTGTCGTAAAGGTAGTGGTTGAATCAATCATTATCTGGGTTATTTAAGCGAAGTTGAGTTTTCCTAAATATGAATATTGATATGCCAAAAATTAATGTCTACTACCCATAGGAGATAGTCACCACGTGAGTTATAATTAAGTGAACGTGACAAGTGACGAGCACATTTATTGCTATTGTTTTCTCCGTTTACTTAGGCTAAATTTATCACAACTATTTTATAATCTATCAACGAGTTAAACAAACGAATTCTTCACATACTTCTATTTATTTTCAGCCTTTTAATTTTATTTTAAACTATGTACTTCGTAATGTTAATCTAAGCACAACTATATGTTTCATTTGGCTTCACTTTCACACGAAGTGAAACATGAATAGCGAATAGTCAAAGTTTCAAAGACTACATTTTACCTCGTGATTTATAATATAATGGACGTGACAAGTGTTGGGCGCATTTACCGCTATTGTTTTCTTCGTGTACTTAAGCTAAATTTATCACAACTATTTTATAATCTATCAACGAGTTAACACAAAACGAATTCTTCACACATTTCTATTTATTTTCAGCCTCTTAATTTTATATTAAATGGTAAACTTTGTAATGTTATTTTAAGCACAACTACATGTTTCATTTGGCTTCGCTTTCACACGAATTGAAATATAAATAACGAATAGTTAGGGTTTCAAAAATTACATCTTACCTAGAGATTTATAATATAGTGAACGTGACAAGTGATGAGCGCATTTACTGATATTGTTTTCTCTGTTTACTTAAATTTACTACAACTATGTTATAATCTATAAACAAGTTAACACAAAACAAATTCTTCACATACTTCTAATTATTTTCAGCTTTTCATTTTATATTAAATGATGTACTTTGCAATGTTATTTTAAGCACAACTACATGTTTCATTTGGCTTCGCTTTCACACGAATTGAAACATAAATAACGAATAGTTAGGGTTTCAAAAATTACATCTCACCTAAAGATTTATAATATAATGGAAGTGATAAGTGATGAGCGCATTTACCGCTATTGTTTTCTTCGTTTACTTAAGTTAAATTTATCATAACTATTATATGTTATAATTTATCAACAAATGAACACTAACGGACTCTTCACATACTTCTATTTATTTTCAGCTTTTTAATTTTATATTAATTTATGTACTTTGCAATGTTATTTTAAGCACAACTACGTGTTTCATATGGCTTCGTTTTCACACGAATTGAAACATGAATAACGAAAAGTTAGTGTTTCAAAGACTACATTTCACTTCGTTAGTTATAATATAGTGGACGTGGCAAGTGATAAGCGCATTTACCGCTATTGTTTTTCTCTGTTTACCTCATCTAAAACTTACTACAACTATTTTATAATCTTTCAACAAATTAACACAAAATGGACTCTTCACATACTTCTATTTATTTTCAGCTTTTTAGATTGTTAGGTGATTTTATATTGAGTGGTGTATTCTGTGATGTTATTTTAAGCATAACATGTTTCACTTGCCATGGATACATGAAGTGAAACATGAATGCAGTTCATATCGAATTATGAACTTTGATACCGTACAAATTGTAGTTTTCAATAATCGAAAATTAGCTATAGAAGGTTGTTCGATTTCGTCTATGTCCTAGGTTTAGGGTTGGATGGACTTATCTTGCATCATCTTGTCTTGGTACATTTTAAATAGTGTACCAAGCGCCTCAAAACGGTATTCGTATGAAGTAACAAGTATTCGGAAATAAATATAAGTTTATACATATTTGGCCATTTTTAAATTACAAACCATATATAAATACATGAACACTTAACTTAAATTATGACATCCATCGGCGAATGGCGTAAAAAAAAAAAAAAAAAAAAAACAAAAAAAAAAAAAAATATAACAATTGAGCTATCATTGGTGTGGTCTATGGTGGAGTGAGTCGAAAACCAGTCATGTTCTCCGGATTAGAATTATGTATAAAACAATTAATTAGGTATAATATTATATTATTTGTAATATTACTTGATCCCAGCGACTTCATTGTCGTGGAATTATTTTTACCTTCTACATCTTTTTACTCTCAATACTTTTTCTTCATCTAAAATAAAGATAGGCAGAATTACTCTTTTGTTGCGTCAACTATCTGCCAATGTAAGTGCCTTCACAATCGGTCTAGTCTATTCGTAGATTGGCCGGAACAAGCAAACTGACTAAATGATAAAATGTTTTTTTTTTATGAACACAATAACAAAAATAAGTTGAAATGAGCAGCAGGAAAACATTGTGATAACTACACAATCGTACTAACATTATCTTGAAAAAAAAAAAAAAAATAAACTGTGTATCAAATAATTTCAAAAAAGTCTACGGTGTAAGCGAGTGTATGGTGTAAGTTAGGGTTGTCAACCGTTTTGCATTCCCAGGACCGGCCATGCTTTTGGAGTATCCTGGATAATTTATAAGCATCGTAATGACGTTTTAAAGAGTCCTATTAAGGTTCTATGCTTTAAATTTCGCGCTTCACTAATCGTATTGCCAGTCGCTGGACCCGCGCGTGTGAAGGTCATGACCCTATTTAAAATCAAATCTTTTAAAATAGTATTACATATAACAATTAGGTACTGCATTATTAGTTCTTTAACCAAAATGTCCTGGTATTTCGATATTCAAATCCTGGATTTTAAAGTTTGCCGATGGCAACTGTAGGGTACAAAATCTTGAGGTAGTGTTAAGTGTTAAGTATCGGAGAGAAGTATATGATACATAAAATGTATTACTTGATTAACTCAAAGTAGGTTAAGTTGCATAATTACATTTTATTAAGTATTAAAAGATATTTCAGGCTGAAAAGGTTAAACAATCTTGACTATTCAAAACTCAATATGGGTCACATTAAAAGTATAAGTACGAGTACTTTAATACAAATATTGGAGATGTACATAAAATTTACAAGTTAATTTACTTAAAAAAATCAGGTAAATTCATATACATTTTAAAAGAAATAAATGAACCAAGCAGGTCGACGGGGTACAGATATGAATGTGATCCAGAAAATGCAAATTTCGTACTTTTGTATTCTTGTTGTAGCACAATGAATCGAAATATGTTGCAACGAATCAAAATAAAAAAATAAAAAAAAACATTTTGGTCAACAATAAGTAAGTTTGGTCACTTTTGTCGCAGTTCCGTACGCTACCCACTTGGAACAATCAATAGTACGTCAAGTATCATTGGTTGTTTTGAGTTTGGATATGTTTAACTTACGAGAAATTTGAAAAAAAAAAAAAAAAAAAAAAAACTTTTGGTTTTTTTATTATTTCCTTGCTGCATCTTAGGAGAACATTAAATAATATTGTGATACAAGCTGTTTTATTATCAATGTTATACATCTATCTGACTGATAATCACTTCAATATACCCAATCTTTGGTAAGGTTAATGGTAAAAGGTAAAAAGGTAAAGGTAAAAGGTAAAAGGTAAAGGTAAAAAGGATTGGTACAGCAATACCTACAAGTTGACCTTCGAAATATTAGTAAGTATGGTAAGTTTTACTTATGTTTCTTAGCAAATAAGCGAATGTTTTATCCATATTTATGACTGTCCATGTCTATAACTATGTATTTTACCATCAAATTATATTTTGTTGATGTTGTCACATATTCATTCAAAAGTAGACATGCTCATTTCGAAGTCTCAACTTTTAAGTTATGGTTTTCGGATTAATTGAGTGGCGTGGTTAGTTGCGGATGTTGGAGCTATGATTGGGTCAGAATGAAGATTGTTAGTTAGATTAATTGTATTTTCACCTTTTCTTTTTTTTTAGTTATTTTTATCATACGAGGGCTCTTGTAATTCGATGACATCTTGAGTTGAGACGATTTGTTTTTATTTGATTTCGGGCATACATCACACTTACAAAGAACTGTTATGATGGAGATTTTGGAGTTAGGGTAATGAAGCACCAGGTATTGGCCTGATTTCATAAAAGTTCTTACTCTACACGAAGCCAATGCTAGAAAATAACACTCTACATGCTCCGAATTATAAACAAATTGTTCAACTGAGTTTAACCTGAGTGGGGTGATCTAAATGATGCTTCTCCATGTCAATGTCCATAAGACTGCCCGAAGCGTGCAGGATGTTGGAATTCTGGCTCTTTGTACAAACCGGTACGGTAGTTGCCACATTGTCAAACAGCCCCTCCTTCATTGTACTAGACATGAGCAGATCTCACAAATCTGTTTTCCTGATAGCGAACGACAGCTCTTGACGGAGAGATGGAGTAAACATATTTAGCTTGCTATAAAGCTTGGTCCCTGAACCAGTAAATAATGAATTTAAGTTCGGTTTAAAGAACACAACACAAGAAAGGTACACTCATATTCATACATGCAAATAGATGTCTGAAGTCAAATATTGATGAATTAGAAATAAAATATATATATATATATATATATATATATTATAAGGTGTTATGCTTTATTTATATTTTCGTGAGATTTTGTATAATATTGGAAAATTTTCTTCGGTTAAAGAATTTTCCACCTGCGTAAATTTTGGGGGTCGGCTGTAACGGAACGCATGTGGCTTACCGTTCTCTCACGAAAAACCTGAACCATGACAATAACCATAAACAAATAGGCGATCGAAAAATAGAATTATTCACATATCCATGTAAAAGATGGATAAAGAATATTATCACTTTAACTCTAACAACGAGCTGAGTATAATACAATAATGTAAATAAGATTTGCCAAAGTCGTTCTTAATGTAATGTGGTAAAGATACCTTTTGAGTAGAGCCGCCCCGATGGAGCCAACGAGTTTTTATAACATTTTACAACAAAAAGGAATACATTAATTATCAAGCTTTGCCAAAATTACCTTTAATTCCAAGTAACAAAGGTGTCTTTTAGGGTGAACTACTCTAAATAGACAAAGCGGGGAATCCCACAGATAAAGAACAACATTATATAATAAGCTGTGCTAATTATACCCTTAATTCCATGTGGCAAAGATGCTTTTTAGGGTGAACTACCCAAAATAGACCAAGCGGGGAATCCTACTATAAAATAAATTTATATATACAGGTTGAGTACAAATCATCTGCATCAATAGTGGTGATTCACAAGTGCGAATCTTGTGCTTTACGAAAACATTGTCTGGAAATGGTTATGGAATAAATTATAACAAATAATCTCATTGTAATGGAGTGGATTTCCATACACCAATTGAGTATCTTTCCAGGATTTTGTTGTAATGATACTGGATCCTTATACTTTATTAGATTAAAGTAAATGGGGACTGAGTTCGATTCCAAACAGACTGTAATGTTTAAATATTGTTTTGAAACATTAATGGAAATGAAGCATTTGACTTCCACATAATTCCACATAATAATTCCCGGATATAATTTTATTTCCTAAATTATTTATTGTGATCAATTTCTATGTATGATTATTGCAAAATACTATTCACTAATACAGATAAAGATTATCTAATTATTTATGAATTACAGACATTCAATAATATTTAATTTTTAGATTTCTTCGTTTGAATCACCCTGAGTAAGGGAGGTGTGACCTGTCTATTGTATTAACAGGAACGTGAAGGTATAAAAGGCTGCGCTTGAGCAACGAGAGGGGGCAGTTCGATACTAAATTCGGGAGTGAGAGCATAATTGTGTGACTGTTACATTAGATCGACAATCTGTAATCCAATTATTTTACTGTCACTTTCAACTCAGTGATTTGACACTGACAAGAAAAGTTGCATGATTGATGATTGAAGGGCTTCCCGCTTCTTCTTTTGACACGCCGGTCGAGAGCTTGACTGGGGACTGGGGAACGAGCGGCCGTTATGGAAAGACACGTGAGTGGTGGAATAACAAGTGAAGTGTACCAGATAGTTAATATACTGTGTTGGTAAGTTGTATTTTAGAACGATCTCCAACTACGTGTCGGTCTCCAGTTATTGGTGAGATTTTCTCTATAAAATTTAATAACCTTTTCATCAGACTGACTGTGTGAACCATAATTAACAAAGAAAGTATTTTGAGTTGTTCAATCTCTGGCTTATGCTATAACTGAAATGGTAGCGTGCCATTAATTACGATGATCAAATCCATTGTTATGTTTGTTTGTACAATCACCACGAATATGCGAACCCGAGAACCTGAATTGTCTTAATAAAGACCTAAAACCAGAGATGTGAACATCTATAACTTGTGAAACTAGGATTCCTATCTCAATGATAATTTTTATAGTTCTCTTATATCGAAGAGACCGACGGTGGCCTAATAACTTTTATTAGTATACCACGGAAGGGAAGTTAGGCCTAGATGTTATATTCCTAGGTCAGTCAGGTTGACGTAACTTATAGATGGAAGCGGGGATTGGCGCTTCCATCCTTGGCTTCGGCCGGGCCAAGTCCAGTGGTATACTAATCACATACATTTTAATACAGATTAATAACAATAAAGTCTACCTGTCTTAGAACATGATGGTCTTTCTTGTAATTATGAAGTTCTGGAGTTATTTGTGAAGTGGTTTATTTATTATATTTGTTAAACAGATATACAAGGTCTTTAGTCACATACTTTTACTATAATGAATTATTTTATATCAAAATGATCAAGTAATTATTTATAAAACCTTATTATTCCTAATTAATTACTCAATAAAGGTCATAATCAATACATCTGTAGTGAATATATATTATAATGTAAACTCTACTTTAAATAAATTAAACTTAGATTATTGTTAGCTACGTCAAGACTTAATACCTAAAAGAAACTGAGTTATTACGGAACCGCAATATAGAGTCCTACCAATCACTAGCGATCAGCCATGGCCAAAATAGTTAAAAATATCTCAACAACAAAAAAAAATCAAAAATAGGTTTAAAGGGGGGGCGTTACAACCTATATGTGTTTCGTTATTGGAAACGGCTCGCATTAGCTCGTATAAATGCGATGTATCGAGTGGCCCTGAGCTAACGAGCCTAATCGCCGTGTAACGAACCGGCCCTGCCGCCGGGCGCGACATGGCTCCCGACTATTACTCGATTCCTAGAAAAACAGGTCATCCGCGCTTTGAATTGAATTGCGTACTCTCGATAATTAAGAGTAGGCCGGGCTTTGATCTACCACGGGAGCCCAATCCGAATTGTTAGATGTCACATGTCTTCGATTTTTTCATTCTAAGACATGCCGGTTTTCTCACGGTCTTTTCGTTCACCGTTCGTTTCGTTTCGAGAACGTGATATTGCGCACATAATTTTTTCAAGTGAAATACTTATGCTTATTGGTGCAGCTGTGGGTTTGAATCAGTGACCTTCAGATGGAAAGTCGGCGTCCACGCCCCTAAGTCACCACGCTCTGACCTGCCGAGAAGTCTCATGTCCGGTGGTATGTACTCATACTATGGTTTGACCGAAACCGCTGTAGCACGTCTGGTATGTCGTGGGAGAGAAGGGGTGCAGGGGGGTGGGGGGACAGTCAGTCGGGCTATGTTAGACGTACATGAGATTAATATCCGGAGATCCGTGCGTTATCTCGTGATGATTTATGCCATATTTATCCCGAGGAAGTGCGGTCCATATAAAAAAAATCTGCGGGACGCATTTTTTTTATATAAAAATGCCTAATACGATATACAATGCGGGACGCATTGTATGCCGTATTCGGTCCATAATATATTTTATTTTATTTATTTCGTCCTACTTTTCAGCTCTACATTCGGACCAAGATTTTTTTTTTTATATAGACCTTTATTTTTTAAGTGCTTTAATTCTATTTTGTTTGCTCTAACTATGTTTTGAATTATAAGTTTTTTTTATTAATTTTAATAAGTAAATAACATGAAATAAAAATATTGAACTTAAATTTCAAAGTTCAATATTATATTATATCACTATCCATTAATAGTTCCATTAGTAGTATAATATTTCCTGATAAATATACAAAGATATCATTATAGCTTTAAATTCTTGTAAACTGATATCGTGAGATAAGTCCGCTTGCGCGCCTTTTCAAGGCGCTGTGAAGCGGTTTCGGCCAAATTATCCAACCAGGCGATATAATAATTATATAATATTATTAAACAGGGAAATTCCCCTCTAAATTAATTCACATATGTTGAAATATAAAATCTGCATATTAAATGTCTATATTATTCTAGTTGTGCCCCGCAGTTTCACTCGCGTATTAACTACAGTAATCACTAAGATCAGAGTTATTTATGTTAGATATACTGAAATAGAAAGTTTTTCAGTATATCCAACATTACATGGTACCTACATATTTGCATTACCCCACCAAGCGGATAAAGCAGTTGATAGCGCTTTTTATTCCAATTTACTTTATAAATATCAATATTTAATTCTAATCAAGAATTGCGTTATGCAAGATAGCCTATAGCTTTCCTTATGAATGTCAAATTTATAAGTTACGATGTGTGTAAAATGCCAATAGTAAGACAAATGACGCGTTGTGAGCGAACCGCCACTTTATTACACTTTATTAATTACCTATAATTGCATATAAATTTTTTTGGGCTCGGACTATAGTTCACTATAAAATTACAACTATAAATTACACCCACGCGAAGACTTGGCGGGTCAAAAGTAGCTCATATGCAGTAGCTAACTGAAATGTTCAAAATTCACATCTTAGAATTATGTGGTAATGTTTGAAAATTACCGAGTAAAGAACTTCTCGAAACTTGACGATTCGTCGGAAGTGATCGTTCAAGTTCAGTCATGAGCTTAATCCAACTACGTATAAAGCGTTTGAATTGAGATCTCAAAGCGGATTTCCAGTAAAACTTCTGCAAATATGTAGTCGACTATTACGCACGGGTTAACGTCAAAGGTGCAATTAATGCATCGTACGTGGGTGTCTTGAAATTTACGTCAGCATCTAGTAATGTTCGAAATGAGCTCGCCAACGCCGAATCGCTGTAAAAAAATGTGAAAAAAAACGTTTGTTTGTTTTGTAGATAGGCATTTGAGTTGATATCGACGTACAATACAAACTTTGTCAATTAACTCAAAAAACTCCATAGTGTGGTAATCTGATCCACGACAAGTAAAATATTTTGTAATATCTGTTTGCACATAATAAGGAAATAAGTTTTGACTTGTTCTTTGAATTGAATTATCATTTATAACTTTAATCAGCAACGGTAAATAACATACGAGCGGGGTAGATTTTGTGGCTAATAGAAAAAATACGTACCTATATAAATAAATACACACCTAGAATTGCCTCTAATTTTATTGGTTAATAAGGGTGGTTTATAAGCATGATAATTGGTAGGTATGAAGGCTTTAAGCCTTCGTACCTATCAATTATCGTGTTTATTGTGAATAATATCTGAGTAAAATGCCAGACGAAATCATTAGGGTTCTTTTGTCATTTGCCTACGGAGCCCTAAAAACATATACTAATTAATGCCATGGTACGAAATCCTCAGCTCGCATACCTCACTCGCGCTAGACCGGCTCTTTCGGACTATTATCGTAACTCAGTTTTAAAAAAAGACACTCAACAAACTCTGCTGAAAGTGCTTTTATTTCTAATTAGGTAATTACTCCTCTTAGCCTCATGCCTCGCAAACGTGAAATGCACCTGAATCTTGCAACTCCAACACTAATGGACACTAATGTACTTAAAAGAGGAGCCTTTGCGAGAGTTCCTATCAACTTGTGCATCGAGTGTAAACTTAGACGCGGCTCGTAGTGTTGTCTCTGCGATTCCACGCTTTGTTGGTAGTTATTACTTGCTTACCCGCGCGGTTCCATTTGCGTGTGAGCCCATATAACGCAGGTAAAAAGCATCCTTTCAAACTACAGACATTAGAATAAACGACGAATTTTGTGTACAGCTGAAATGTAGTTTCTGCCATGTATTTTTTTTCATTAATTAGCTGACATTTTATAGGTAGACACGTGACATGATGCAGTGGATTTTTGACAGTACTTTCTTCATCTTAACTTTAAACTATCGTTCATTAAGTTTAGCTCATTTGGGCTAGCGTTATGCCTAACCTAAATGACTTGATTAATTTTGATGAATGATATGTCATCAGACTAGTCTTAGGGATATTTTTTATATATACTTTATCCTTCTTATTTACTTTATTCGTTTTAAACAAGAATACATAATTATCTTAGCTACTTATAGAGAGTTGAAACAGATAGAAAGTAAAATTAGATTACAAAACAAAATTTTGTTCAGAATCAGAATTATGTTTATTGCATAAACTGTAAAAGTTAATACAGTTTGGCCATGTCGGACTTGCAATACAATGAGCAAAAACAATTTATATGCGACTATTATAATATATATTGTCATGACGTCTTTCATTAATATTAATCCTCAAAAAACTCAGTCATTTCACAGAATACCTTTATGAGAAACCATTTTCTCAACCATTGCTCAATGAAATTATATTTGAAAATATTAAAATATTTTCTCAATTTCAATCTCAATTCGTCATAGGATGGTATGACGTTTTTGATATCGTCAACAAACATTCGTAACCTTATTGTTTACATTTTAATTTTTACTTTTGATTAAATATTTTTTGTATATGTACCAAATCTTATTATTTTGAGTGAGTAAATTTGACTTTTATCATTCTTTCAATATGACAAGTAGATTACTTCAAACATATTGACCTCTATGGTTATAATACACGGTTTTTAATACTTTTTTCTTTAGTAAGTTGTGACGTCCTACATCTATAATACATGTATATCACATGTATGTAAATTTTAATTTCTGGGAGCGTCGTCCAATTTATATCCGACTTACGGATGTTATTTTTTAATGTTTGTTACCTCAGCTCTGTTTTAATATTTATAATTCGTATTATTATTTATCAACTGACTTGGAAAATATTTTTTTACCATAGATTTTAATAACGAAAATCGGTTCAATAGTTTTTAACACCAAAATACTGAAACAATATCATTTTATTTTTCTTTACTGTGATTTTTTTTCGCTCGTTGTGCACACCACATGTATTAAATACAATTAGAACATTTTGATAGTTAGTAAAATTGAAAATTCTACCGTTGTTTTAATGTAGAGACTTTCTTTCCGAACAAATATAGTATGAAATAAATTTTTAAGGCTCATATTGTGAGGCAGTGATGTCATTACTTGATAGTACGGAATCGCCCATATTTCATTAATATTATTATTTAGATAGTAATGTCCAAGTATCAACGTCACCTGGTAATTGACTGAGAATATCTTTTTACGTTTCAGTGAAAGGTATTTATCAATTCACTACCTAGAGCGGCGAATTCCTAGAACTCGCCGCTCTACGGCGTAGCATTCGTAGAAGCGTCTACGAGGCAACATTAAAATATATATTCATGAGTATCCTTAGAAGAGTATGGCGATTTTATGTTATTTATATTGTAATAAAATGATGGGATTTGTGCAAATATTATCTTTCAACGTACTTCAGTTAGCGATAGCACTTAGGAAATGTTATACTGTCTGAGAATTTTCTGGCCGCCCTCCTTCTCTTCGGGTTGGTCGGTTAAATACAAAAAGAACAGACGTTAGCAATATGAGTTTTGAATATTGCATACGGAATTTATACGTATTCAACTCTTAATGTATGAAATGTGGCTCATCTAATAATATGAGTCGGTATCTCTTTCATAATGCGCATAAATCAGTTAGTTTTGTAAAATTTTACCGCAAAGAGTGGGACATAATATATATGTATATTATAATAGATTGCTGAATTTGATATCAAGAACATCAAATTCAGCAATCCAAAAGTCTCTATGTGATTGAGTAGTAGATTGTCAGTGCTCTACTTAATTAATAAAACACAATTGCCGTAGCTAGTACAGGAATGGCTTTACAGTTATTTCAGACAGCATGTCCCGTCGATTCCATGTTGCTTTTCGATCATACTGTATCCGGTCCGTAACCACAACTTGGACTTCCTAGCCAAGTCAAGCCCTTCCTGGCTACGGAAATTCCGGGATCGATCCATCGATATGTGACGTCAGGCACGCTGTTTTAATAGTTATTATTATTTCTGATAAAAAAATGACTTAGGCATTAATAATACAAATAACTTAATAATAATAAACGTTTACACACTTATACCTCTGCACTAGGATTCCCTGTGTCGCTGATGGCATGAACAAACACAGAAACACAAGACAAACACCTAAGACCCTGAGAAAACACTTCATCCTCACCGCACAGTATGTCCCGGTCGGAAATCGAACCCGGGACCTCTCGCTTCGAAGGCAGGGCTACAACCAACTAAGCCACGGAGAGTATTAGTAGTATATCATGTAGGACCGAGTTTCTTTCTTTTCAAGTACCTACTTGGCATTCGCGACGTTCCATAGACGACAAGTTTCCTTTGTAATTTATTTTCTATAAAATGCAGTGAAGGTAACGTTTAAGCTCGGTTTGACTCATTGGCAATTGAAGCGAGCTCGAACCTCATGTAATATTACCGCGTTGCTGTCATGCGGTCTCCTATTACTGTAATGAGATGTCATTCAACCGAATAATTTATTTGCGTCATGGTGCAATGCGACCTAATAGGATACATTGATAAAACCTTGATTCATTATTCTATTCATTATAAAGTGGGAAACCATGTTGCTTGCGTCCATAGGTGAATACCCTTTGAGTTCTTTGAGACGTAATCTTTGTCGGTATTAAAGGAGGATAAATACAATATGGATCTTTCAGATAAATACTGCCAACACCTAGAAATCTGCCGCTAAGTAGTGGTGCACTCGCATTGACGTGTTCCGGAATAAGGGTGTGACGTTACATCCCCGTCTCGGATGATGGGCGCAACAGGATGTGACTTGGTCTTCTCATACTTAGGTCAGAGAGGACCTTAGTAGTGTTACTGCTGTTTGCAATCGTGTGTATTTCATTTCAAGTATCAACAAATGCAATAGAAACAACAGGATGCAGGATATCTGATACAGTTGATATCTGTTTGAAAAGAGTTTGAAGTTTCCTTTGATGTTGAAATGTTAGTATTACCTATTCAGTTACAGTTTCCAACAAATAAAACCTTATATTAAAGACATGATAAATGTAAACCAGTTTTTATATATCCTTTAATATGAATGCTGGCAGGTATTGTTCCCGTTCCCGTGGGAATACGGGGATAAAATATAGCCTTTGTTTCTCGCTGATAATCTAGCTTTCTATGGGTGAAATAATTTTTAAAATCGGTTTAGTGGCTTAGGGTTGAAAGCATAACAAACAAACAAAGTCACTTTCGCATTTATAATATTAAGTTAGGATACCTTTGAACGATTGTAAATATATAACAGACGAACTGATAGTACGTCGATATTGAAACAATACTGTGTTGGTAAATATACCAACTTTACTGTGAACTGAAAGGTGTCGTCAATGTCGTTTCAGTATTGCCGATAACTTTGAAGTCCACAAAAAATGGAAAAATTAACCAACTAATGTAATTAATTAGTCAAAAGTAATTTTAAAATAGCTTAAAACATATTCATGAATGCTGGATTGTATGAAAATATCACTCGAGCTTAGCTATGTATCTACTTACTGCGGGATAGCGCGTAGATCCAAACTCATACCTTCTCATTTGTCTAAAGGCCCACCCAATCAATAGAAGTACAAAATAGATGTAAAAATAAAAATATAAGCTTATGTTATTGGGTGTGTGAATATGACTCCGCCCCTTTTTGTCAAAATAAAACACATTTGTTCGCTTACAAAATTAAAAAAAAAATTATTGAAAGTATGCTCCATCTGCAGCTACAACCTTCGCCCATCGTTCAGGTAGTTTTCGTATTCCTTGCTGGAAGAAGTCCTGGTCTTTTGAGCTTATCCAGTTGTCAATCCAAATTTTGATACTTTCACATGAAGTAAACTTTTCTCCAGTAAGGTCTGTCTGCATCGTCCGGAATAGGTGGTAATCCGAAGGAGCTATGTCTGGTGAATATGGCGGGTGGGGTAACACTTCCCAGTCCTGTCCCTCTAAATATCTTTTTACGACTTCTGCGGTATGCGGTTTGGCATTGTCATGCTGAAGAACTAATTTGTTATGTCTATTCACCCATTCTGGTCGTTTTTCTTCTATGGCTCGCTTCAAACGCATTAGTTGTCGTCGGTAAACTTCTCCATTAATAGTTTCAGAGGGTTTGAGCAACTCATAATATACAATACCTTTCTGATCCCACCAAATACAGAGCATGACCTTGGCACAGTGAATATTTATTTTTGGCTGTGATGGGCCTGGTTCGCCTGGTTTCACCCAAGCTTTTTTGCGTTTAGGATTTTCGTAGTGTATCCATTTTTCGTCTCCTGTGACTATCCGATGCAAAAATCCTTTTCTTTGCTGTCTTTGAAGCAGCATTTCACAAATGGTTTTCCGACGTTCCATGTCTCTTTCTTTTAAATCATGTGGAACCCAGTAACCGGCTTTTTGAATCATTCCCATCATTTGTAAACGCTTTGCAACAGTTGAACGATCAACATTTAATGCTGCAGCTAATTCTGATTGAGTTTGGCAAGAATCTTCCGCCAATAATGCTTCCAATTCAGCATCTTCAAATTTTTTTGGTGGTTTTCCATGTTCTTTATCCTCAGTACTAAAATCGTTATTTTGAAATCGTCGAAACCATTCCTTGCAAGTTGTATTAGACGGAGCATGCTCACCATAAATCTCCACAAGCAAACGATAAGTTTCCGCTGCAGTTTTCTTCGCAATAAAATAATGTAATAACACTTCCCGCAAATGACGTTTATTTGGAATAAAAACCGACATTTTCGAAAAGGTGAAAACAATTGTTGCTTACACTTCAACCAAATATCATAAAATGCGTTAGATAGCTGACATTCAGTACTATCGAATACAAGTATGGTCATTTATTAGTACACGTAAACAATACTAAAAACGACATCTGTTGAGAAAGGGCGGAGTCATATTCACACACCCATTATACTTTATTGACAACTAAGTTTACAATAATTATGGTCAATCACAGTTTTCAAAGGCAACACTATCCTGTTTGAGAGGCCGTATTCCGTCCGAAGTACCAGCTTGGAGAGCAAGATACTTGCGAGAAGTAGATAAAAATAACAAGTCTCCCAACCCTCGCCCTCTCATTTATTACGATCCAACTTATATTCATTCTTTACATACATCTGGCAAATGTTGGCATGGAGAGGGCTTAGATGAATGTCAAAATCATCGACTTGAACAAATCCACTTTTTCTTTCCTTGCCTGGTGAGTCCCGTCTTCTGCTTATGGTCCCTCCTTGACAATTTTTGAAATTAGCCCTTGACTTTTACCTGAAATGAAAATTATATAATTAAACTAAGTTATTTATAATCAGTAAGAGGATTGTTTACAAGTGTAAACACACAGTAGTTAAAAATTAAACAAGAACTTTTAAAAGTAAAGTCAAAGAAATGTAGACGAGTATTCACTAGTAAAAAAAGAACTACTACGAACTATAGATATAACGAACTATAGAAACTACTATTTTAGTTTTTTTGTGAACTAAATTAGTAGTTTCCATAATAGTAGTTCTTTTTTGATCCACTAATTTTTCTGTGAAACGGCGAAAATAGGAACTGCTGAAATAGGAATTTTAGTTCACAATTTTGTGAACTAAAATTCCTCTTTCCTAAAAGTATCCTAAAAGTTCCTATTTTCGCCGTTTCACAGAAAAGTTAGTGGATCAGTAATTAAAATTGACGTAACACCGTCGCACGTAGTTCGTGTGTGAAAAACGGCTACAGATAAACAAATTTTAAAACAGTTTCGCGCTGTAGCTTATTGCTGACAGTGATGGGGTAACAGCAGACGTGGGTGGACATGCACCCACTTCCCCCTCATCCCCACCTTAATTCGCTTTCGTGGAGAGGCAAAGCTTTCCACGTAATTTCTATCAATATTTTACATTTCTACAGAATGAATCTGCGGCAATGGTTAATTTATTTCAACTTTTCTATACACTAAATTCATGTTGTTTTGATTTCATACCCAAATTCAATGCGTTTCTGAGCATAATTGTACAATTTATTATGACAACTCGAGCAATTTGAATCCCGCTTATTCAATTCTGTCATGCAAATTGGCTCCTAGGCAGTCTCGGACAGAACAGCAGGTAATTGAAATCGTAATATAGATAGGTTTGTGAGGTCGTCCGGCTGACAGACACTTGCACTCTGCTAATACAAAACTGGTTAGACGGCCGCAATATCAATATTGAAGTCATCTTATTGTATTCGTTATTATCGCGAGTCTTGGATACTGATTAAGTCTTTTATTTGATATCTTATTAAAGAATAAAGATTAAGAAGTGCTTATATATTATAAAGGAAAAATTCTTAGAGCAACAAGGTATATTTATAACCGTACAAAAAGTTACAGCCACTATAAATGAAAACAATAGTTTCGAAATCAGATTACCTATTATTTAATGTAAAGTGACCGGCTCGGAGACTCACCGAAGGTTCGAGAAATTTTCTGGTATAGTGTTACCATGTTCTGTCCGCAGGTAGCAGCAGGGAGGCAGAACGGAGCTGCCCCTCATGACACGCTTCAGGCATAGCAGGTAATTAAAAAGTTAATGTACGCTCAGACACCCCCCACGTGACAAAATTGGCAATCCGTTGATTTTCGCTATCTATATATATGACTGGACTCACCCCACACAAACCCCCCTTCACCACACGTGAGGGGAGATTGTTTCATTTTAGCTGCAGCTGGTAGATTAACGTAATAAGGATTTTGCTAAAACTGACAATATTATTTTTCGAATAAGCTTTTATAAAGGCTCACCTAAATTGAGAATTAATATACAGCTTCAAAGAGCTCAAACACGACAGCGCTATCTTGATTAGTTAAGCTAAGCCAACATTCCGGCTCCATCCTCAGAGTAATTCCATAATACCAGATTATTGCAATGCAAGTTACATTGTTATTCCAAATTTCAGCGCAATCTGAAGTCAGTACGCGAATGCAAAATGGATTACTCGTTTTAAACTCTAAAGACAGTTGATATAATAGATAATGTCCGACTTATTATAAAAATATTGTATATCTGACATAAGCAGGACCTCGTTATCGTAAATTCATTTCTAGCAAACATCAATGGACTGGATAACTTCATTAATAAACTTAGTCTATTTTCTGCAAAATAACGTCTTTACGTCCTTGCTCAAATGTGATCATTAACATAATCGTTGTATTGATAAAAATACGAAGCGATATGTTATAAATTTATGATAGATAATTGTGCGGTCAGGCGCGCGGACCTTGGACTTTATGTAATATTTCGATACCGCACTCGCAGTTTTCTCATTGCAACTTTTCGGTAATAGCTTCTACGTCCTCTCTTTGTTTCCTAATAATGTAAGAGTAAATTCTGAACTCCGGTGAAATAATTCGAGTAATAACAACAATGGAAAACAGAATGCTCAAAATGTTATTTGAATTGTGCATTTCGTCTGCATCCAGAAATACGTAGGATTGACTTATTAAATTACCAGCTCAACTAAATGAATATTATTGCGAATGTTAACATTCTGTTTTAAAATGGTAGGGTACCATTTTAAAACTCCAAAAACATCCAAAAACTCGCAGGAAAGCAAACCATTTCATTTATTTGGATGACATATTTTTTCTAGCTACTTTGATTTAACTACCAGACTATTGAACCGATTTTAATAAAACTTAGATAGGGTTATATCTAGATAGGGTTTTGCTCTTTAAGTTTACCTGTATAATTAATTGTGTTTCCCGTAAAATTGCAATATTTCACAAAAACATATTTGAATTGAATTTCAAGAAACAAACACTTCAGTCAAGCTCCCATGCACTAGAATGTCTAGGGGTATGGTATTATGAATGACACAAACACAAACAAGTTTTTGCTCATTAACCAAGTGTTTTTATCGGTAGGAGCTAGAACCGAGCAGGCTTAGAGAAATGAGGTCGACTCCCAACTTAGCTGGACCCATTGGATCCGTATATGAAAATATCCTTAGTTTTTGTCATATTTTCTTTTTTTTTTTAAGCAACGTTAACACATTCATACCTGCACTAGGATTCCCTGTGTCGCAGATGGCATGGACAAACACAGAAGCACAAGACAAAACCCAGACCCGAGAACAAACTTCATGCTCACCACACAAAGTGTGCCCCGGCCGGCAATCGAACCCGGGACCCCTCGCTTCGAAGGCAGGGCTACTACCAACTAAGCCACGGAGTCTTTTAATTACGTCTAAATGTAATAATCGGCTTTAATGTTCTCTATTTTTGTGGTATCCATATAATTATATTCGTGAGTCGGAGAGACCCGCAAACATAAGGAGTAAAAATAAGATTTTTATGAGTGTGTGACTCTGTGTTCTAAAGCATGTAGTTTCTTGGAAGTCTTATAGACATCCTGTCTCCTTTAATATAGTTTTGGCAATGCATTATCCTCCACAACCATACAAAAATTATTAAATTGTTTAAAATGAATTGACACAGCTTTGCGATGATTGTACTACAAGACAATATATAGATAAATATTTTTCTGATTATGAGATAATAATCATGTTCCAGTTTCTGTTGATACCCACACTAGATACCTAAAAATCTGTATTCGTGTGCTTAGCACAAAAGTTTAACCGATTCGATTACAAACTCGGAATCTTTTACAATTTAAAATAAATGTCGGCGTTCCGTTCGACATCTCAAGTATTTTAAATAGCTACAATCAATAGTTTCCAGTAGAAATGTTTATGAAGAGCAGATAGGAACGTAAAAGAAATGTAATCTTATCAGAATTCCACTTCGCAACGGAAACATCTCGAGAATTCCGACTTATTGCCTTTCAAATCACTTGAGACCCTGAAGCAACTTTACATTTTGAAGAATTCATCATAACTGTTTCAGTAGTATTCTAGATGTTTTTGATCGAATTTAATCGACTGACCTCACTCCTAGCCTTCTGGTCGTGGGTTCATTCCCACTCCGCATAAGCTGTGACGAACCTTGATGTTTGTAATGTGGGTATTGATATGTATATTTACAAAAATAAATTGTAGATAAATAAGATTTTTATCAGTTACTGGCTGCGCCCCGCGGTTTCACTCGCGTAGGTTCCGTTTACGTGGGAATTGGGGGATAAAATATAGCCTATGTTACTCGCTGATCATGTAGCTTTCCATTGGTGAAAGGATTATTAAAACCGGTTAAGTAATTTAGGCGTGAAAGCGTAACAAACATAAAAGTAACTAGTCATATAATATTAAGTTAGGATCTATCCTTTGTTTGGGGTTGGATGGCGCTGTGTGAAATGTCGTAGGTATAGAAACCCTTTCTGATTTGGTTTGGTTGTTTCGTGCCATGCTATAATATGTCGCAGCTGGTATATGTCGCTTAGTTGGTAGCCACCCTGCCTTCGAAGCGAGGGGTCTTGGGTTCCCGACAGATGCATATTTTGTGTAGTGACTTGATGAGCGTAAAAACCACATAGCAAGGGTATGGGTATGTAAAAGTTATTTATCTATAACGTTATATTAACCAGTTTAAATGAAACTCCATTCAGCACGTCAGTTTCGTTCTGAAAAGCGGTCTTCAAAGGCTTTGTAATGGAATAACAATGAATTCATACCGCAATCTATCTGCCTTTTGTGTACCAGGCTATAGAACAGGTATTTGCTGTATCTGAAACGAAAACACCTGCAGTAGAGTGAAAAGATAGTCCACCTCTCACACCTGCCTCCCCAGCCCCCGCTCAGGGTGGGTAATTGGAAACTGCACAAATCACTGATGAATACCACGTCCTCGATTATGCTATACAGCCATATACAATACTAAATGGTGACTCAGGAGTCACAGACCTGACCTACCCCACCGCGAGCAATCAGACAATCAGTCCAATTCATAGAATACTGTACCGTTCCAGCCTCTAATGTTCCCACTGCAGGGCCGGTGTGCGTACTCTCGATAATTGAGAGTGAATGGGCTCTGGTCTACCACGGGAGCCCAATCCGGATTGGTAGATGTCACATGTCGTCGAATTTTTGGTTCTAAGACATGCCGGTTTCCTCGCGATGTTTTCCGTCACCGTTTTGAGAACGTGGTATTGCGCACATACATTTTTTCAAGTGAAAAAACTCATTGGTGCACGTTTGGGTTTGAACCAGCAACCTTCAGATTGAAAGTCGGCGTCTATGTCCCTGGGCCACCACGCTCTATTGTATTATAGTATATAGTAGTAGTAGTAGTTTAGTATAGTATTCTATGAATACTAACAATTTATATGCTTTCTTCAAGAATGTTAAGGTAATACGTCCTTAGACGAATAAAATAAAATTGTTTCTGTGACCACGTGCCCTATCTGATATTAATTATTAATTTTTAAGTAATTTAATGGGTGATAGGGAAAAAGTATTTCTAAGATTTCTTTGAAATTACTTTATAAGCTGATGAGCTTATAAATTAAGTAAGGGCTCCTTGATTGGAATGCGTAGCCTTATGAACGCTTACAATATAAAATTGTGCTCATAGCTCACTCGTTAGTAGCTCTGCCTTCTGCGCTGCAGGACGTGGGTTTAATTTCCTCTCAAGCAGTTGTCTTCTTCTTCTTATCGTGTCAATGTTTCTTACAAACTAAATAATGTCGCTATAAAATTTTGCCACCTCAACAGCTCTATTGGTGGCTTGGTACAGATCATCCAATGTGCAGGTCGCAGGGCACAGGGGGCAGACAAGTAAATGGGACATGGACTGAACTGGGGCTCCACAATCGCACCCAGTTAAGCAGTTGTCTGACGAACATAGATGTTTATTTTGTGCCTAGGTGTTAATTGAATTGTATGTATTTACAAAAAACTATATAAGTAATCTATCAGTGAAGCGTTCGTGGCGTAGCTTGCTTAGCTGTTCCTTACAGATCAACTAAGTTAAGCAACTCTCGGCCCGGTCAGAAGTTGGATGGGTGACCATTTAGTGGCATTTCAAAAGAGCGCTTGCGTGCTTTGAAGGGCACGTTCAGATGTCGGTCCCGGCTATACTAGTCGTTAGGCCTTGTCAGAGGCCTTCGGACACCAGAGTTGGTCACTTACTCACACGAAAGGAGAGGATCAGTTATCTAGTTATGGGTACAAGCTACGCTTAGTTTGGGGTTAGATGGCGCTGTGATGTTCATGAATCCTATATATTATTATATTATAAGACGTATTATTATACTTTATGTTTATATTATTACTTTATGGTACAGCTTAATAAGCTGAACTATATTCAGCTCGTTAAGATTTACGATAAAGTAATTGACCTCTTGGCTATGACGGGGCTACGGGAACCGCTATCGCTTTCGCGGCTACTAGACTACACTAATCTGTGTCAGGTTGTTTTTATGTATATTCTATCTTGAAAACTTAGTAATACATGTTTAAGTCCCTAAGGATTTTTTTTATATGATACTAGATGAGCCAAGCGGTTTTACTCGCGCTTAAAATTTCATCATCTCACGATGGGACTGACTGACAGAACCTGACAGAAGTGTTTTTTGCAAGTCACTAAAACACTTCACTTTTTTCGGGACAAAAAGTAGCATATGTTAATCTGGGTATGAGCTATAAAACATTTTGTCCAAATCCGTTCAGCTGTTGAGGCTTGAAGGGGTAACAAACATACAAACTAGCTTTCGCATTTATAATATTTGAATGATTAGTACATAATTGTTTACTCGGGGCAGACGAAGTCGCGGATAAGTTGTTTGCTAGAATATGGTTGCTCTTGTAGAACACATCTTTCGGGAAGTTTGGGTCAGTAAACATGCGAAACTTTCGTCCCCCAGAGGGTCGATTAGTTTGCCAATCATGTTATGTTATTAACCAGTTAAATATGTTTGTAAGTTGTTTGCATTTGGCACGGATGTTAGGATAGGAACTTGCCTAGTTAAGATATAAAGTTGTTATATAATACGTGTCGGTGCGCGGTACGTTTCACATTTGGCAACGAAAAGATCTGCTGGCTTCTGCAGTGTAGTCATTATTAAGATATTAAATATTCACATATTTTGATGTTCTTGAAATACAACCAGTATTTCGTTCCTAATTGACTGATTAGCAAGTAAACAAAAAATAAAATTAATTATAAGTTTCGTAATTGTTATTATTGTTAAAAACGTGGTAGGCCTAGGGCATAGACACCGACTTTCAATCTGAAGGTCGCTGGTTCAAATCCACAATACCAAGAAGTATTTCACTTGAAAAATTTATGTGTGCAATACATAAATACCGCGTTTTCGAAACGGTGACGGAAAACATCGTGAGGCATGTCTCAGAAAAGGTGAATCTACCAATCCGCATTAGTATCAGCGTCAGTTACTTATTGCTAAGTTAGTGTACGAGTTAACATCTCTTTAGAAAATATTTATATAGAATTTTTAACGGTGTGCAAGACCAGGCGAACATCCTTCGCCTGTCTGTTTCGTCCCCGACCGACATGCCAACGTCCTTGGCCCGTTATTTTAAATCTCATTCTTCTGCATCCGACATTATGTTTAACGCGCAAATGATCTGATTTGAACGTACGGAGTGTCAAGGTGCATTGGTTTTTATCGTAGAGAATACAATAGACAACTAAATATTACCCATCGCACTTAAGAAAGAAAACAACTTATGCATATGTCTTGTAAAGAAATGAGATATAGCGATATCATTTTTTGTTTTATAATGTGGGCAAGTTTTGTTAAGGTGCTGGCCTTGACTACTGGGCTAAACAAGTTTGACAGTTACCGTAGATCGGTTTATGTGAATAATATTCTAAAATGGATTTTGACCACGAAAATACATACTGCGGACTGCGAATAACCAATTCCTTTTAATCCTCTAAGAAAATGTTTCGATGTAGCGTTTTAGGATGTAAAAGTGACAATGAACGGAAACTTCACAATTTGTCTTTTCATACGTAAGTACAGATATTTTTAAGAAGTTAATAACTTCAAAACTGTTTATTTATTATTATCCACTCTAGACAACGTAATTTTGAATATAACGTTTTTCGTTAGAAGCCTTTTAAGCAAATTAAGAACCAAAATAAATTTTGGTGTTGCCAAAATACGACACTCAGTTTTTTCATTATTATACAATAAAATTTTAAGTGTTTGACTCAATCCACTCATATCTTAACCACCTGTATTTATATCAATGTAAAACGCAAAAAAATAATATTACAACGAACTTAAATTAACATAAATGACGTAAAATCCATAGATTTATATGATTTTAGTGAATTGAAGTGCGATCTACTTCAATTTATCAATTTAATTTTAGGTAATTGGTTTTTTTCTGTCTAAGTACTTCGCGCAAAAATAGGAATAACTTAAAAGATATGTAGATCTCTATGTACAATACTATTTTACGTAGAAATACTTTTCAGATCGAGTGTACCTTTAACATATGTTTCTCAAACATGCATGGAAATATTGTCATTATATTCGAAAAAAGAACACGCGATGTATCCAATTTACGACCAACGAAAAACAAATCAATTGCAGGAGCGGTTTTTGAATTTGGAACATTACAACATTCCAGCAATGTTGTATGAAACGGCGTGCTGTAGTTTTATTAAATACTCTATTCTTTTAGTAATTGCCCCAATATGACTAATGTAACTTTTAATATTAGTTGAATTAAACGTATAATATTAAAGTATGTTTTATTTCCCTGCATTCTTTTGTAAAAAGCGCTATATATGCCTCGGCGGAAATGGCAATTGCCTGTCTCGCATTAGTGATGTCCTCGCCTACGACTCGGCCTTCAAACTCATACTCGACCTGCAATGGCTGCAATTGCCTATTTCACGGCCTTTTCAATAATGTACTATTAGTAGTTCAATTCAGAACAAAATCAGATAAACAAAAGGTTTTAAAGTCAAAGTTAAACTCATTTATTCCTTTAGATCTCAAGTATTATTAGGACACATCAAAAAAGCTCAAATACGGGGTATAAAAATGAACGGTGAAATATCTTAAACAAATAAACGAACATATGCAGAAAACACTTCAATATTTTAAAGATACATAAACTACCATCAGTGTAATATATATTAAAGAAGTAGCTATGTTTGTAAATAACCAATTAATACGCCTCCGGACTTGTAAAACCTATCTTTAACGCATGAGTGTGCTGTGTTAGGCACCGATCATTGATAACAAATACGAGTACCTACCACGATTCGTGTCACTGAGAATTACACAGCGTTTTAGTATGCCCTCAACCATTTCCTAATTGAGAAAGCATATTATTGTGTTGAAGAATTTTTACAGGAGTATCTGATCAAATGATAAAATTATGTACTGTTATTTATATCGACTTGAACAGATCCTACTGCTATACTGAATTTTTTTTGTCACAGTGTGTCATTACATGGGCAAGTAACTTAGTCTCATTTGTGAATTTCACGACCTCATATTAATTTGACTGCTTACTGTTTTGTTAACATTCAATATTTGTAAACCGTCAAGGAGAAAACTAGAGGATTTTACTGCATATTTTTTGACTATCAAACCATGTACTTCCTAATTTCAACAATTCAATTTTATGTATCCAAAGTTTCACGTAGCCGTCTATACCTCCCTTTCGTTTGTGTTTTAGGAACATAGACGTGACGTGACATTAGTGAGTTCATCGCCCTTTTCCGCCGAAACCCGGGTAATACAACGCCCAATTAAAATGTACCCGCCGCTCAGCGGGAAATACAATTCTGGAATATACAATTCTAGCCGGAGTTCATTCTTAATTGTCCGTAACATACGTATTGTTGCTACTCGTATTTGCATATTATACGTGTTGTAATAATTATGACCGGACTCGGACTGACTTGGTCTAGCAAACTGAGAATTCCAAGATACCTTTTGTGTTCATCATCACACTAATGCTTCTCCTGCAGACAAAGATGCAGCACTAGGAGAGATTATTTAACGATCTCTTTGTTGTCACCGTGCCCTTGTTCACTGAGCTCCTTGTGAGTTCATTCACAATGGAAGCTCTTTCAGAACAACATGTCTATTTATTTTTCATCCTTCCAAATATTCTGGTAAACATCTTTATTATAATAAATTATGTCCTTAAAAAATCGTGCGGTCTCACTGTCAAGTTTAGTGTCGTTCAGAACCTATCCGACCTTCCATTGGGAAAGCAAGTGCATATTTTTCATGACCTGTTTTAATGTTTTTTTTAATTGTTTACCTACGCCCGTAAAAACATTAATGACTTCCCCGACCGAAGTATGAGAAGATTCAAGTCGCATCTCGTTTCGAAAAAATGTAAAACGATACCATTTATGTAATTGTCACACATTTTAGTATTATGTATTGCCACCACGAGTAACTAGATAGGCATTTAACGTAATATACGGCCATTATACAATATAAATTATTAATTGTGAAACTGGCTAGTTCTTTGTGTCCGTCCATTTATCGATTCTCATTGTTATGATGATTTATTCAAATTAATGCTTTTCTATTCTACTTTTCTTATTGGTAACTTATTAAACAGGGGTTTTTATTAGGCTACCTTATATTTTATTTATTTATTTGGTATATATTGTGTAATATAATGTGATTACAATATTAGGCCACAGATAAGACATTATGCAGAATATAATAGGTCTAGGTGAAAATATCTGGGAACAAAATAAGGTTTTTTTTTTTGCAAACGACTTCCAAAACAGGAGATCATGGCGAAGCTTGCTTAGTATTTCTTTACAGACCATCTAAGTTAAGCTACTCTCGGGCCGAAATAAGGGATTACGGTATTGGAAGTTGTTTTTTCGATTTTTTGTATCAGTCACTTTCTTTTATGATTTACTCTACGATATATCTTAGCCTGATACGATACGATATGATATTATACGATATAAGCCTCTTACTTTGCACCGCATGGACAATAGGCTCATCTCGACCTGCGGTAGTGAACCAATTTACCAGGAGAGCCTAATCCGTATTGATTTGTATGACACTAGCTGTACCCGGGACGTGCGCGATTGCCATCCCTGCAGACTTCACAATACAATATTGTGAAATTGTTATCTAAAATTTAATTTCAAATTGAAGATACCGCGATCATATTCTAATTCACCTATAGAATGATTTTAAGATTTTAAAAATCATTAGCATTGTGTAATTAATATAATAAAACATCTAAATTCGGAACGTATTTCTGAATTTAGATGTTTTATTCTTTTTTAAAGACGGTTAAATTAAAATTTACCATAAATCAAAGTTTTATTTTATTTTTGGTGTTTAAATACTTATGTATCTTATTTTTTTAATCCTAAATTTGATGCTGGTGCGAAGAATATGTAAGAATCTCGAAATGGAAGGATTATTTTCCTTCCGCGGGCATGATACTTGGAGTACTTAAAATGTATAATAGTAGCTTAGCCCCAAATATATTTTGCCTGTCGTGAAACAGAGTGAAATCAGATCATGGGAGCTTTATCGTTTATGTACTATTCTTAATTATAATTATGCGACTTAAATTTTAAGCGTTGGAACTTTGAGAGTATTTTCTAGAAGGTTTTTTATACAAGCGAAAAAAATTACATATGGTATTACATATGGTGGTATTAGAAGTCCCAAGTCGCTTTGCGTTACGCTAGTCACTCTGAAACGGAGTGTAACTCTTCATGCACCTGTGATTTCACCGGCACCCACACCCTTCCACCGAAACACAGCAATGCGGGTGAATAGAATTAGCTGGATCTTTGAAATTTCCAGACATTTATAAAGGAATTAATTTACTGTGTTTCATAAGTCCATCGTCGATAAATATGTAAACCCTTTATTGATCTACATTAATAACCTGACAACATGAATGTTGGTACTTCCACGATGGCGCCATCGTAAGTAGGTTACGTAGTGTCTAATATAAGATCTGATATATATATATGATATTCGACTCCTATATAGTTATGAAATATATATTTATATCTAAATATTCTATCATCTCTTTATGTGAGCTCGTTCTGTTCTCGTTATGTGAGCTGTCTTTGACAGAACGAGCTGACTGACCACCCGATGTCAAGTGGTTACTGCTGCCCATAGACAACAGCAAAACGACTCCGGTTGCTCGTGGTATTAGAAGTCCTAAATCGCATTGGGATGCGTTGCGCCAGTAACTCTGAAACGGGGTGTAAGGCCTCATGCTCTTGTAATTTCACCGGCAGCCACACCCTTCCACAGCAATGCGAGAGCAAAAGCAGTGCGGCAGATTACCGGGAGTGGTGGCAGTATTTGTCCGGACGAATTTGGCAAAAGCTCTACTGCTACATAGGGTTGCTTTCGCACCACCCTGTGTACACGTCTGCACGAATATTCTAATCATCTGCGTTAGTTTCAAATTTCAAATCCTTTGATTTGAAATTTCCTTTGATTTGAAATCCTTTGATTTGAATTTTTTCAACATCAATCTTTATTTCCATAAAATTCTTAAAAATTACTTGAAAACGTCAATTTCTTTTTTTATATACAAATAAGCGCTTGTTCAAACCCTATCCGACCTTCCACGGGAAAGAATAAGCAAGAAACCCTATTGGAAGGATTACTTTCTTTTTGCGACATGATCCCTTTTCCTTATTACGATGTAAACAGACATTACAAAATATTTTCGCCAATCGCTTTATTTTTGATGCCTCAATGTTCAAACTCTGCTAATGTGCTAAGAGGGAACAGCGATTTAGGCAGTCAAAGGCTTTGGAAAAATCACAAAAAACATCAATCGTATCTTGATCGTTCCGAACCTTCAAATATGTGCTTAAAGAGCTTAACACCAGCATCTATCGTTAACCGACCTTTAGTGAATCCAAATGATTTACATATAATAAGTTGTTAATATTGTTTTTTTTTATGTTAGTAAGTGACGGAACGAGCTGAGGCCCCACCTGATGGTAAGTGGTGACCCTCGCCCATGACAACAGTAATGCGCGCGACTCAGTATGAGATCCAAATCTTTACTGAGTCGCATTCATCCTGCTGCGTCCATCACTCGAGACGGGGATGATACGTCTCATGCGCATGTGATTTAAAATTATGTAAAATAACAATTGATTTAACATTATCTTTTCAAAATGAATATTCGGTATTATAAGTACAGGTAAGTTACTGTATTTCATAAACTCAGGAAAGCCTCCATCGTCGATGAACATGTCCTTTCATGGATCCACATTATTAATCTGACAAAATGATTGTTGATTGTTGGTGCTTCCACTATGGCGCCATCGTAAGTAGGACCCCTTACGTTCCACAAATCAAAACGTTTCATTTCATTTATTCATTCACCCGCCCACAAGTCTGAAATGTCAGCTACGGAAGTCTAGGGCTATTATTAATAACCATTTGAACGTCGCAAAAGTATGGATTTGTATTCAATATTTAACATGTAATGGGTTACTTGTACTTCGGCCGCTGGCCTCTTTACCGAGGTAGATAAGTGCACGGTGCATTCATAGGGGGAACCTCATTATGTTCAAATAAATTGCTGCCGTGTACCACATTGAATTAAGTTATTATTATAGGTATTTACTATTCGTTTTAAACGACGTGGAAAGTGTGTTTATGCTAACCACAGCCTTAGTTTTTCTTATAAGGTTTCAGGAAAACGCAATTGCGCATTTTTATGTGTCGTTTTTTTTAACCACCGTTTTGAACTTAATATTGACATTACACGAAAACTAGTAAGTTTATCAGCGCTTATAAATGTAAATATCTATTTTCTTATAAAGAATAGAAGAAACGTTTTATTTTGTAATCGAGTGTTTTTTTCCATAAGAATAAAAAATCTCTATTGGTTCTTTCATAATTTATTTCCTATACGAGTTAAACGTGCATTAGTCTTGAAAAAACCTCGAAAATGGCTGTATAAAATTTTTTTTCGTTCTCCTTTTTGTTGGTTTGTTTGTTCTCGGGTGTTTGTTTTGTGTTTCTATGTTTTTCCGTGCCATCTGCGACACAGGGAATCCTAGTGCAGATACCTCTGTATCTCTCTCTCTGTGTCTCTCTCTCTCTGAGTGTGTAAACGTTTATTTTTAATTTATTTAAATTCAACATAGCTTGTATGGGAACCAGTTAATGATATAAAACTTATATAGTATTATACTTGCTTTTGTTAATACTTAATATATCAATAAGAAATATAAAAAATGTACATGTGAAAAATATCCACTTAACAAATGTCTGTGTTCGTCAGAAAAATGTATTCCTAGGTGGGAATCAAGCCCTGCAGCGCAGATGGCAGAGCTATTACCAACTGATTTAAAAATCCAATTAACTGACATTTATACCATTTCTTTATGAAATTAATATAACCACCTTGGAGGTAAATTCTATCTAATTTAAAAATAATCATCCATATGTGATGGTTGATTACAGATAATGATTTTATATTTTTGTATAAATAATTGATCTCGGGTCTTGGATGCTTATTGTGTGGTTTTGCGCTTCCACCACCTGCGTAACGGGAAACGTTTGTGCAGATTAGTGTTCTGTGATTATTTCTAATAATGTATGATTTGAATTATAGATAGCTAGGAAAAGATCAAGCAACTTTACTGAAGGTAAAAAGTTTTATAACTTCTCATTTGGACTTTTTTCCCAGACTTCGGAACAATTGTTCGAATACAGTAGAACTTTACAAAGTTCGCACGGAGAAGTAGTCTCCATACGTGGCAATCTGCCGCCAAACAGTGTACTCGCTTTGATGTGTTGCGGTGGAAGGATGTGGGTGCCATTGAATTCACAAGGGCATGAGTAATTACATCCCCGTCTCGGGCGACGGGCGTATTTTGACGAGCGAAGTAAGGAATTAGGGGGGTGCAGTTAGGCGCGTCCGTATGTGAATACCCTCTGAATCCCGATACGTAACCTCTGGGTGATGCTAAAGGAGCAATAAAAAGTAGCAGTAGAACTTGTGCAAAGATCGCCCGGAGAAGTACTGCCTCCACGCCTGGTAATGTGAAGGCAGTACTTCTCCTGTCATCCTATCAGTCATCGTGATTGCATTTTGGATATTACCATCTCGAAAGTTTGGGTTTATGATTCTAATCCTTCTTTTTTCGTGTAAGTGGCCAACTTTGATGTCGCAGTTTTCAAGCCGTCCGAAGGCCTCCGACATGGTTTAATAAGTACATGCCCTCAGAGCACGGAGGCGCTCAGTTCAATTCACACTAAATGGTTACCCATCAGTCTTCTGACGGGACAAAGAGTTGCTTAACTTAGATGATCTGTAATGAATCTAATCAAGCTACGCCACGAGTGAATCAGATGAAAAATTGTAAATTCATCAAATTGTGAAATATGAGTTACGTACATGACTTTCTGATCGAAACTTACTGAAGCATACATTGCAGTGAGATTTGATATCGATTCGTATCTGAATATTTTAGCACAACCAACATTAGAAACGGCTATACCAGTATTTTAAATGTTTGTAAAACAATAGTTTCGTAAACAATTAATTATTGTTAAGTAACCTTATTACGTTTTTTATGTACCTAGTAAATAATGATGTATAATAGCAAACGGACACGGAGGGCAATTGCGGTCGGAGAAATAACGTCATAAATAAGAGTGTGTTGCTATTTTGAGTTAGTATTGTACATCCCAGTCAACACGCTGAGGTGTTAACACCTCAGCGTTTTTAAAAATTCACCGCAATAGTAAGGTTTCCGAAGAAACCTTATTTCGTTAAGTGAAATTAAAATTGATTATATTATGGTAAAATATATTAATATTGAATATTAAATAATAAATATTGTATTTTTTTAGCCATTATTTGCAACTAAAGCGCTAAACAGGCGATTCTGGAAAAAGAATGACAAGAAATTAAAAAAAAATATATATTAGGAGTACAAATAAGTTTCCGCCGTTTTTTAACACAAATTAAATATTTATTGTAGAAGAACGGTAATATAAATTTAATCAAAATATTGCCCATCACTTGCAACCACTTTTTCCCATCTCTCAGGCAGCATTCGAATCCCACGTCTGAAGAACTCCTTGTCTTTTGAGGTTATCCACGAATCAACCCAATTTTTGGTATCCTCATAAGATGTGAACCGCTGCGCCGTCAGAGCATGTGCTACGGACCGGAACAGGTGATAATCGGACGGTGCAATGTCTGGTGAATACGGCGGGTGGGGTAACACTTCCCAATCAAGTGTTTCCAAGTACTTTTTCACGGGAGCCGCAACATGTGGACGAGCATTGTCATGCAGAAGAATCATTTTTTCGTGTCTAGAATAGTATTGAGGGCGTTTTTCCTTCAGAGCTCGGCTCAATCTCATCAATTGTGTTCGATAGAGGGCTCCAGTAATTGTTTCGCTCGGATTAAGCAACTCATAATACACTACTAGGTGTAGTCCCACCAAATACACAGCATATCGTAAATTTTTGGCCTTCCACTGCGATCTTTGTCTTCTACGTCGAAATCACCGTTTTTAAACTTTTGAAACCACTCTCGACACGTTCTCTCACTCAAAGCAACCTCACCATATGCTTCTACGAGCAATCGATGCGCCTCAGCAGCAGATTTCTTTAAATTAAAGAAGTAAACTAATATTTCCCGCAAATGACGCTTACTTGGCTCACATTTTGACATTTTCAACTTATAAAAATTATATTTTACCAATATAAAATCAATGATATTAATAGGTTATGTTGTTCTTGAATGTCCAAACTATTTTTTAAGCCGGTTATCATCTGGGAAAGCTAACCGAAACTCCGTGCCGCGCCATCTACAATAAAACGGCGGAAACTTATTTGTACTCCTAATATATTTTTACGTGTATTTTTACGTAGATATTTAGACAATGAGTATTTTTATTCGTCTACCTGAAAGAAGCGTAACGTTTTTTTGGAATGTTTATGTATGCATGCATGCATATTCATTCGGTCCATATTAACTTTGTTTCATCAAAATCTACCAAGCCATCTAGTACAGTTTGTCAATTTCGGACATGCAATACTCGTACAATGAGCAAAAACAATTTGTTATTATTGTCATGACATCTATCATTAATATCAAAAAACTCAGTCATGCCGTAGAATACCTTTGAAATAAGCCATTCAATATCTTAAATTATTTTCAAATTCATTATAATATAATATTTAATTATAATGAATTTGATAACAATTTTGTAATTTGTTGTTATCTTTATGGCTGTTACAGAAGTACTTTAATTATACATAGTATTATTTATTATCTATATATTGTGACTGTATTCTAAAATATACAGATTTCTAAAATGTATAAGCAAGTGAGTGTAAGTTTTTTAAATACGCTACGAAGAGATTCCGTGTTTTTTATCCTGTAAATAAACTTTAAACATTTATTTCACTATGAAAGTGGATTGTATATTTACAGAATTACACTAAGTTCCACTTTTAATTCTAAATTCCACTTGAAATAATCATATTAAAAGAGATATATATTTTTAGCTATACTACTCATAGTATTTCCATACTGACTGTGTTCTAAGCGTCGAGTCTGAGAATACCAAATATGACCAGTCACCGTCACCCGAGGCAGGGTTGTAACGGCTCATAAGTCTGTGATTTGACCGGTGCCACACCTTGCCACCGAACTAGACTAAAGCTTATTAGCCTCACAGCTCAGTTAATAGTAGCTTTGCCTTCTGTACTGAAGGACGTGGCTTCGTTTCCTACTCAGGACAAGCATTTATGTGATGAACATAGATGTTTATTCTGTGTCTGGACGTCAATACGTATATATGTATTTAAAAAAAAAGTAATGTAAGTATATCAACTATATCAGCGATCTAGTTTCCATTATATAAAAAATGCATTATTTAGGATCTAGATGGAGCTGTGTGAAATATTAATTTTTATTTATAATTGGCAGCAGGTAAAGGATTACACAGTTAATAATAATTATTATTATCGTTGACACGCGAGCGTCATGTATCGCAGCGATATTTATCAGAAGAAATTGCCAGTACGTCGCAGATTGCCACATAGTATACGAATGCATTCGTTGCACAGATTGCATAATCCGTGTTTACCTACTACGCCCGGCACGTGTAAGCTTAACCAAGGTCATCCATCCCCGCGATGCATTGCAATTGTTGCCGTTACATTGGCAGCTATAAACTTGTGCACGACGATGTAACGGCACATAGCCGACAATGGATACGCAACGTATTCAAGACTACCGATGGAATACCGATCTTGGTGAATGTTGTGACAGGTTCAGGGTTGTGTGATGTCATCGTGATGCATTCAGCCGAGTGCAACCATCATTAAATGTGATTAAAATAGTAGATACCTACTTCGTTTAGTAGGTACAGTAGAACCTCGGCAATCCGGCCCCTATCTATCGGCACCCCTTGTAATCCGACATGCGTAAAAATATAACAAACAGATTTTATAAAGCAAATCTTAATGCATAAATAATTAAATATCATTTTCGCTTGTGTAGTATATTTTTGACGCGTATTTTCTCAGTAAAATAATCCGTGCTACAAGGTTTTGTAGCTATGTAGTGCTACAAATCCGCTTTGCAATACATTTGTCGGATTACTAAGGTTCTACTGTATTTCTATTTATTATACAATGCGAACAATAAGGTCTTCCTCAGAAAATCTTTTTCCTTCAGTATTCTGCTGTAGAGAATCTTTGATATTCTATTTTGAAGCTACACACCTACTAGTGTTTGTCCCTGAACTGAATACTTGCGATCGATCGTTGAATTGGTATCATTATTGATATAATTATTTAGGTTTTTAATGTCCGTATAGTATATAAACATTATTTGAAGAGTTTAATATAGAATAAACAGATTTCATGGGTTATTTTCTACGAGGGCACCTCAAAGGTACACCCAATTAGAGATTAAAATAGTCATATTTATCCGAATCGGTCCACGATGGCGCAGAAGGCGAAGCTACAACCAACTAAGCTGTGAGGTTAGTCCAATGTAATAAATTCTATCCTCTTCTGAGTTGCATACATGTCGATGAGTTTTCGCACTAGTTTTTTGTGGTAGGGTGCCCTTGAAAAGCTGCTTCTATGATCAGTAACTCCTCCGTGCGTTTTAAAAGCAGATTAATACTTCTGCAGGCATCATCGTTTCTAAACTTTTTGTAAATCCATTGTTACTTTGTTCCTGAATAAACTATATTTGATTTGATTTGATTTGAGATGAAAATGTATAAATAAATATTCATGCATTTTATTAATAATAGTATTTTTTGTAAATACAAACATTTTATGTTCGCACAAAAATACTTATCCTGGGTGGGAATCGAATCCACGACCTACAGCGCAGAAGGCAGAGCTACTAGCAACTGAGGTATAAGGCCAGTCATATCTATAAAATAATATAGTGTCATATAACAAAAACCAGAGAAAATATTTAAAAATCGCAGTTTTCAGTTATTACTTTTGACCTCGGATGATCAGTAGCTACTTCCGAGATGGTTTCATACAAATGTCACCCCTAACCGCGAGAATAAGGGATTAAAGTATTCAAGTCGATTTATTTAATTTGTTTCTTTTTTTATTTAACTATCGTGACGGGATGAATAATTAATTAAAAGCAATATACTCAAAGACGACTTAGGCTAATATGTCTCTTTTTGTTGCGTTTCTCAAAATATTTATTTTGCCCTTCTAGAGGTAGACCACAGTATGGTAATTTTTAAATCAATCAGCCGATTTATATCAAAAACCGCCATGCTTTTTTGCCAACATTGCAAGTATGAAGAAGATTGGATTAAACGTTGCGGGAATTCACCCGAATACTATTGTATTTAGACGGTTCTTTGAGCATTCAGCAAATTTGTATGGTAAATTGGTTCTCGGGTCTTACGGGGGATTCTGTTATGTGATTGTATCCATAGTTATTATTCATTATTATTAAAAAATAAAGAAGATTCATATGACCATACCACACTTATACGAATTATACTTATTATGGCTAACAAAGCCAAAGTTTATTTTTAAAGTACAATTTATTGGTGTGGAAAAACTTACAGTACATATATTTCCACAAAAATTTCGATAAAATAAAAATAAACAGTTTCATAATATATAACTAAGCCACTTGATGTTAGCGCCCCCATAATGCTAGCAGCATTGCCACGCTCGCGCTGGATAGCAATAACCTCTGGCCAAAATAAAATCCAGCATTTCGGTCGCACATGGACTCTTTAAGGAGCTCCGCTAAGCCTTTGAAGATTATATGTGCCGGGGCACAACGGTCCCCAAGGTCCTAAGGTTTCTATGTATCTAAGTGTTATGTACGATAAATCTATATATAAAAAAATGAAATGCTGTTCGCTGGTTACCGCATTTATATGATAGGTTTGTTCCGGTGGGATCGATTTGGTATGTTTTTGTAATGTTTGTTAGGGTCGTAATACCGTTTTTAGATTGGTGTGACTTATTCTGACATTAGGGGTGAAATTAGTATGCGAATTCAATGAACCGTTGCCGACGACGAGGGGGCGCTACTGCCTCCGGGGTGTTGTGTAGCCAATTAGCCGGCTTTGTTCATGTCGCTGTGACAATTTGATGTGTCAGTCAGATTCAGTTTGATATTGAGTAATCTGATAAGGTAATCTTGACTGGCCACAGAGCGAATGCTCTGCGTTCTGCGCGGACTAAGGAAGGCCGACACCGAACTTGATGCTTGTTCTGTTTCTAGTTGTTATATGCATGTATTTACAAAAAAAAATACTATATAAGTATTCTATCAATGACTTGGTTTAAATAGAACAAGCCATGCTTAGCTCGGGACTAAATGGCGCTATGTGAAATGTTCATGAATATGTATTTTTCTAAACTCCTGCTTTAAATGCAAACCACCTCTACCACCACTTAACTAAGTTTACACAGCCGTGGCTTATTTCCAACCCTCTTCCGGTTGTATTTTTTTTTAATATTTTTCCTCATTTAGCAACTTATTTCTCCTTTTTTAATTATTTGTATTCTTTTTTTATTTAATCTCATATATCAAAATGGGTTT
This sequence comes from Aplocera efformata, assembly GCA_921293045.1. NCBI lineage: Eukaryota > Metazoa > Arthropoda > Insecta > Lepidoptera > Geometridae > Aplocera > Aplocera efformata. The sequence goes on along the minus strand of OV121038.1, from coordinate 15,327,629 downwards.
AATCAAAATAACAAATAGAAAAAATTTGGAATCCAAGTAAACGCATTTCCATATTTTGCGCTCCTTGTGACTTTTCTTCGCCCATTGTAGACCAATATGGATATTTTTTTAAATGTCTCAATTTAGAAAAGCTTTGGAAAGCGTTAAACGTTAAGGGCGGGAAATAGGAAGCCAGTTCGATTTTAAATCATTCACTTGTGTTAGCTTAAGATCGTGTGTGTACTGACGAATAAAGTGATAACGTTGCCCCGTCCTCTGTTTTTTGTTTGAGTAAATAAGTAAATAGCCTGCACTAAATGAACTTAGGTTGTGGCACAGTATATCTAACACTAATTCGTATCTACACGGAGCTAAAATGGAGCTTTCCTTCTCGAGCCGTATCATTGTCTTTCAACTGAGGCTCAGTCCAGCCTCGGAAATCCGTGGGCTGCAAGTTATCTCGAACGGACCGGTAAATAGTACAATCAGCGGATGGTCGGATGGAGTTTGAGCTTTGCGTGGCCCCCTTCACTTAGATACCCCCCTCGAGCTAAATGAACGTATCACCCAAGAATCGGCGCGTGTAAAAATGTCACCCTTGCTGTAAGGAGTTAGATTTTGAGCTTCGCTTGCGGCACCCCTCCCTTAGATACCGGCCTTTGGGCTACCTGAACGCATCACGCACGCATTGGCGGGTGTAAAATATCACCCTTGCTGTACAGAGTAGAAGCAGGTATGTGCCTAACTTGTTACTGTTGTATGTCCGGAAATTGCTCGCGGTTCAGCCTAGTCCCACACGAACGCTGAAATTGTAGTAAATTAACAATACAAGAGACTGATTTAAAAAAAAACTAAAAGAAACGACTTCATTTCTTTTTTCCGTTATTTCTAGCCCATCGGGCGAGATTGGGGAAAAAAAATAATAGGTGTGTGAATATGACTCCGCCCCTTTTTGTCAAAATAAAACACATTTGTTCGCTTACAAAATTTAAAAAAAAATTATTGAAAGTATGCTCCATCTGCAGCTACAACCTTCGCCCATCGTTCAGGTAGTTTTCGTATTCCTTGCTGGAAGAAGTCCTGGTCTTTTGAGCTTATCCAGTTGTCAATCCAAATTTTGATACTTTCACATGAAGTAAACTTTTCTCCAGTAAGGTCTGTCTGCATCGTCCGGAATAGGTGGTAATCCGAAGGAGCTATGTCTGGTGAATATGGCGGGTGGGGTAACACTTCCCAGTCCTGTCCCTCTAAATATCTTTTTACGACTTCTGCGGTATGCGGTTTGGCATTGTCATACTGAAGAACTAATTTGTTATGTCTATTCACCCATTCTGGTCGTTTTTCTTCTATGGCTCGCTTCAAACGCATTAGTTGTCGTCGGTAAACTTCTCCATTAATAGTTTCAGAGGGTTTGAGCAACTCATAATATACAATACCTTTCTGATCCCACCAAATACAGAGCATAACCTTGGCACAGTGAATATTTATTTTTGGCTGTGATGGGCCTGGTTCGCCTGGTTTCACCCAAGCTTTTTTGCGTTTAGGATTTTCGTAGTGTATCCATTTTTCGTCTCCTGTGACTATCCGATGCAAAAATCCTTTTCTTTGCTGTCTTTGAAGCAGCATTTCACAAATGGTTTTCCGACGTTCCATGTCTCTTTCTTTTAAATCATGTGGAACCCAGTCACCGGCTTTTTGAATCATTCCCATCATTTGTAAACGCTTTGCAACAGTTGAACGATCAACATTTAATGCTGCAGCTAATTCTGATTGAGTTTGGCAATAATCTTCCGCCAATAATGCTTCCAATTCAGCATCTTCAAATTTTTTTGGTGGTTTTCCATGTTCTTTATCCTCAGTACTAAAATCGTTATTTTGAAATCGTCGAAACCATTCCTTGCAAGTTGTATTAGACGGAGCATGCTCACCATAAATCTCCACAAGCAAACGATAAGTTTCCGCTGCAGTTTTCTTCGCAATAAAATAATGTAATAACACTTCCCGCAAATGACGTTTATTTGGAATAAAAACCGACATTTTCGAAAAGGTGAAAACAATTGTTGCTTACACTTCAACCAAATATCATAAAATGCGTTAGATAGCTGACATTCAGTACTATCGAATACAAGTATGGTCATTTATTAGTACACGTAAACAATACTAAAAACGACATCTGTTGAGAAAGGGCGGAATTTTGTTTACTCGGATGGCATATTTTTTCCAGTTATTTTGATTTAACAAGCTAACTATATAAATATACATTAAAGATAAATTTTGGCATCATTTGGGGATTTTGATTGGGACCACTCGGAAAACTTTGTTTTAAGGACCGTCCATTCAAATAAATGAAAAATCGAAATCTGTTAATAAATGACGGAGTTCTGAGGTAAAACCATAAAAAAATAGGTTTTACCGTATATTCGTTTGAAAATTGTTTTACTTATCAAAGTTTCTAAGCACTTTTCTACGAAGTCTAAGGTCGAGTGTACAATCAAGATGGCTTAGCTCCAGGCAGAGTCCTTGGGCTGTGCCTGTCACAACAATGCCTGCGCTCACAAGGCCCCGGCTGATGTAATCCGGTGACAGCATAAATACGGCGTTATCCTTCCACTCTGCGATGCCACCACCCGGGCAGTCCGGCTGGCGATGACAGCTACGTACCCCTGGCCTTGCCTGTCACACACTATTATGTCATGCGAAGCTAACGTTGTTCCGTTTTTTTAGCTTTTTATCTATTTAATTGCCCTTTCTTTGAATGACCACTTTGAGCTGCAATCGGTGTGGATGGTATAACTTTGAATTCTAAATTTAAATTTATGTTATGTTCAAAGCTGGTTTTTGATTCCTGTTAGGAAAGGTTTTTTGCTATTATTTCTATGAGCTATCGTATATTTTTTGAATATGTGCCTTTTAACGTGTAGACTTAATTCTTAGAAAACAGGTGCTATCGAAGATATTAAGGGATAAAATCTAACACATAATATTGTATATGAACGGCTTTATTTTAAACAAACATCCGTGTTTTAAGGTGACTTTAGTTTTCTATGATTCGACTATTTTTAGTTTTGAAATTACAGTAAATGCCTCATAAGGAGACATAGGAGCGCTAAAATCTGGGGTGTTACATAATATACAATATGTAAAAAAAAAACCTGCCCGAGCCGATAGGAGCATATAAGTATCGCAATCACATTAAAGTAAACATTAACGAAATTTAATTATAACGACTTTTGTGCTATTTATTACCACTGAATAGTAAGTTTGAGTAAGTTTTTATTCGGGGTTTTTTTTAACAGTAAATGCAAAAGAAAAATCTGAAAAAATTAAAATCTGATCTCGATAATAACACCTTCACGGATCGGAAAGGGATTTTATATATTATATATATTTCGCCCTGCTCAGTTTTTAATTTATTTTTTACGAAAACCAATACAATGGGCAAAACAATACAATACAATTGAATTTATGTAGTACACCGAGGAGTTCGTACCGCCAATTGTATATTAAGATATTCAAAAATTATTATTTATAAAATTTTTTTTGATAAATAATGATAGATACCTAGAACCATCTATGTTTGTTCACACCTTGAACGGACACCTATAACCACAGAATACCTATTAGGACTACGTACTATAGTACGTAGTTCTAATATGTATTCTCTATTCTATATGTATTCTTATAACGCCAAAAGTAATTCAGAAGCTACTACTGACACAGCTCCGTTGGTACTCTCTCCACACTGGTCTGTATAACTTGTCTGATTTTTTTCCCCCCACTCACTCCCCCCGCCACTCTGAAGCGTGGAGGCTAATCAGTAATTTGACCGGCACCCACCCTTCCACCGGAACACAGCAATGTAAAATCACCACTGCTTGGCGGTGGAATGCCATTTGTGGTTTATTTGTGTAATTAACTGACATTTACAATCGTGCTATTTGTAATGCCATTTGTGAAACACAATTATTATTTTCACTGCCCTCCATGCAATTCCATTTTAAATGATCTTTACTAACCGACTAAAAAAAGGACCAATTTGACCATATATGTATATTTTCATAAAATATCAGGCACGTATAATAAGAGTGTAAGTTTAATCCAAAAATTAAAGAATATATCGTATTCGATCGAAATATCGAATATAAAAACGTTTTTAAGCTTGTGAAAGTTTCATTTGTAAATTTAGTTGTGTTGTTTAGTTTAGTAAGTGTTCTCGGTAACCCTTGGAATATAGGGCAGACAAGTAGGCAGACGTAGGCTTGCAGCCGAACACCTTATAACTTATTGACAGGGTAATAGGCATGGATTACCGTAGCAACATACAGGTAACAAAGTTGCTATGGTTATTTATATCTAGCCATCTGTTATTTGATTAGGTGCAATATCCTTATTTAATATATTATTAAAATATAACGATTTGTCTAAAGCAGTTGGATATTTATAGATATTTAGGGAAGTTTAACTCATTGAAAACATATATCTCTCTCAATAAATATAAAGTCAATTCTCCTAATGTTCAGTTTAACTGAGCTAAGATACTTTAAATGTATATTGTGATTAATTAACAAGTGACTGATTTAAAAATCGAAAAATAATAGACTTCAATTCTTTCACCCCTTATTTCTCGCCTTTAAGGGGTACACCCTACCATTTAAAAAAAGAAACATCCGAATCGGTTAACAACGGGCGAAGAAAAAAGCCATAGGAAAGCAAAACATACAATCTCGTCTACAATACTTTGATGAAATATTTTTCTAGTTATTTTAATTATGTTATTTTGAGTTACCGAACTATTGGATTGAGATTAACAACAGTTCTATGAGACTAATCTGAAGACTAATCTAATTGGTCTAAAATGGTTGATAAATGTCGGAGATCTGAGGTTACAAACAAAAAAAACCGCCGAATAATATCCTGCTCTGGAAGTCGGTTAAAAAGGGTTGACCGTCTCGAGACGTGTGCCAGATGTGAAACGGCGTCATGCCATTTAAACCGACTAGTGTGACGTGCACACTAGTCGGTTTTAATGCTATGGTACGCCAATAGACGGACGCGTTTACGGAAACTAAGTTTAGAGTGAGATTTGGCTGCTTTAAAAACTCGAAATAAACCGATTTCTACACTTTTATCCCTTATTTCTCGCCCTTTGGGGTTACACCCTACCAATTTACGGAAGAAACATCTAAATCGATATACACTGGGCGAAGAAAAAAGTCACAGAAAAGCAAAATACGTAATTTCGTTTACTTATTGTATTGTAGATGACATATTTTTTCCAGTTATTATGATTTAACAACTAAACAATATAAATAATAAATTTTAACAATTTAAAATTTATTTTATGGGACCAATCTGAAATCAGACACTATCAAAAATTAAAAAAAAATATCTGAAAATCGGTTCATAAATGACGGAGATCTGAGGTAACAAAGATTAAAAAAACATACACCCGAATTGATAACCACCCCCAAAGTCGGTTGAAAATGTAAAGTGTCACGATTTCAGACTTAACTACGTACATTAATGCAGATATTCGACCGCTTGGCCGCTGACATGGCAACTTTAAAGATTCCAAATTTACTCACGTTATCAAGTATCGTTTGGTTCAGTAAAAATGATATTCACAAGTATTAATATGACTTACTCGTGCGCATATCAAGTGTCCTTATTACATCTCATGCACATCAATTTGTCAGTTCTCAGTGTTAACTAGTCTTATTGTTGATGATTTTTGTCAAATCCTAAACGACGCGGTAAGCGGGCAAAAATTCCTTCAGAGATATTCGTGGCCCTGCGTCAAAACTGGTGCTTATCGTATCAATGTTTCTAACGAGTTAAACGATACTCGCCTACGGATGAAAGCAACTAGTCCCCCCAACTTTGCTAAACCTTTTTTCATGTTAGACAAAACAAACTTTACATATTTTGCTATGGGAAGACCTGAAACGTTTTGCTATTATTGTTTAAGGTATTGGGTGGCGGTAACCAGTTAACATCATGTAATCACACATAATCATCGTTCCTTCATTTAAGTCGCATAAAGACACGTGGTTGTTATCGTTGGTATACTATAAATCCTGGTTGTCAGATTTTTAAGAAATTTATTTATTTTACGATGAGCTCACCATTTATTACGTTCACTTTCCCACGATAGTGTGACCAATTGAAGTACCACCGTTTATAAGCGCTGCAATGAATGATGTCATAAGTCAAAATTAATTTCATAGATTAGAGACACGATGCACCTACGCCTACGGAAATCCGTACCGTACCAGCCACTAAAGTTCCCACTGCAGGGACACCGGCCTACTCTCGATAATTGAGCGTGAATGGGTTCTGATCTACCATGGGAGCCCAATCCGGATTGGCAGATGTCACATGTCGTCGAAATTTTGGTTCTAAGACAAGCCGGTTTCCTCACGATGTTTTCCGTCACCGTTTTGAGAACGTATAATTTGAGAACGCACATAAATTTTTTCTAATGAAAAAATTGGTGCACGTCTGCATTTGAACCAGCAAATTCAGATTGAAAGTCAGCGTCTATGCCCCTGGGCCACCACGCTACGGAAATCTACGCTAGTTGATGTCGGTGCAATGCGAACTGTAGCTCTAAACCCAGATCAACGCGTAATTCATGTCGCGAGATTAGCTTCAATTGATCGGTATCAATTACACCGGCGGAACCCTCTGTCTTCGTTTATTCCATTTTCGTCGTTATTCGCCCCGTTTTAACCATAAAAAAAGACAGCAAAGTAGCCCTGGCATTTGAATCCTTTGATTTTTAGTTGTAAGCAGGGGGTTTTCTGTGTAAATGTGCCTTATTTGTTAGTAGTGTTTAATTTTCTTTTAGTAAGCTGTAGTTAACATTGTTTACATTGAATTACAATAGTTGTAGGTACAATAGTTGGTTTTACTTTTTGATATAGAAAAATAAAGCTTTTTTTTGTTGGTAATAAATTTTATATTAGCTGTGGTGATATCCATTGTAAAAACTTCTAAAAGAAATGGCAAACACCATTGTGTTTTATATGTTTTTATTCTTAATGCGAATAGTTATTTTGCATGGATGGCAATCGCAAATGAAGTCGCGGGTACAGCTAGTCATAAAAAAACTACAAAAAAACTCAAATGGCACAAGGGTTACGGGGGCTAGTTACACATATATGTGAGGACGACTGCAATACGACGTAGGTCCTCCCCCACCAAAGTAAGACGCACCCCGTTGCGTACTTCACCCGACACGGGGATGTTACGTCTCATAAACACGTGATTTGACCGACACCTACACCCTTCCACCGGAACACAGCAACCGAATGCACCTCTATTTGGCGGCAGATTACCAGGTGTGGAGGCAGCACTTCTCCAGGCGAACTTTGCACAAGTTCTACTGCTGAAATATGAATAATATTTGGACCCCCTTCCCCCCTTTTTAATTTCATACATCTTTTCAACATTGTAATGAATACGCGTGGGTTTCTACTTTGGCAGACTACATCTCCGCACCAGCCTCTAATGTTCCCACTGCAGGGACACCAGCCTACTCTCGATAATTGAGAGTGAATGGGCTCTCTACCACGGGAGCCCAATCCGGATTGGCAGATGTCACATGTCGTCGAAATTTTGGTTCTAAGACAAGCCGGTTTCCTCACGATGTTTTCCGTCACCGTTTTGAAAACGTGGTATTGCGCACATAAATTTTTTCAAGTGAAAATACTCATTGGTGGAGTTTGGTTTGAACCAGCAACCTTTAGATTGAAATTCGGCGTCTATACCACTGGGCCACCACGCTCTCTACTACTTCTCTGGACTACATCTCGCTTGTGTTTAAATTGAAACGTTAAAGACACGTTATTAACTTGCCTTAATTTACCAGTTTCTATATGGGTCTGAACAATTGACTTTGGCTTTTGACTTGACTACACTACTACCTTTCGAAGTATACCGTCTGGGCACTTGGGTATTGTCTTATTGGTACTCTGTACAACTATTAGCAACACAATAGTGGACCGCATGAAAGTTCGTTCTGGGAAGTATGGATTCAGTGGCAGCGATTAAACAGTTATTGTTTGGGCACGGAGCGAGCGGCGCGGGCGGGGCACCGGGCGTGTCTAGGGGCGGGTCGCTTGCGTCCACTCACGCACACCAAGTGTACGTGATCATCTCATAAACACTCGTGATGACTGTCCAAATATGCCGGAAAGACAGTGACTCAAGTTCGGACTTTCAGTAGCCTCGTTGCTTCGGCCCCGGTAATGGGAAGAACCTATGCACACGGGCGACCGAATGCAAATCAACTCGGTCTTTATATTACTTTTGTTGTTAACAGGGTAATTTATGTAGTTTTTTTTTATTTAAATTATTATACTTCATGGTGTGAATGGATTAGGGTGATCGGGCAGCGTGAAACCAATATAAACTTTCCTTGACTCTACGACAAACAATCACATGCAACGTGCTTATTAATTTCATTTCAAAAATCCGATTTAAATTAACATATGCGAATAGCTTGTGAGTGTTAAGAGCGCGTGTGGTAAACACCAGTTGCGCTGCGGAGCGGTAATGATGCGACCCGACAGCGCGACGTCCGGCTACAGACAAAACTTCATCCTGAAACTTAAACGCATCGTGTCGCGACACAACCCGCAAACATTGTCAATATACTGATTAATCGTCACGTGGGGGCACGGTGCGAGATGGGCAGCAGATAAAATGTATCGGCGGAAAAGAGACTAGTCACTCCGCCGCGGTCGCTTCGCCGAGCGGTCGGAGATTGCGAGCGCGTGTGCACGGAGCGGGGCGGGCGGCGGGCGGCGGGCGGCGCGGTCGGCGACTACACCGCGCGACAACGCTCACTCGCACTCTCGAGATAAGGCGTCGCGCGCGTGCGAGCAGCGTCCCAGTCGCGATGTCGCGCGACTACCGGCTCCCGGAGTACAACCCCTACATGCACCCACACATGCACGAAATGCAGACCATGGGACATCACTACTCCTATCTACCGCACTCGCAAACTATGTAAGTCTTCTGAACAACAGCTGGATTTTATTGTAGGTATATTTATATTATATGAAAATAGATTAATTGTGCAGTGTGAATTGCACATCTCTCTAATTATCAATCAGAGTTAATTGACAATTTAATAGTAAAAAAAACTATGTTCTTAAATATTAAAATAAAACGGCAGTATCGACTACAAATATTATTTTTTTATATTACATTCAATGATAACGACTTTTTAACTACACTAAGGAAACTGCGGTATAATAACATAACTAAAAATATTTACTTTATGCTAAAAACTCTCCACAAGTGATAAACATAAATTTTAATTTCTTAACAAATTCGCCACAATTAAATTAAATAATAGGTATTAAATTTTAATTTAAAGTTATGGCTCAAAATCTGCTTGTTTCTAGTTCTATGGAGATATATGTGAATTTATAGTTGTTTATGTTTCCACCACAACGGGGTGGTTAGGGGGTGGTGCATAACATACGTAGAACAGAAGGTTGTGATTTGTTATGAAATATGGATAGATAAAACTCTTTAATACACAAAATACACAGTACACATGTGAATATGCTATGAAGCATTCTCTTCCACTTGAAATTTTTGGGTATTGCAGAAAAATAATATAGCAGGTAGTGCACAGTAAGATTGTAAAATAAAAACATTACATCTTTATTTACACATATAATTTATATTCCATAAATATATAATACACTTGGCCCATACTGAAAAAATGTGCATTAACGTGGAAATGGCCGGCTACCTTCAAGTTTAAAGCCGCCAAGCACCTGTGTCCAGGAGCCCACGTGCCGCCACCGCCGGCTATGCATCAGGTGGCATGGCATGTAGCAAGAACATGTAACGCAACCCTGTCATTAATTATACATAATGTTGCGTCATGTGGCATGCGTCGCGCGGCATGCGTCATGCGGTAAGCGGCATGTGAAGCGCTATACTACGCGAGGCGGCCGCAGGTATCTCTGGCCGCAGCGCTCTAACACAATTAGCGCTGACCTTCACCCTGAAAATAGCAAATTACCTACGTTATTATAAACAAATAAGATGATTTCCGACTCATTATGTCATTTGAATTGTAAATGCCTGCCATTATTCTAGTTTGAGATATAAATGTGTTAGAATTTCCTTAAGTACCTGTTTATGCTATTTATACCTAACTGCGGGGTTCCACTAACATTAAACATGTGATTGTTTCACCACTTGGGCTTATGCGTTGAATTTGATCACGCAATTTGTTTTGTTAAGCGCTGTTTTTGCGCTGCAGGAAATATCGTAAGTGGTTTGACAGATTTTATAACTTGTTGGTTGGGTTCCCACCTGACTAATAACAGTTTCTCGCTGATTAACACTTGTTTCTCGCAATTTCGTCCGCATGGTGTTTATCTTTTTTGTGCGCGGAACCCTATTATAAAGCCGATGTTACATCAGCTATCTGCCAGTTAAAGTCCTGTCAAAATTGGTCCAGCCGTTTCGGAGATTAGCCGGAACAAACAGGTAGGCTGATTGTTCCGGCGAAACCAACACATTTTTTTTTTTTTTATTATTTACCGTATATACTTTTAAATGCATTTAGTAAAAAGCTGTTATTTTAACATTATAAACAGACACTTCAATTTATTTATTTGTATAGATGTAAGAGAAGGAATTAAGGAAGGGTATGAATGCTGGTCAAATAACAGGGTCATGAGACGTTATATCCTCCTCCGATACATCCTTATCTCAAAAAGATAAGCGCAACGCGATGCACCTTGGGTCTTCTCATACTTTGGTAGAGAACGGCCGGAGTCGTATTGCTGTTGTTTATTGTTGTCTTGTATTTATGTGTTTGTCCATGTCATATGTGACACGGAATCTAAGTGCAGGGGTGTGTAAGAGTTTATTATTATTTATTCAATAAACTAGAGATGATACATTCATACATGTTGAGCAACTATAGCCATGATGGGCAGATTTTATAGCAAAAGCCTCCTCGAAAAAAAAAAAGAAGTTTTTTTTTTATGTGATTAGTCGGTGGCTAGGGCTGCAGAAAGAGGAATCTCCTGACGATGCGTGCCATGTCCAGGAGTACCGCCTTCTGTATCTGGCTCTTGATCCAGCCGCCTAGCGAGAGCCTCTTGAGATGTTGGTCGAGGCTCTTCGCTATAAGTCCGTTCACTGAAACGACTAGTGTGACGATAATCGTTGAATCCACCCACATGGCGGTGATCTCGTGGGCCAAGTCAAGGTACTTGCTAAGCTTGTCCTTCTCGGCCTTCACGAGATTAGCGTCATGTGGAATAGCGTGTCAATGAGTATTGCCCGGCGCTCTGACCGGTCTATTATCACAATATCAAGCTTATTGGCTATAATAGTCCTGTCCGTGATAATAGACCACTCCCACTAGAGCGAAGCACGGCTATTTTCAAGAACTGACGCCGGTGCGTACTTATAGTGTGGCACTTCAGATCCGACAAGGTCATATTTGAGTGCAAGTTGCTGGTGGATGATGGCTACAAGGTTATGTCTATGCAAATACTCTCCGTTAACCAAGTGCGAACAACCCGAAAGTATATGCCTGAGGTATTCAACGAGACAGTGACTTATTATTAGTCCATGTATATTTAATAAACCAAATTGATATTTGGATTCTGTCTTGACTTTGACATGGACACAGTAATACATACCTATAAATAATTAGATTTGAAATGAAATAAAATTCGCTTAGATTCACTATAACTTCAATATCTTCAGCGTCAATTAGTAACAGAATATATGAAGCAATATTGAAAAAAAATCTGAACAAGTTTAGGAATTTACCCAAATTGTCCCACGCTTTGCAGCAGTAATTACGTTTATTTGCATATAAAGTCGCCACGCATTTATTTCTCACTAGCTGACCCAACAAACTTTGTCTTGTCTTGATTTACACTGACAATCATATGTCAAACGACATTTGCGCTTGTATTAACAAAAACCCATAGAATACAATAATATAAGCAGGATCTCGGGTTTTCAACAGTCCGAGATCCGGCTGCAAGATCACTCACTACGTTCATCGAGTTTTTTATTTAAATCAATTTTTTTGTAATACATAATTATAAATGGGGGAACATATTTTGCCGAGGTGCTCATAAAAATGTGGCTACTAGTATTTTTTATTAAAATAATATTAGTTGAATATTCCGACAAAAAAATCGTTCACCTGTTTTTCAAATAACAGCAATATATGTAATTAAAATTGCTGTTAAGTGGATTATAATTTATCTGAACTACTTTGTATCGCAATATTATTGGATGATATTGAAATACTAAATGATTAACTACTGCAAGGTTTGAAGCGGTTCCAGAATGTAGATCATCTTAGACCAAAGTGGCATCGCCTTTGTCAAACACCGCTTTACGAACTGGACAACGGATATCGTGTACCAACACGACAATAGTGCATCCGATCCCGTTAACTTATCGATGTTGAACTCTAAAAGTGTGCCATTTGTGCGTCATGGTAAAATCCATATCATTATAGTATGTTCTAACCTCTAAAAAAATATCATGATAACCTCTGCTGCTTGAGGAAGTAAACAAGCACGTGCCACCTGTTGATTCCGCTTCCAAACCATGTGGTCTCAGACTTGGTTACTCTAAATCTGAAATCCCCCACCTCAACGTTAATGTCTCGCAAGATCAGTGCAATGTTATTGAAGTTCAACATAATCCTAAGCTCCCGTTGAATGTTTGGAGTGACTAAAACGGAAATTTGGAGATTGATCAATTACCGTTGCATTTTCTCTGGTGCATGTGACCATGAGGCCATATATCAAGTTGGTATTAAGCATACTTTAACAATACTTATTAACCACAAATGTTTTAATAGACATTAAACTTATTTTATATTACACTCGTGAGCGTAAGAATTGTCTCTGCCTTCACTTGCGTTCAAAAGTCGCTACCGCAAAAATCGAAAGCTTATATTTTTTTTATTGCAGTATCCAATAGTTGATAGTCTTAACTTTTAATGACTATTTTTCTCATGTTTTCATGATGAAAACACAGTTTAAAATCAAGGAGCTTCTAATTGAGTAAAATCTCGTAATGAAAAACAAGCTTCAAGCAAACAAAATTACACTTAAAAAAAAATCTTGTCTATACTAATTGACTCGGGTCATGTCGCAATAGTGCAACAGCTTGAGCCGGTTCTTTGGTGTTAGCGTCCATTTACTGGTAAAATTCTTGTTTGTTGATAAAGGAGAAGTGTGCCGGTTAATGTTTGACGACTATCTGATAATAAGGGTTGGTCAGGTACGTAAACTTTTATAGAGCTTGGTAGCCCTATAAAAATTTTAACTTCTTACTTTTTAATACTTTAATAAGCGCTATTCTAAACAAGCGTAGGTTTTTGTAAGCGAGAATTGTCACTATGCTGTACATCGTTTTCAAGCTAAGACCCCGAGGTTTAAATAATTATATATTAAACAAAAAAAAAAATATATAATACGAGCCCTAGATTTTACGTCAGTGGCTTCTGAACGAAAAATCGACATTAAAGCAAAAAAAATGTTTCACCAAAAAATTTTTTTGCTCACTGGTGTATTAGAGGGCCCTATTAAGGCACCCTAATAAATCTGATAATACGCAATTATGACTTACTAATAGTTGAAACGATGCCATTTCATCTGACATCGCCCTCGAATTGATGGATTTTGGATTTTCTCCCCATTATACACCCTCTTTTTCAGTTATACAAGCATTATTTATAAATATTTCAATACTCGTAAAAATGGGGTGATTGACGGGGAAGATTTCGTCGAAAAAACATGTTTCGTAGAAATACAGATTGGTACAAATGGATTCAAACTCGTTTGATAAGACTACTTATAGAAGGACCTATTATTTGTACCACTGTTTGTTTGACTTTGACTCGCAATCGGAGCATTAGAGGTAAAGTAGCGGGGATCTAACCACACGTGCGATCAGCTATATTTCGTTTATGTTTCTACTAGCTGTGCCCCGCGGGGCACCCGCGGTTTGTCATCCTACGGGAATACTTCACTTTTTAGGGATATAAGCTATCCTACATAGTAGTAAATTTCATTAAAATCCGTCGAGCCGGTTGAGCGTGAAAAAGTAACAAATACATACAAACTTTTGCCTTTATAATATTAGTGTGATTTATTTATCCGTGAGAACCTGTAATTATCGTCCTGCTGGTGGTTTAACTGTTTATAACAAATATAAGGATCCGCATTGTATGCAATCTAATAACCATATTGAACCTGCACTGAGCAAATAGTATACTTCACATTTGTCGCAGCTGCGATGCGATGTACCGCAGGTGACTGTCTCGGAATAAACTTATCCAGAAATAAGGAAGTTTAAATCTTGTTAACTTCCTTATTCCTGTGAAACCGTCTCCAACTTTTACACCGGAAGTTTGTTTAACCATTCTTGGCACGTGACGATTGCAATAATTTACTGCAACCAAATCGCTCCACGGTGTTAAACATTTTCCTTTGCCAATGAAAGTATGATTGCATTAAAGTTGTGTTTTATTTTTTGTTATATAGAATTTTCAAACATATGTGCATGTTTAGTAGTCACCGTGTGTGGCGAAAGTTATATTACGTACATGGTATTTATAAGCACGGGTAAACATACAAAAATAACCTCACTCCATTTGTTTTGTACTTTTACACAATACTAGCTGCGCCCCGCGGTGTTACTCACGGTTTTTCGGAGTCTTAAATACCCTATGTGTTAATCCATTTGACATACAAACATACAAACACACATAAATACATACATAGTGCAGTTGTACAGTGTTTATGATTTAGGTCTTAATACAATTCCGTAGTGCATCATTTTGATCGATCTCGTATGGTTTAAGCCAGCATTAGCAATGTTAGTGAGTAAGCATGAGTAAGTGACTTACAAGATGTTAAGCATGTCAAAAGTAATACAACTTGTGTTCTTCTGTACTTAAGTATGGGATGCTCCTAGAGGCTTCTTTTGTGCCGGTCATCGCCAATATTGAAGATGGAACGTCTCATGCCCAAGATATTTTCCTGGCACCCATGGCTCTTCAAACCTTAACACAAACATGGTGGCAATTATTCCCCTATGAATAATGCTCAAACGTGCTTATAGCGAGGTGTTCTGCTTCTCAAGTGTAGAAGTTTTCATCGTTCATCCATGTAGTTGATCATCAATTCGCAATTAAGACTATGACATATTTTCGTCTAAAATCCGAATATCTTCTGAAATTGGAACTTTGATATTAAAGGCTCGAACTGTTTGCCCACATTCATATTACTTGCAGGAACCTGCTTCAAAGTTATGTGAGGGTGGTTGATAGCAAAACTTTTAAAGGTCTACTTTTGCTGTATTTTTTTCTAGTTTCTTGTCTAGTTTTAGTTAATATAAACTTATTTTCAAATAGTCAAGCTTACACAAATAGGAAAGTATTTAATAAAAATCTACTAAAATATTAGTGTTAGAAAGCTAGCTATTCTTTAAACTACACTGACTTAAAGAAAGGAAATAGCTAATAGCTAAATATAATACTTAGGTATTATATTATTAACCGTAAATTAAGCTCTGAAAATGACAAAAGATTGCAGTCAAATAACGGGTTTTTTTTATTTACAACTACGAGTACGTAATCGTAACTTGTTTGCGTTTACCTATGATAGGTATAATAATTAAACACCATATTAATTTTGTGAGTGGCTCAGAAATATTTGCGAAAAAGTATGTAGTGTGAAGCTAAATTTTGATCGCTATTTTTTCACAGTGACATTGATATATATTGTTAAATTTTTTTTGTTTGAATTGGTATGCTCTGAAATTGGTCCCATAAAGTTTATATCAAAATCGGTTAAACATTTTACATCAAAATATATACAGAAAAAAAAAATGTGATCCAAGTAATCGGAATTTTAATTTAGCTTTCCCGTGACTTCTTTATACGAATTTGGATGTTGCTTTTTTTATAATGGTTGGGTGTACCCTCTAAGGGCGGGAAATAAGGGATGAAAGAATTGAAGTCGTTTTTTTTTCGATTTTTAAATCAGTCACTTGATTTTTTTAAATGTAAATTATCTCACTTCTGTGTCATTTATCAACCAATTTGGAAAATTATTTTATTATTTAAAAGAATATGCTTTCAAATTAGTCCCATAGAAATTTTATTAAAATCGATTCAATGGTTTGGTAGTTATAACACAAAATAAGTAAAAAAAAATATGTCATCCATGTAAACGAAATTGAATGCTTTGCTTTCCCGTGGCTTTTTTCTTCACCCGTTAAATACCGATTTGGATTGTTTCTTAAAATGAAGGTTGTACAGCGAGGCGCCCCGAACACGAGACTCTACGGGCTACCGCTTACTTACTTCCCGGACACGATACAGGTCGAACTTACATCTTTCCTTACAGCTCTGATTTGGGTCCGTGTGACTTTTTTTTATTCCCTAAAATAAAAAAATCAGCTCAATGGGAAGTCTAATCGTTGAAAAATGCGCTAGCAGGCAGTGTGGTTGGGGTGAATGAGGAGAAAAAAAAAATTGCTTTGAAAATTGGTTCAGACACATGAAACTTTGGAACATGAATAAACAGAGTTTCTTAAAAGATTGAATAAAAAAACTTTACTCTTCAGAATATATTTTTATAAGTAGGTACTCGTACATACGTTTTGGTCTCGGCAACAGAAATCTGTAATATATACACAATTTGCTGTAATCATATGAAATTATAGTCGCAAATAATTTTGGTTTACAAAAAAAGCGTAATTACGATAATTTAGCTATAAAAAGAAGTATATCTCTTCCAAGTAGCTTTATAAATAGCGATACTGGTTTTTATGATGCTAATTTACCCAAATGTTTGTGTCATTATTATCCCCCAAATTGAGTATCGGCCTACTTACTCCGAACCAAGAAATAGTAATTAGACCCAGAACTCATTTATTTCTTAAGATCTCAAGTATCCTTTAGATACGTCACATTTTACACACTCAAGTAAACATATTCATGAGCATATAACGTGTCGCAGAAGCTCTTTATGCACATTACATGCATACAGGTATGTCAAATTACTGACAGTTTTCATGTTTTAGCTAGTCTTATTTGTTATACGACACAAAGTCCCAACAAAATGCAGCTTTGACTTTTTTCCTCATTCTTGTCAGGGATTCTAGCTTGCACGCTGGCTATGAACTCTTCTAGTTATAAGTCCTTATAAAGGATTCCCTAACAATGATGTGGTCTTCGTATTAGAATCGAAAGTGCCCTGACAGATATTCCAAATCCGATCGTTTTCAAAGTCCACCAATTCAAAGTCGCTTAGCGAGCTATTGAGCAGACTATGCTCGGAGTCAGTCTGAAGGATACAATCTGCAGCGATATAATTTGACACAGGGCTAAAGTGATCGATCTAGTTCATACTCGTAAGATTAACAATCTGAATTTCACAGTAGTCTGGTCATATACGCTGAAAGACTAATAACCTATACCTAAAAGACCTGGGGTATACGATACCTCGAGTAGAGACCTGCCAAATCGTTTATCGCCTTTGTTCGGTGGTTTGTGTGGTGCCGGTACAAGCCGTAGTTGAAGCCTTCCCATCTAAGTAGGGATCCAAAAGGTTTTCACCTACATAAGTCAGAGTGAATCGAATTATTTTTTATGAGTTGCGGTGAACGTAAATATGAATTATTTTCATAAGTACGCGCTTTTATACAATAAAGTTGTAACGAGTTCAAACAAAAAAGCTAATAACAAGCTGACGACTTTTAATTATAAAAAATCCATTATTCTAACTTTAACAAGCAAAAAATTTATCGGCCAATTTGTACATCATCAGACAACTCAATATAAGGTCGGGTAAAAGTTTTTTTCGCATTTCAACGTTTAATTACATTTTGATTTAATATAAAGGTGTATATATGTAGCGCTTTGTTCTATAATAGCTTTTTTCAGGTGTTTTAATTTTCTTTTTCTAATCATCGACTTATTAATATCATAATTATGATATTAATAAGCCGATCTTATATTAATATTTATGTTATATTAGGAGTACAAATAAGATTCCGCCGTTTTATTGTAGATGGCGCGGCACGGAGTTTCGGTTAGCTTTCGCAGATGATAACCGGCTTAAAAAATAGTTTGGACATTCAAGAACAACATAACCTATTAATATCATTGATTTTATATTGGTAAAATATAATTTTTATAAGTTGAAAATGTCAAAATTTGAGCCAAGTAAGCGTCATTTGCGGGAAATATTAGTTTACTTCTTTAATTTAAAGAAATCTGCTGCTGAGGCGCATCGATTGCTCGTAGAAGCATATGGTGAGGTTGCTTTGAGTGAGAGAACGTGTCGAGAGTGGTTTCAAAAGTTAAAAAATGGTGATTTCGACGTAGAAGACAAAGATCGCAGTGGAAGGCCAAACGACGAGGATGCAGAATTGGAGGAATTATTGGAGGAAGATTCATCTCAAACACAAAAAGAACTTGCTCTAACATTAGAAGTCACTCAGCAAGCAGTCTCACATCGTTTAAAATCATTAGGAATGATTCATAAACAAGGAAATTGGGTTCCGTACGAATTAAAGCCGAGAGATATTGAACGCCGATTATGCTTAAGTGAAATGCTGCTAGCTAGACATTAAAAAAAGGGTTTTTTACATCGTATCATAACTGGTGATGAGAAGTGGATACATTATGACAATCCAAAAAGAAGAAAATCATGGGGATTACCTGGCCACGCGTCAACATCAACAGCAAAACCGAATATTCACGGAAAAAAACTTATGCTCTGTATTTGGTGGGATCAGCTAGGTGTAGTGTATTATGAGTTGCTTAATCCGAGCGAAACAATTACTGGAGCCCTCTATCGAACACAATTGATGAGATTGAGCCGAGCTCTGAAGGAAAAACGCCCTCAATACTATTCTAGACACGAAAAAATGATTCTTCTGCATGACAATGCTCGTCCACATGTTGCGGCTCCCGTGAAAAAGTACTTGGAAACACTTGATTGGGAAGTGTTACCCCACCCGCCGTATTCACCAGACATTGCACCGTCCGATTATCACCTGTTCCGGTCCGTAGCACATGCTCTGACGGCGCAGCGGTTCACATCTTATGAGGATACCAAAAATTGGGTTGATTCGTGGATAACCTCAAAAGACAAGGAGTTCTTCAGACGTGGGATTCGAATGCTGCCTGAGAGATGGGAAAAAGTGGTTGCAAGTGATGGGCAATATTTTGAATAAATTTATATTACCGTTCTTCTACATTAAATATTTAATTTGTGTTAAAAACGGCGGAAACTTATTTGTACTCCTAATAAAAAACTACGAATCATGAATATTTTCCCTTTTTAAGTCGGTTAGAAAGGTGAATAATATATTTGCACCGTTTATACATCTCTAATGCGGATTCAGTAAGAAGAGAAGGAAGTAGGAAATTTTAACGTAAAAGATGCAGTCTGTTTTTTTGAAATGGTGGGCCCCGACCTTGGATCAAACCTGGAACCCCCTCTAGAGGCAAGGAGCTGCGATGCCGCTAATAATAAAAACACATGTGATAAAACTATCTTCAAATATTTTTATTTCTTTCCAATTAGTATTCAAATATTTTAATAAAACTCGTCATATCAGTGGAACACGGTTCCTGAACTAAGATATACATTTTCGAAATCGTGTTTCTCTGAAATGAAACTTGCAGATAATATTGGTACAAGAATATTTAAATGACCCGCATTTAATAATTACGTAAGCAATAATTACGCTTAGTTACTTAGTACTAATTGAATGCACACACATGCATTCAAGTAGGTAGCACTTCGCAGAACACCAATTTCTAATTTAGCTACCTGAACTTTGGACAAAGCGCACTGACCCACAAGCAATTAATTGGGCCATGTTCAGGCATGGTCGTTACCCCTCATCGGGGACGCATCTCAAAGTAATTACGGGCTGTAATTAATTTGGGATGCATCCGTACGTGCTCCGGTTTGCAATTGTGTACGTGCACGTGCATGGACGTTATAATCACGAACCAATCAATATCCGGTATCGAAGCGAAAGCTCGAAGCCCTACGTATGTTTTTCAGGTTAATTAACAGCGAGCCCATCTGCAGATTACACGTCATTTCCAGCTTGTTTTGTCCCATTATCGAGTATATTTTGTACTAGCTGTTCCAGCTACTTTTAAACATTTATTTTCGTGGAACCCTAATGTTTTTTAATAACAGTTGCCTTAATTACTGCTTATAGCATCAGCTATCTGCCAATGAAAGTCCCCAAAAATGGGCCAGCCATTTGGGAGATTAGCTGGAACGTACAGTAACAATTTTTTTATTTTTTTTGTTATTATTACTGTATAGAGGCTGCCGTCGAGTGCTCGCTCGATTGCTCGTTTAAAATAATAAGATTCGGTCCATGCGAACGAAGTTTCGGAAAGTCCTTTAGTGTTTCATATTATAAAGGAAAGAATTTTGTTCCTTCTTTCATAAAAAGATATCCTCCTGAGTAATGAATTTATTTAGGATTCCATAGCCAAAGGTTAAAAGAGCTTTGTAACCTCCAAACATCTGAAAACTTTAAGTTCTTTTTCGTTGCGTCCCTTTACTAACGTAAAAAAACAGTCCTCCGTTTGGCTAGTTTATTTTTTAACCGACTCCCAAAGGAGACGGTTAAGTTTTAAAATTTATTTTTGCTACCTCTGAACTTCTTTGTTTGTCTACCGATTTGGAACGGTCTATGCAACGGTATGGTAAACAGCTGCTAAATGAATTAATAATAATATAATTAAATTTTTATAGGATATCATTTGATTTTTGTACTTTTTAACATTTGTTAGTTAACTTTTACTCTTATTGAAAATGCCACTATACAGCAGCTAAATTAAATAATAACGATTCAGTTTAATCTACATGTGTCATTGACATTTAAATTGATTTGGCATGACACTATACTTTATGTATTGTTTAAATTATAATGTTTGTATTCCTTGACAATGCCACTATACAGTAGCTATTCTTTAATTATATTTTAAATTAATGTGGCATTATAATTTAATTATTTTAAGTATTTCTTTCGCGATGCTATGCTTTTCTATAATAATTAAAAGATAGTATCTACATAATTATGGTAATATAATGTAAAAGTAAATTTGACATAACCAAGTGTTCGCGAATGATCCTACGATGAAAATAAGTGAGTATGTGTAGCGTCACCACTCACCATATTCGCGAGTTCGGCGAGTGTTACCGCACCTACATTTGCCTAATGTATTTTTGGGGCTTCCCGCGGAGCCGCGAGCTCTGGGTGACTGGCAGTGGAGGCAGGGGCGCGGGGGCCAGTTCCAATAACTGTTACATTGTTAAATTAATTAGTGTTCTGTAGCATTTCGATCGATAAGCCTATTCCCGTGCCGTGCGTTTCAAATTCAACATAATATACTAATAATAATTTAGAAGTTAATTGTTCCCCACCACTCGATACGTATGCGCCAATGTTACTCCGATTCTGTAATCAGATTCTGGAATCGCATTTCGATTGCAGAACCTCACCCATTCTGCCACCGAGCAGTACTCGCGCTTTCATTTGCCGTTTTTCACGCGTCGTTGAAATTACAGACCATGATTCTTTCCATCTTCAAGACACTCATTACACATTCGACAACCCTGTGATAAAGCGATGATGACACACAGACACAACACTAACATGCAAACCAAAAAAAAAAATTTTTTTTTGCCTCGACTGAACATTCAAATCGCATTCGCTTAGCAGACGGAGCTAATTTTTAGCTTTGAAGTCGTCCGGAGGAACCGAGTTTTATTGTAACGGAAATGGTAGGTGATGCTGCTCCAGGTGGGCCCTTGGGTTAGACCCTCCAATGTAAAGAACAACTCCTTAATAAGTTCGTGTAATGTCAGCGCTCAGATTTTCACCACTCCGCTGATTGATGTTTTTTTTAACTTTTGGTCCACTTTCTTCTGCATTGTTTTCTTCTTCAAGAGGCGGCAGCTTGCCCCGCCTTCCCCGCCGCCCACCACGCAATCCGCCCAGCCCACTTCATTAAAACAAATACCATTGCCTTCGTGTAACAAATAAATCCCACTAAGTAGTTGCACCATCTCACCACAACCTCTGAACGCACTCATTAGGCATCTCAGCACCGGGTCAGTCCGTCCAGTCAGTAGTTGGATAGGTGACCGTTTTATGGTCGCTTCGGTATCAAGATCTCCGGCGGACTTCAGTTTGATGTCGGTCACGGATTCACTATTCAATACGCCATGCTAGAGGTCATAGAGCGAAGAAAGAATGGAGATTGAAAACTCCAACTCCAAAATTGGTCACACACGAAAGAAGGAGATTAAACAAGTAAATGATTAAAAAAATCTAAAAAAACCGACATTGATGTTTTCCTTATTTCAAGCCCTCAGAAGACACACACATTTTAAAAAAAAGATACTTCCAGATCGGTCTGCAATAACCAAATTATTCAACCGAATATGATAAAATTACTATGGAACCAATCTGAAAGCATAGCCTTTCAAATATAAATAAAATTTTCCATATCGGTTTTTCAAACAACGTCACACAGAAGTAACAAAAAAATCTCTGTTGAAGAAGTCTGTTGAAGAAGACCGAACAGCGACAAACTCAGCTAGCGCAAAATACACACACTACCGACTTGTGAAATTCGTGAAACATGATGTAGGATAGATAGAACATGGTAGATGTGTACACCGCTGAGGCTACACACAAAGCCATTGAAGTTAACTAATAAACAAGCGACTGATTTATAATTGAAAATCGTAAAAAACCGACTTCAATGCCTTCATCTCTTATTTTTCACCCACAGGGGGAACTCCCTACCATTTAAAAAAACAAACATCCATATCGAAGCGACGCATACATGTATTGAGCAACAATGCGCAGAAAAAATCAAAGTAAATCAAAATACGCAGTATTGTTTATTTGGATGTCATTGTTTTTCATTTTGAACCAATAAACTATTGAAATGATTTCTAAGGGACTTTTGCAGGATTTTTACTCTCACGGAAGTCGGTGGAAAAGTACAATTTAGTAAAATGGAAAGCTCTTGTTTCCCAATTGTCACCAATCGATTCTAAAATATTTTCTAAAAAAGTATGAAATGACTATTCTTTAGCGCAAACGATTATCCTATAAAAATATTCAGAGCTTCAGAACGGGTCAGCCATTCGGTATTTCCACATCTCAAATTTGAATATCTATATACATACTAGCTAAAAAAAACCGCTATGAAATTGGACCGTCCCATTTGGAGATATGTTGCTTCAAAGAAATTGACTGAGACCACAGACAAACAAACAGTCGTCAAACTTACAAAACCTCTCTTTATTCGCTTGTTAAAATGGAATTATATTAAAGTTGAGTAAGCGTCACGTCCAAATGGCGTTTTTGACTTGTTGTACTTGATATATTGGCGATGTTGACTCACAAAGCTTCATATCCTGATGCCTTTAACAAAAATGGCAATACTATTTAAAAAAATGTTCTATGTGTAAGATCTAACCCGATCGTCCATCGATATAAACAGACAAAAAATACCACAGGGATATTTTAAATGAAACCATAATCTTAGTTAATATGCCGAACTATAAGAAAATAATAAATGAAACGTATACCGAGGGTTCCGTACCACCGATTTTGATCCCTTTTGACCATAATCTATAGACA
The DNA here is from genome assembly GCA_921293045.1 of Aplocera efformata. Classification (NCBI taxonomy): domain Eukaryota; kingdom Metazoa; phylum Arthropoda; class Insecta; order Lepidoptera; family Geometridae; genus Aplocera; species Aplocera efformata. Next base: position 15,303,914 of record OV121038.1, on the reverse strand, counting down.
TTAAATAAATATTCATGGACATTTCACGCGGCGCCATCTAGCCCCAAACTAAGCTTAGTTATCTAGTTCCCATATTACAAGAAATGTAAACTAGATAACTGATACAATACTTATATAGTACTTTTTTTTGTAAATATAAATATAATATACATATAATACATAGTAACATCCAGACACGGAACAAACATTAATATGTACATCACACGAAGGCTTGTCCTTGGTGGTAATCGAATCCATGACCTACAGCGCAGAAGGCAGAGCTACTACCAACTGAGCTATGAGGCCAGTCAAACATTAAATCTCTAAATGCCAAATACACTGTATCGAAATATGCCTCTACAAATGCTGAGTGCAAACTATTGATGTATTGATTGATTTAAAAATTGACTACCGGTGATATAACTTTTATAAAACGCAGCGTCAGTAGCGCAACCTTGTAACCAGGCAACCCTTAAGTAACCTTGAGCATTTTGCAAATTTACAAGGTCTCATCAAACAAGGGGATACTCGCGATACGCGATGCAAATAGGGTGCTTCAAACCCCTATAGTGCGCCCTCGTATCCATGGATTAATAAACGGCTACCATCACCCCATTCAGAAAAAAATATATTAAAAGCACATTTTAGTGTAACGCTCGTAGCGAAGGTTGCTTAGACTTTCTTTACAGATCATCTAAGTTAAGCAACTCTCCGCATCAGTACTTGGATGGGTGACCATTTAGTGGTATTTGAAGTGAGCGCTTGCGTGCTAAACATGTTATAAATAATATTCCTAGCTGATTTCGGCTACGGCGACCGTTAGACTCGCTAAGTTTATTTATCACGGCTGGGATGTTTAGCCTTTATGTGGCAAATATCCAATTTTCGCAGTGCGACCGCAAACAACACATGTATGGCTACCACTGACCTATAAAATTTGAAGGTGGTCTTGACTTCAGTTTGTCACTTTTTCAATCCAGTTCGCGCCTTCTTCCATTCTTAAACGTAAATATGTTCCTTAGAGCAAGGAATCTTCATTCAGGACGATTTACAGAAAGGGAATCTCCAGGAAGGATCCATCAGACATTTCTTCATTATGTATATTCTGGACATCTTTGTAACTTAATTAACATAAATTTGAAACTGGCCATTTATGATTTATGCTTTAAAATTATAAAAACAATCTCTATAAGTCACGTATTGTAAAAATTATAGATATTAAAAAAATACAAGAAGTGACATTGACTACCACGCTGGAACAGTTGACTTTCAATTTTAGGTTATGTAATCCCGAATAATTCTTGAATGCGGGATTACATAACAAAAAAAGTCTATAATTCTTAAAGTATGATTTGGATGATTTTATATTTTTCTAACAACTATTATGACTTTGCCTTTTACCCGATTCCGGTTTGACGTTGACTGTCGGGACACCCTATAGGTATATAAAAACTGAAAACTATAGGTATATAAAAGGTTTCTACCGATGTCTGTTATTCTTGAACAACAGAGTCTGAATGTTCAAATGTAATAAATGTATGCAAAGCTGTTTCTTGCGAATTTAACATTTTTTTGCGCGGATTCCTTATTATTTTTCTAAAATAAAAGTAGTCTATTTTACTTCTTATAATATCAGCTATCTGCCAGTGAATGTCCCGTCTAATCGGTCCCGGCGTTTCGAAGATTAGCCCGAAATAACAGGTTGGCGCTATGTGAAATGTCTATGAATATTTATTTATTATTGACTAGCTACGCCCCGCGGTGTTACCCGCAGTTGAAAAGTCAACGTGGGACTAGGAGGGAAAATCTGACGGAAGTGGTGTTTGAAAAAAATACTCTTAATTCTGAAAATACGTGTGTTCTCGAGAATGTTATGTTTCGGTTATATCAGCAGCAGGGTTTGAAGCGACGGTCGCATTGGCATATTGTATTATATGAATTCCTTGACATAATAATTATAAAATACAGCGCGCAAATATAAAGTGCAATGTCTGTTTGCACTGCAAGTGATATGCATGTGGTAGTAGGAGAGTGACGTGTCACAGCGAGGCAGGGGCACAGGGGTGGTGGGGGGGGGAGGCAGCGAGTGCAAGGCCGCTGGGTGCTTCCGCGTACGCGCACACAAGTATAGATAACCCATGACTAGCTCCAATTACATGTCAACAAGTAGCCCGTCTCGGAGACGGAACTCTCTCCTTGAGCAGCATCTGAGAGCAGAGATGAATTTACTGCGTTACCATTCATTTACTTTAGTCTTACTAAATCCACATTTTGTTCAGTTTGAACTTTACAGGGCCCTTAGGCTTCGTGTTTTTATTTTATATTATTTGATTTTTTTCCTAAAGTTTTTGAAAGAAAACATAAAAACTTTGGGGGGTCCAGTTGCTCGCGTCCGTAGGTACGTGGGTGGTGTAAAAGGAGCAACCAAAAGTAGCAGTAGAACTTGTGCCAATTTCATCCGGAGAGGTGTGGTGACACCTAGAATCTGCCGCCAAGCAATAGTGCTCGCATTACTGTGTTCCGGTAGAAGAGTGTGGGTGCCGGTGAAATCACATGCGCATGAGACGTATCATCCCTGTCTCGGGTGATGGACGCAGCAGGATGAATGCGACTCAGTGTAAGATCCAAATCTTTTACTGAGTCGTATTACTGTTGTCATTGGCGGGGGTCGCCACTTAACACCAGATGGGCCCTCTGCTCGTTCCGTTGGTTATGCACATAAAAAAAAACATGCTGCATCTGACAAAGTTTCTGCTAATATGCCTATAAATGTTTTGGCGTCATACCTATTTAATTTAAATTTTCTTATCAACATCTCTCTTTCATCTTTGTGCTCAACACAATCCATCAAGAAATGATGGATATCATCTAGCATTCCACATATTTACCTCATGGTTTGGAGAATCAACTATTTTCATAAGCTATCCAAATTTTCTTGATGGACCGTATATGAGCTAAAACAAAAATGAACCTACAAAATGTACTTATTCGATATGTTTCGTAGTGCTCTTCGATGAGGAAGAGGTAGTTTATCAGTTGTGTTTAGAGGCTGCAAGCGATATTTTTCTCAGTAATTGAGTTTATGTGAGCATCCCTCGTCCGGCGGGGATGGGTGATGGCCCCGCGCGGTCCCCTGCCGCGCCGTGCCGCTCCCGTGTGGACGAGCCGTGATTATGTGTCAGTGACAGAACTGATCTGTTCCACCCTCACCTGCCCATTCACATTGACATCTATAAATTTAATTTAACATGCAACATGTAGGCCCTGTAAGTAAAACAGGTACACGTTCATTTGTGTTTAAATGCTAATTATCAGGGCGACAGAGGTTCGCTCGATTTTTCTGGACAAAACCGTTTTTTGTTATGTAAGAAATTGTGTTTTTACAGGAAATACAATTATATAGGTAAATTTAAACAGAAAACCCCTTATCTAAACACAAAATTTCTTCCAAATGGTAGTTTCCGTGATACGTGAAATAAAAATATATATACAAGAATTGATCGTTTACATTAAAAAATAATAAGATACACTAATGGTACAGCTTATGTTTATGCACTAGAGATGTCAAATATCCGATAGGTATGTCCAGCACATAACTCAACAAACCCGCGAAAATGAATCCAATAGTTGAAGAACAAATGAATGGAAAAATCTACTTAAACAAGCTGCGTCCTGATTTGATTTAAAATTCTATTTAGAATGCTATGGAACGGACATTTTTGATTGCATAATGTGTTTTATTAAAACCGACAGCGCGCTACCGGTGATTCAACATTATCATAGTCGCCTTATCGAGCGAATCGTAAACTGCAGCGGCTTGTATAATCTATGTATAGCATACTATAGTTTACCACTGAATGTATGCGTACTAAAAGCATATGTATAGGTATGAATAGAAAAGGAAAAATATTTTCTAATGCATAATGCAATAGCACGTAGAGAACTCTCAGTTCAATAACTGGACTCACAAAGGAAGAGTATTTCTATGACATCGTTAAACTAACTATGCCGACAACAGAGGGCAACATCTGCAGGCTGTCCTTAAAGTTATTCACGGACTTTCACAAAATTGCTTACCGTTTAGGATAATAATGTAAGATTTTCTATGAATACTGCTATAAGAGACGCAAGTTTTAAGGGTATAGTTTTTCAATTAGGGAACGTAGTTTTATGCATTTGATCATTGTTTATAGTCTTCCTTAGCCAAATGGCAATTTATAGGTACTCCATACATATATTGTATCAATACTAAATAAAATTTAAGTGTCTGTTTGTTATGTCAAAATAACAGCTTTTTACTAAAAGCATTTGATGAACTTAAAAAATATTAAACATTTTTTTTTACTATCTGGCTGTTCGTCTGTCTGTTCCAGCTAATCTCTGAAAAGGCTGGGCCGATTTGACGGGACTTTCACTGGCTGATAGCTGATGTTATAAGTAATTTGGGCTTAGGAATAACTTACTATTATTTTAGAAAAACAAAAATAATTAGGGTTCAGTGCAAAAAGTTGATAAATTCCACACGGATAAAGTCGCGGGAAACAGCTAATGTATAAGTTGTTTTCGTCCGTCGCCTGTTGGTTTGTTACAGCCATTTTATTCCCAGACTTCTGGCAGTACATGAAAATATATGTATTCTTTGAGCCACTACATAATGGTGTAGTGAACTTACATAAATACAGAGTGATGAAAAAATTAAATCAATAGTAGGTCCCCCCTTTAACTTATCATATTTTATTATTCAATTACTAGCGACCCGCACGGCTTCGCACGTGAAGGAAATAAGAAGTGCGCTTACCAAAAAACCTTTTTTTTTTTCTTTTTATGACCTGCACGAACATAACTAAAAAGCCAAATACATAATTCATACATAATACATGCAAGTAACTATTATTAAAACTATTAAATTTAATAATGCTATGAATGCATTGTAATCGGGCGTTACGCGTTACACGTGGAAGCCTCCCGAGGCGTGAACTCAATAACATAATCTAAATAATTTCACACACACAAACACGCATACACACACGCGCACACAACGTTACATTTACTTACAGCCGCGGTGACAATTTAATTTTAAAGGTAGAATTACCCCTTTTCATCATCATCATCAGCCTATTTCAGTCCACTACTGGACATAGGCCTCTCCGAGTAAGTGCTATTTAGCCCGGTCTTCGGATCTTTTGCATGCCCATTATTATTTTGTATTATTATTATTTTCATTTTACGTTCTTAGTCGATTACCATTATAGGAAAATATTTTGTGTTTGTTGGTGTGTGTACGAACGCTGTCTAGTAGAAATTAATACATAGCAAGACATTATGACATTCCGTGCGCTTCGATTCAAATCTTATGCACGCGAAACCTTAGAAATGATTTGTTACCTAAAGTATAATAAAATATTGTATTTTTTTCTATTGTCCTCAACTTTAGTGAAGTGATGAGCACGAAATGCCAAAAAACACCTTAATTTCTTAAATTTAACTAACGTGTTTTATAACTAAATTCCTCTAAACCGACAAATTATCTTTTACACGATTTTGACAATCAACATGCATGCATTAGTGGTTATATAGGTGTTGTAAATACATACCTGTCACCAAACATCACATGTGCTATAAAAAAGTTATTTGTTGTTTTAAGATTTTCCGTTATTTTAAGAATGGTATGATATGCAAAAATCTGTCTCTCTTCCTCATAAACGTTATCATTTTACACACTCATACCCCTGCACTAGGCTCCCTTGCGTCGCAGGTGTCATGGACAAACACCAAAGACCCGAGAATAAACTACGCTCATCATATAAAGCTTTGCCTCGGCCGGAAATTAAATCCTGTCTTCGATGGCAGGGTTAGTATCAACTAAGCTACGGAGCAGTCTTGAAACAATAAGTTTTTATTTATTTCGTGTGTACAATTAGTATGATAATGATAAATTTCAACGATCCAGCATGCTAGTGATTTTTTCTTTACATAATATCCCCATTCATCTCATAGAATATGAATTTTAAAGATTTCTTTCTTTGAGAACACAATACTTCCCAAGTTTTCAGTCTCCAGTGATTTAGGCTGTGCGTCTTATATATTATTATATATATATTGATTTCGAATGTTCGTGAGCTTGATTTACCCTGAATATTTAATAATTTTATGTGATGGCGAAAAAGAGGAATATCTACAAATATTACCCAGATATTTGTTTCCTTGCCGCCAGAACATTAAATTTAAATACGTTGTACCTATTTGAATACGAATATTTCTTTCAAATGACTACTAAATTCATGGTAACTTAAAACTGCGAGCAATCTGTCGATCAACTGTTATGTAAGAACTACTGGTCAAACAACATACTGAATCATATTATCAAAGGCTGTTTTCTTTTATCTGAAAAGTTGGTTTCATTTGTTGGTTTACAGTTTTTTTTTGTAATTTATCTACTTTTCACTCTTCGCCGTCTAGCCCCAAACTAAGCATAGCTGTACTATGGGAACTAGATAATTGACAGAATACTTATATAGTACTTTTTAAATACAGAATTATAATATGTATGTACATATTGAATACCCAGGCACAAAATAAACATAATATATATTCGTCACCATAATACTTGTCTTGTCCCACGACCTACAGCGCAGAAGGCAGGCTATGCTACCAACTGAGCTGTGATGCCAGTTTAGTTCAAATGTTTCGGATTTTGTTACTTAATTTAGTAGAATACATAAGTTTATTAAAACTGTTTGATTTAGGGCAATCTGCTATGTTACGTTTGTACTGAATATACCTATTAATTAATTTATTAAAAAATATTTTTCCGTTCATACTGTGACATGAGAATAGAATATCTCATATACCTGTAAGTTCTTTGGCATCCACACTTTTCAACCGGAACCGAGGAATTTAAGTGCACCACTGCATGCCAGTATCGCACTAATATTATAAAGGCGAACTCCTTCAGTAAAAGTTACTCCTTCAAGATTAAACGGCTCGACGAATTTGTATGAAATTTAAACCAGGATAGCTTATATCCTGAATTAACACGCCGGTAATGAATTAACCCGCGGGTAACACCGCGGGGCGCAGCTAAATAGTATATATGACGGCAGCACTTCCCCGGATGGACCTCGCGCTTGTTTTACGATAGGTTCCTTTTGCACTACAGAGGTGGATATATAAAGGCACGATAACCGAGTCACGATAAATGTTTATTTATGTTATGGTTTCTAATACTTTGCCAATCAAATTTACATGACATTCTCAAGAAATGATCTACCATAAAGTGCATTTTTTCCACAGCGAAACGTAATCGCGCTGATTGAGGTATATTGTTTAATCTGTGTAGCTCGCGTTAGCAGCAAGTTCATGGCGAACGTGCAGCAATGCATAAAGGGTTCGTTAGTTGCGCGAGCGTTTGCCTATTGCGCCATGCCCGAGCGTTGCGTAACTCTGATAATGCGTCCTTGCACTTGAACCTACGAGCAGCGCCGCCGCCCGCCGCCGCGCCGCCCGCCCCGCAAGGCAGCGCGGTAATCGCATTACAGGCTCGAAATTCATGGGCATTTCATACAGCTCCATCTAGTTCCAAACTATGCACAACTTTTAGTATCGATACCAGATCACAGACTACAGATCTGATGGACTACTTATGTATAACTATTTTTTGTTTTTGTGCTTTTAAATTTAATAGGTATTAACACCTAGACTCAGAACAAACATCACACTTTTTTTCATGACAGTTTTATTATTATTTTTTGACATCTTACAGCACTTGCGATGTATTCAATTATAGGCACTAAACAGGTGGCAGCGACTTTTATGTAAGGCTTTTTCGATGTAGAAATTTTTCTGTGGACGTCTAATCAGCAAAAATAAAAGTTGATAGTCTTTACCGAGATTATTATGCTCTGTTTTAGATGATATGAGCGCAGAAACAATGCGAGTGCTACAGGGCGCTTTGTCTTCTCACTGAGAGAAAGCGAATTGGCATTAAAATAAGTAATATTTCATATCGGTAGCATCTGTAAGAAAAGTCTTAAACCTACGCCACTGTCACATAACATCCCTTGCTTTATTGTGACATTGCAATAAAATTATTATTATTTCTGAGGACACAGCATAATGCAATATATTGTATTATGGTGCGCGTGTGTCTCAATGGAAACTTCAATTTTACGCTTTGTTATACGCCGTTACAGCTTTTTACTTCCAATGGATAATAATCGGGTTATGCTAGCATTGTGCTTGTTATTGTTTTATGTCTGTACTAGCTGACCGGGCCACGCGTTGCTGTGGCTAACGTTTGTGTAATACGATATTATAATTTGCAATAAAATAATATTACGATCATAAATTGAGATGTGAGCTATCCTATCTTTCAAGTTGGATCAAACTGCACACGGTGTACAAATTTGATACACAAAATCGGTTATTGTGATTAAACCATGATAGCTAGATATATGTTCTTGCGGACTTTTTTGTAGGTTTTAATGGGATCTACTAATCCGTAGTACATCAATTTGTTCTATTGTCAATAGTTTTTGCAGCGCACCCAAAAATAGGTTTTCGATTTCACACCTTGTGTTACAAAATAGGAATTTTATTAGAGATCCCTAAGTTTGAAAAAAAAAAAACATAGCCTATAGCCTTCCTCGATAAATGGACTACCCAACACTGAAAGAATCATTCAAATCGGACCAGTAATTCCAGAGATTAGCGCGTTCAAACAAACAAACAAACACTGCAGCTTTATAATATTAGTATAGATTTGTGTCAAATAGAACATAATATTCTATTTTATTTTATTTGAATAATGTTTCCTTGGTATTGTATTTCTTCACATAATGTTTTTTTGGATGGTGTACTACTAAAGGGCAAAATCGTTGACGCGAGCTACCGAGCTGGTTGTCTCTCATTGTCTTCATCGTCGCGTATATGAGTTCAACATAATTAAAATCATGTGTTTTAATATAATAGTAAATGTTTTAAAAGTAAAAAAAAAATCTAAATATCTTCAATGTACAAAATCAGATCTGTTACAGTTTTTTCATAAGTATATAGGTATATTAGATACTTTTTACCAACACGAGGTAAATAACAATTTATACTTCTAGAAGAGCATTTATGTTCATAATACATAGTCGTGCGGTCACAGCGGCTGATCGCAAATTGATGTTACGAGTAATTGCAGATGGTACTTATATCTGGCGGTAGCTCGCTTCGACAATGTAAGTGCATGAACTGAAGGCCAATGTCAGCTCCAACATTTATATGGATGCTTCATTATGACGTCGAGGTCAATCAGTAATTGCGCTGTAAATCAACTTCAAGTCACACGCGGTATAGTAAATAAATAAATACCTATTCATAGATATTTCGCACTGCGACATCTAAACTAAGCATCGCTTTTAATATGGGACCTACATAACTGATTGAATACTTAGTATTGAATACGACTTAATTCCTCCCATGAGAGACCCAAACCGTATCCTGTTGTGTCCGTCAATGTACTTAATGTATGTATTTTGTTGTCAGGACGAACTCGAACGCGCCGCCGGCGTACGAGATGACGGCGGCGTCGGCGGGCAGCGCGTGCGAGGGCTCGCTGCCCCCCGCGCCCCAGGCACACCCCATGCACGACCCGCGCAAGAGGAGGCTCTCGTCCTAGTAAGTACCCCCTGCCTCGTCTCGCACCATTCTCAGCTCACACCTCGCGTCGCCATCTAGCCAGAATCCAGGCTTGATGTTTTTGGTGAAGGGTGTCGGACTGCAACGGTTATTCTTAGATTATTCTCTATGCCCACGTTTATTTATCTTTGTATCTTAATATTGCGCGATGATTTCACTATACTAAGAAAATCTCCACCATTTGTAGTCTTGTACCTACTGACGCGAATTATATTTATTATAACAATATAAGTAGCTACAAATTATCCATTTCATTTTATGTGGTTAGTTATTAATTAGCTTAACTTAGGAACTTAAGGAACTTTAGGCAACGTCATACATTGTACATACGGAAAAAGGGTTATTAATTGTCTTAATTATCATTTTCTTATAAAACTACATATATAAACCAAAACCACGAAAGGCAAGTTGTAATTGAAATCGTGCATTTATTGTTGATCAAAGAGCGAAGTGGCTCATGGTACAAGCACCGACGTTATTTAAGCTACGTCAAATATCAAAGACGCTGGTGCACGAGCATTTATGAATCATTCACTTGATAGCAGGGAAGGAAATCATCTTGAATAAACCAAATGTTCTAGAACCAAAAACTGTACTATTCCGGATGGCCATTTTTCTCTAATCGTCTTTTTACCCAAACAGAAACGTTGCAAATTGTTAGTTAATTTATCATCAGATTTTTAGCATAAGTAGATACATTATTTCTATTTAGTTCTAGCTGCTACTTTCAGCTACTATGAACTCTTAATGTACGGAATTGCTCACTTGAAAATAGTTCATGGTCCATTTTGGATTCCATAATATAAATATAAAAGGCGTGGTCTTCGTTCTGAAAATAAAACGGTTAAAAAAGTAAAATACAAAAATCTTTCGATCTTGGTGACTTGTTATTTGGAGAATAACGACTGTATAGAGGGTTCGTCCAAACGAGAAAAATGATTAAGTAAATAAGCACACTTAGGGGTATTAAAATGTTCAATACAACATCGAAAAGTCTTTTCTTCGATTATCAAATGAATTGTTTTAATTCATGCAAATTTGGCATAACATTAACAGTGCTGATCACGTTCGATTAATGTCTTCAACATTCATATAATAAAAAAAATTATCATCTAAAAATACTGGTTGAAAATCTCTATATCTGATGACCCCGACATATCCGGATTTGAATCAAAAATTCAAAGATGTGTAGTATCTATTAATCCGGATTAGGCTTCCAATTACATAATGATTTACAATATAAGTACACTTTCATGATGTAATGTAATTATAAGTTCATAGGCTTTTTATCTGTTGGAAAATCCTGGATTATGTCACACTTAATATATCTGTTATATCGTTTCTATTTTCAAGCAGTTCTTAGAAGAAGCAAAAAACAAATCTCAAGGTTCGTAGCAAATACCGTTTATTGGAAAAGTTACAGCCCCAAATTGTGACGTAAATACAAATATGTGGTACATACAAGTATTTGTTATGCAAACCACGGTTCTAGATGGCATAAAAATGAAAATAGATCTTGTTATTCAGCAATTTTGTATCAATATTAGGAAGCGATATTTGCGTGCTATATTGGATAATACTGGTATAGAAATACTATTGAATTGACAACGTTTCTGAAAGCTAAAAATAAACTAAACATTTGTTTAGCATCCTTAGTAATTTATCCTATTTTATGGATTAATTTCGACTATGTTTAAAATAAACCATTTGACGATGCTGTTTTAGTCCTTCTGACCGTACATGCACCGAATTCTGGATTTATTTTGCGTTCGGTATGTAGCAGTAGAATTTTTTTTGGTTTATTCTTAAATCTTGTTGTAGCCAAAGATTACTAATGTCGAACCGCTACCCCTGGGTTAATAAATATTCTACTTTGCAAACATAATAAATATTATATGTTAATGTCATTACCTAGCGGTAGGAGTGCAGGTAGTAAGTACGGAACTTCCAAAAGTTCTAAAAAAGAAAGTCCATCCGGTCAGTTGGATGGATGACCATTTAGTGGCATTTGAACTGAGCGCTTCCATTTTTCGGAGGGTACGCTAAGCTGTCGGTCCCGGCTACAGTAGACGATGGCCTCCAACATGGCTTATGTTAGAGGTCTTCGGGTGGCTTGAAAACTCCGACACCAGAGCAGCAGAAAAATGCAGAGCAATAGGTAGAAAAACTTCTAAAAGTGTCTTACGTATGTTATTTTCATTATTAAAGTGAAATTATCTCGTTTGACGTAGACACGTGAGTTCTTTTTTTAGATTAAAAGAATTTCCTGCCCGACGCTAAGTTGAAGTATCATCCTCTTTGCCACTAGTTGGGATCCTTCTATAAACTGATAAATCTCAGCTCGGAGACGCAGTGTAATCGCAGTCAACTATCAACCAATCAAGCGCGCAGCCAAGTTAAGTGCAATTTATCAATCCCAACCATGCCAATTTGTAGAGCAGACACTGGCACATCCTTATATAGGTAAATCTTGTGAGAAATTCAACTATGACACGGTTTACATTCTTTTATAATGCACTTCATACGTTTTACAATCACCGTACGACTCGTAAATTTTTTTTTAACACAACGAAAGAAAAGGTGTTTGTAATTGAGTTATAATTAGCGTTTCCTGCTAAATGATGACTCATATGTTGCTATAATTGGCCCCTGTTATTAATCTCCTGCCGATCGTTGGAGAAATGTTCCCTTCCCCACCATCAGGGGGAAACATCATTTATACCGCGGTTTACCGTTCCAGAAGAGATTTTTTTTAACGTGACTAAACGTGGCGAAAAAAGTGGCGACTGGTAGCTGAAAGGCATTTATCGCCACATGTAAGAACAGCAATATTAATTACTTCACTCGCTGTTTCAATCGCGTGGAATTGAAAGGCATTTAATGGAGGCAAAGTTCTTTCATACTAACATCAAATATCGGAGAACAGTGATTCAATTTAAACTTTATTGAGTGTCTTTTTAAATAAATTATAACTAGCACTGGTAATTTGTACAATTGTACAGAAACTGCTAATTGTACAGATAATACATTTTATAATATGGCTGGGATTGTATAAATCTGCAGATCGGATATGGTACAGGAAGCATATTAATTGTACCAACTGAAAAAGGCAAAATTTAAACCATCTTTTCCAGATCTCAATAAGGCCACTCATCAATTTCGTAGACTCATCTGAGGAGATTGAGAGCCAAAGCTCAACCCAATTGAACTCTCTGGACCAGATGCGCGCGAGTACCGTGGTCTTGATCCTCAAAACTTCGGTTTGATCAGCGTCACAAAATTATCAAGTGGCGTGTAATTTTAGATTTTAAAATACCTGATTTTACAGGTTTCGTCGAAGTTTGTTCAGTACTAATAACGTGGATTCCAACTAACCACACTGTAGTGACAGATACTTTAAATTACCGTACCAGCCTCTAAAGTTCCCACTTAACATACTTTAAAATACTATGTTCTTATTCTGTAATACTTTAAAATACTATGTTTCCTTAATAAAACAATATAATACAATCATCCGTTGATATCACTCACCCCCTACCACATGGCGACCCTGCCTCTGTGAAAAAAAGATAGATTGTTTCCTAATGCATTTTTTCTTAAGATAAATCTCATGCATCTTTGATTCATTAGAACTTGTGCTCTGATTGAACATAGCACCAATTCTAATGAGGGTCGATAAGTATCCAGGGTTAAGTTACAGATAGAAGAAAAACAAACATTCCAAAAACATTGTTTACAAAACATTATTGTATCTAAGGGGGGATATCCGAGGTACACAGAGGTGCTGGATGCCATAGGAAAAGTGAAATCCGTTTGCGCTACGATGCTTTCTTGGATTGTATTTAGTCATTTAATGAGGTAGATGCGTTTTAATGTGCGTAGCTTTTGTGATTGTAACGCTGCAGTTAAATTGCTGGCCGGCACATTTATTACCATGAATTAATGCTCTTTATTTGACTACTATTATAAATGCGAAAGTTTGAATATATATTTGTTACCCAATCGCGCCAGAACGGCTTAACGGATCTGAATGAAATTTGTCACAAGAATTATAGTCTGGAATAGCACATAGGCTACTTTTTATCCCGTAAGGGTGAAGTAATCCCGTAGGATAGCCAACCGCGGGTAACAACGTGGTAGTTGTATGATATTTGAAATATGTATTATTTGCATTTCCAGTGCAGCCCATAGCACCGGCGGTGGCAGCGAGGGTTACGACATGTGCGACGGCCAGACTTCTATAGTCTCCAGCGCAATTCGCAAGCGCAAGTCTTCCTCCTTGTAAGTACTTACTCGGCATTGGTATTATACTAATTGGATCCTGGGAACGCTATAGTATTAGTACAAGCAACATTTTTTTTTATGTCACAATAGCGTGAAACTAACTTTAGGTGCCCAACTAAAGTCTAGCGGTTACCGAAACTACATTAATAAAACTCAGTCCTTCGGGAATACTGAAGTAGCAATCTGTGCGCCGTCACTACGAAGCGGGTATGAAAAGTCTCGAGTAATTTCACCGGAGCGACCGTAACAGCAATGCGAGTTACCCACTGCTTAGAGTTAGTGATTGGTTCGGTGACAGTACTCCCGCAAACGAACTTAATATATGTTCTACTACTTAACATTGTTATTTTTGTGCCGCAGGGATAAGTTCGCGTAGGAACTCTTTAAGGGTACTCACTCAAAGGTTTTTCACCAACGGACGCGAGCAACATGGGATGTTATAGATGCAACTAGCTGTTTCCCGCGAAATTAACAATTTTTATGAATTGGTATTTGGTTTTTGTAATGCTAATATTAACTTAGAAAATTTTTAATGGCGTAACTAAATCTATACAAATAAACAAAATTGAAGTGTCTGTTTGCTTGCTTTAATGCCTAAATGCATTTGAAAGTATCAAAGGAACATGTAACAAAAAGCTATTTCAAAAATTTTTGTCTGTCTGTTTGTTTCGGCTAATCTTCCAAATGGCCGATTTTGACAATACTTTCACTGGCAGATAGTCAGCACCCGCCAGTAAACAGTATTCAATAAACATTTGCTTTGTACTTTTTACAATGCAAAACTGAAACTAAGATAATAAAATTAAAAACATTTTTTTTAATGCAATAATGGATTAAAATGGTATGCTATTATAAATGCGAATGTAATTTTCGTATGTTTATTACACTTTAACGGCTTAACCGACTATCATAAAATTTTGTACACACGTTGTCAGGAAAACAGAAAGAGAAATAGGGTATCTCCCACCCAGAAACAAATTATATCCACCCGAGTGAGGCCGCGGGCAAAAGCCAGTATGATAATAATTTATGCTTAACTGATGCACTGTTGATTGCTATGGGATATGTTACTCTAATGATGTACGCTACTGATTTTTTACTGAGCACTTGAGCACAGTTGAAATAACTTTTAGTTTAGCGAGAATAAAAAAGAATTTCACAAAAAAAATTGTTTCTTAATTGTAAAATTGTATAAAATATTTATTTTTACTTATTTGAACAACCTAAAGTCGTTTTTGTATACTCCTATAACTACGTAATGTCTATCGTATGTAACTATGCGAAAATAAAGCTTTTCGACTTAATGGAGGAGAATGTTGCTCGCGTTCTTAGGAGAAAACATGCCGTAATGCACTTGCGCTGCACTTGAGGCTTAACATCGCCGCCTCAGTGTGACGGGCGCAACGCGATACGACTTGGATCTTGTTATTTTAAAGTTATTATACCTTAGTCGTATAAAAATCTTGAAAATCTAAATGAAATATTATAAGATTGGGAAATATGTTGTGAAGTGCAAAATAATATTGGGTACATTACCGCGGATTGAATTATATTAGTTAGTAACATTACCCGACCGCCCCCGGCGTGGCAGTGGAGCGGACGGAGTGGCCATCCCTCGCGTGGTGTTACCCGTTGCCATGGACGCAGACACCCCATCGCATTTCTCCAAACCACTGATACCCAAAGTAGTGTATATCGACCCCCAGAAGGCGACGACAAATGCAAGGGGTCCATGTAAGCAAAGCAAAAATGGGACTCACATTGACATTTTTGAGATGTAAATGTAAACATGGTAAAAAAAAAACCTACAAGTTATACGTTTACGTACAAGTACTTGCGGAATCCTCCGTGCGCGATTTCGACTCCCACTTCATCGGTTTTTTTAGAACTACCGTTTGCTTTTCAACCTGTAAAGCATAATATGTTCTCGTGACTTTTGTCTTGTATGAGAGTAAATATGTGTTGCGAGGTGAGCTATAATTATTGCTATTTAATAATTAAATAAATAACACACTTATATAATAAAGCGAAAGTTTGTATGTATTTGTGAATGTTTATTACTCCTTCACCCTCAAATGGCTCAACGGATATGAATGAAATTTGGTACCAGGGTACCTTATAACACTTATATCATAGATTAAGGGATAGGCTACTTTTGATCCCGGAAAACCGCGAAGCGCAACTAGTGAAACATATTTTTATGCACATTCATCGCATTGTTTTATTAATGAATCTTATTTGCATGAATTATTTAGTGAGCCATGTTTACCATGATTGTGTTGAGATTAAGCATCGAGAACTTTTTCTTTTCGAGATCGTGACCCTTGAAACTCCTTCGAAATATACGAATACAACAAAACTAGCATATCAATTCAATTCAATTTATTTATTTCAGATTCATGTCCATATTGATATATCATGGTGAATACCTTGTTAACCGATAAATAGTACCTAATCGTTTCAATATTCAAATATGACGGCTCCGTAGGTAGTAGCCGGCCGGGCGGCCGTCGAAGCAAGAGGTGCCGGGTTCGATATCTGGCTGAGGCACACTTTGTGTGATAGCATAAAGTTTGTTCACTTTTGGGTAATTGTGTTTTTATTCATACGCCATCGACACAGGAAATGTTAGTTCAGGGATATGATTATGTATAAGCGTTACCACCCAAACCTTCTGGAAAGTAATTCCCGGTAAAAGGAGCGGTTTTGTTTTTCTATGTAAGTATTATATATAATCTATTTATATAAAAATCAATTTCCTTTGGTTTTTCTCGTGAAAACTCGATGGTCCGACCTGATTTCTATTTCGTTGTATTTGTAACTGACAGGATAAGGTTGGCGTGAAAGACTTTTCTTGGAAAATTTACGGAAAATGTCGTAAATTGGGTATAAGCCGAAAAAGCGTTTTCCTATTAATGTCTCACTCTACATCATTTGATAGCTGATTGATAAATTGTGAATGAAAAATACAGGAAAAAAATCTGTTCTGTCAACTAATATATACGTGTATGTATCTAATTACGAATTGCAAATTTATTAATTACCATAAAAGCATATCAGTTATGGTAGTATGAAGCATTGAAACTCTGTCTGTATCAAGTTAATTATAACAATAAAATATTAATCGACATTATACACAGCGCGATCTGGCTCCGAACTAAGCATAACTTGTACTATGGGAACTAGGTAACTGATAGAATACTTATAGAGTATTTTTGAGTTCGGTACCTCAAAAGTACCTTATAAGATCACTTTGTTATCCGTCTGTCTATCTGTCAAGCCCTTCTCATCAACCCGTGGAGGTATCATTGAAATTAATATCAAATACTCAGGTAGAACGCATGATCTTGTAGGTATAATTAAAAAAGTGGCGTAAAGTAATTTTTAAAGGATTCAATGGAAATAAAGTATTATTGACTTTGACTTTAACTTTGACTTTGACTTTCACTTGGAGCAGTGAAAAATCAAACTTTTAAGTCTACATCGATGTTTTTTATTATTTATCTATATATTATGGTAATTTATTCATATACGATAAATAATAAATCGCTAGTCTATACTAATATTATAAAGCTGCAGTGTTTGTTTGTTTGTTTGAACGCGCTAATCTCTGGAACTACTGGTCCGATTTGAATGATTCTTTCAGTGTTGGGTAGTCCATTTATCGAGGAAGGCTATTTCAAAATTAGGGATCCGTAATAAAATTGCTATTTTGTAACACAAGGTGTAAAATCGAAAACCTATTTTTGCGTGCGCTGTTTCCACGGAAACGAGAAAAACGCGGGTTAAACCGCGGAACACAGCTAGTATAATATAAAATTTGTAATGCTACTAATTTTTGAACACATAAGATTAGATACTTACCCTATTTTAGCTATAAAACATTTGTCAGCAAGCGACCTCTTCAATTAAATGTTTGATCGTACAGCAAGAGACTCGAACACGCGAATGGGCATTGGCAAAAAGGGTTGATAATTCTTACCGTTACTTGTTATCGACGTACAACCGTACAAACGCGATTATGTACGCCGGTGTCGCGCAACAATGCGACCAATTATAGCGTCGCTGAGCGACCGGTCTCAACCCCTAACTTTTCAAAACATAGTTTGCAAGGCTTCGTTACTTAGGTCGTTATTTGTCACGTGCGCAATTTCCTAGAGCTGAAATGTGCTTCTATTGTAAAGTTTTAATGAGCCGCTTTACAAAAAATTCCATAAGAATTTAGCAGTTCAATTAATTACACGCGGGGTTTAGTTCACCTGGTGTTATACGATGATATTAAAAATAAGTGCTAAATGATTAAATTGACAATAATAAAAAATATCGTTTTACGCGTGTTCATGTTGAACAAAACGACAGTTTCCAACAAAAAACATCGAACACAAAAGTATCGGAAGCTTTGTTTGAGCATGGTTATTAGTAAAATAATGGTGTAGGTATAAGATCTGGGGGCACATTTGCCTACGTGTTATTAAATCTATACTATAATATTATAAAGCTGCAGAGTTTGTTTGTTTGTTTGAACGCGCTAATCTCTGGAACTACTGGTCCGATTTGAATGATTCTTTCAGTGTTGGGTACTCCATTTATCGAGGAAGGCTATAGGCTATGTTTTTTTTTTTTTTTTTTTTTTCAAAATTAGGGATCATTAATAAAATTGCTATTTTGTAACACAAGGTGTAAAATCGAAAACCTATTTTTGCGTGTGCTGCAAAAACTATTGACAATAGAACAAAATGATGTACTACGGGTTTGTAGATCCCGTTAAGACCTACAAAAAAGTCCGCAAGAACATATATCTAGCTATCATGGTTTAATCACAATAACCAATTTTGTGTTCAAAATAATTATTAAATCATCTGAAGAAAAAAAAACTAGAAAAACGCGGGTGAAACCGCGGAGCACAGCTAGTTATTTATAAAGGTACTCAATCAGAATGGTTATCGTTAAAATGAACATCATAACTAACTTTTCTAATTACTAGTATCAATGTTATCTTTCGAAAATCTTGTGTATTTGTAAAGTTATTCGGTATTTTTGTTTTTTTTTTTACGATAGCGGTGGTGAAATCAGCTGGCGGCCCATGATAAGGTCCGGATCTTAAATACTTCACCGACAATAACACCTTTCCAATACAACACAGCAACGCGGGGGCGCCACTGGTTAACAGCAGATTACCAGATGTGGTAGCGGTACTTCTCCGGAGGAACTTGGCAAAAGTTTTATTGCACACTTATGTTGCTCCTTTCGCTCCGACAAGGGGACACGCGTAGGGATTCTGAGGGGGTATTCACCTATAGACTGAGTGGCATGGTCTCCGTCAAGAGATGGATTTGATAGATTATAATGTTACGGTTTATCGTGCTTCCAGCGGCACCGCTAGCGCGTACGATGATGACTTCTGCGACGACTCGCGGTCGCGCACCTCCACCTTGCCGGACAAGAAGTAAGTACTACCTAATAAATTAAGCAATTCTCCGCCCAGTCAGGATCTGGATGGGTAACCGTTTAGTGTCATTTGAACCGAGCGCTTCCATGATTCGGAGGGTCGAAGATGTCGCTCCCGGCTATAGTCGATAAACCATGTCGGAGGGCTTCTGGTGGTATGAAAACACCAGAGTTGACCACTTAAATGTAAAAAAACCTATTTACATGTATCCTGGCATAGCATAACTGGTAATCGTCAGTCATCAGTATGAATCATCCAAAACCATACACTATATTATATTATATTATATTAGATAAATAGACGTCACTTTATTGCACACTAAAATTGACAATTGAATATAAGGAATACAAGTATATAGCGAGACCACCACCACCATTACCAACCCGATCGTTACGAAGCAGCCAGAATCCTGGTAATGAACAAGAGTGGGAGGAAAGACGCGGCTTTAACCAGGACTCTGATACTAAAATAGCATGAATATTTTTATGATCAATGGGCGCAAGCAGATCTGGATAATGAGCCGGAATGATCTGTGCATTAATGTGCAAGATATTAAGATTTTTAGAGACATCTAAAAGGAAAGAATCAATGGAGCTCGTAGGATCATCCTGCTGCGTCCATCACACGAGACGGGGATGATACGTCTCATGCGCGTGTGATTTCACCAGCACCCACAGCCATCCACCGGATCACAGTAATGCTAGCACTACTGCTTGGCGGCAGATTCTAGGTGTGGTGGCAGTACCTCTGCGGACGAAACTGGCAGAAGTTCTACTGCTACTTTTGGTTGCTCCTTTAGCCCCACCCAGGGGGTACGTGTAGGGTATCAAGGGTACACACCTACGGACGCGAGCAATTGGACCTCCAAATATATTAAAATTTAATAAAGCAACCCCCTTGGCCAGGAACTTTATTTGAAGTTGAAGAGACCGCATTGTACCTAAAAAGAATACCTTGAATTCAGCATGTTCAGCGGCAAGGCCTGCAATTGTGAATAGTGTTGTGCTCTTCTGCAATGCATACTCCAGCTGGTTCATCCTCTGACTGAACACTTTATTCATTTGGGACATTGATGACTAACTCCTCCATGATAGCGAAAGTGCAGTGAAATATCTCAAAATAGTTGATAAGAATGCATGTTTCCTTGAATAACACTAATTGGCAGGTGGGTGGTGTTAATAAATGTTTTTATGCATATATTAATCATACTAATTTTTAATTATTAAGGTCAATATTTGTCTTATTCAATGCACAGACAGAACCACAGCGAGATAGAAAAGCGTCGCCGCGACAAGATGAACACGTACATATCGGAGCTGAGCGCCATGATCCCCATGTGCGGTGCGATGGCGCGCAAACTGGACAAGCTCACCGTGCTGCGGATGGCCGTGCAACACTTGAGGTACGACAGACACACTGACACACTGATCCCCACGTGTAGCGCCATGGCGCGCAAACAAGACAAGCTCACCGTGCTGCGGATGGCCGTGCAACACTTGAGGTACGACAGACACACTGACACACTGATCCCCACGTGTAGCGCCATGGCGCGCAAACTGGACAAGCTCACCGTGCTGCGGATGGCCGTGCAACACTTGAGGTACGACAGACACACTGACACACTGATCCCCACGTGTAGCGCCATGGCGCGCAAACAAGACAAGCTCACCGTGCTGCGGATGGCCGTGCAACACTTGAGGTTCGACAGACACACTGACACACTGATCCCCACGTGTAGCGCCATGGCACGCAAACTGGAGAAGCTCACCGTGCTGCGGATGGCCGTGCCACACTTGAGATACGCACGTAGATAATGAAACTGATCCCCATGTGCGTTAGAGCTAAGAACCATATCAGCTTGCACAGACCGCATCAAAATAGGTATATTCGTTTGGGAGCTACAAACTTATGATACCCCTTTTTTTTGGGGGTTAAAAATTAATAGTGTGTCGGATTGTTTCATTGCAGGTCGGTCCGGGGGTCGCTGTCGGCGTGCCCGCTGTCGGCTCGGCCGCGGCCCGCATTCGTGTCGGAGCGCGAGCTCAACACTCTGCTGCTGCAAGCGGCGCACGACTCCTTCCTCATTGTGGTAGGGTGCGACCGCGGCCGCCTACTCTACGTGTCGCAATCCGTCACACGCATGTTGCACTTCGACCAGGTGTGTAAATACTGGTAGTGTGCGGCCGAATCTACGTCTCGGTATATAGATTCATCATTCTAATGTTATGACTAGAGATTGCAATCCTGAGATCACGTGTCATTTTTCGAGATCAATCCCGAAGCATAACATGACGAGATCTCGCACGAGATTGAAGGCAAGTCAGCGACGCTCCACACGTCCACCCGGTGTGCGAGGGATGCGCTGACGGCCGGAAGTGTCCAACACCGGAAGCAAACTGGGATAGTTTGCTTCCGGTTTACTATTTACGAATATACGAATTCTTCAAGAGGATTTAGAAGACACTGAGAGCATCTAAACGATCTTTTCTTGCGTGTATTATTTGGGAGTATGTCTCTGTGTATATGCGTGTCTGTCTGTGGCAACCTAGCTCCCAATATGGTCCGATTTTGATGCGGGTCCTTTCTGTTTTAAGGCTGACGTGGTCGATTAGCTATAATTTATGAAGATCTGTTCAGGCGTGTGATGTTCTTCAGAGCATTACCATTATCTGAAGGCGGGATATTTACATTTTCGTAAAATGAACTTGTTATGTTATTCGTTCACCATCATAAAAGATTTCACCAACGTGTTGACAGTCGGAGTTGCTGGGACAGAGCATGTTCGACATCCTGCACCCGAAGGACGTGGCCAAGGTGAAAGAGCAGCTCTCCTCCTCGGATCTCAGCCCCCGGGAACGCCTCATCGACGCCAAAAGTGAGTGTTCCCTGCCCTACCCCCCTGCCCATAATACTCTCCTGAACTGCATATCCTGACTCTAATCTTGGCCCTGAACGACATCTACAAGTTAAAACTGAAAGTTTAAACCAATATAGCTTTGACATTTGATCATACAGAGATAATTTTGATTTACAGTTGTCAACGTCTACCGAAATCGCAAGATCACTTTCTATGGTTTCTACGTTAATGTTCAATTTTTAAAATTCAAATATGGTGTTTTAGCTTTTATTAAATTTTGATATACCCCAAACTAAATTACGCTGACTAAAAAAAAATAAGTAGTTATTACGTGTGTGCCTGCAATAAAATATTTTTATTAGCCTCAATTCATACAGATAATTTGCTGAATAGGCGTATCATTTTTAGTGTTAGTTCGTACAGAGCGTTCATCGCATAATGTTTCAGGTGCCACCGCCGGAATCTGTAGACTCACTCACTCTTCTCACGATTTGTTTTGGGATAATACTCGCTGACTTATTACGCAGTCAACTTACTGTCCGCTAAATAAAAAACTACTACTAATTGGGTAATAACCTAACTCATCAATATGGTTTAATAAAAAAAACCTTTAACTAATATTTAACGAGTAATTTAACGAGAATGCTAAGCTTTCTGTGTTGCGTCAACTCCTCAAACAAGTTGTGTGAATGTGTTTTCAACCATCAATATCATCTCGCATCTAACATGGACACCGCAATCTCATCAAGCGCTGTGAGTGCTTTCATCTACTTACATTACTCTAAACACTGGCAGACAGCCAACGCACAGCTTAAATCTGAGGGTTTAAGCAAGGGATGGCAAAAACTTCATCGCATAATGTTGTCATAATAGGGGTTATAGTTTGTACGGAAATAGGTCCCTGAGATGTTACCGATGGAAAATTCTATGACCTTCATTAGTTATGCGTACGGCACAATAGTTGTATATCTCATTTCTGTCCCACATGTTTATGTGCATATGCATTTGCATGGAATCAGTT
Source organism: Aplocera efformata (assembly GCA_921293045.1). Classification (NCBI taxonomy): domain Eukaryota; kingdom Metazoa; phylum Arthropoda; class Insecta; order Lepidoptera; family Geometridae; genus Aplocera; species Aplocera efformata. The sequence goes on along the minus strand of OV121038.1, from coordinate 15,280,643 downwards.
TCACAGTTAGTGTAGAAAAATTACTTGTGGAACAATTGAGTGATTGCAAGCGTTCATAGGCTACGTTAACAGTTAACGTAGTAGTGAAAATAATGCCCGATGCATTATTTTCACATCGGAACAAGCTGACGGCCCATCTGATGTTAGTTATCGCCATCCATTAACAACAGCCGAATATGAAAATACCCAATTCGCATTACGTTGCCCCCGTCACCTTGAGACGGGGATATAACGCCCCATGCGCTTGTAATTTCACCGGCAACCATACCTTCCAACGGAACGCAGTAATGCAGGCACTACTGCTCGGCGGCCAGATTCCAGATGTGATAGCAGTACCTGTCTAGACGAACTTGGCACAAATTCTACTGCTACTTTTCGTTGCTCCTTATGCACCACCCGGACACGTGTAGGGGATTCTCGCAGGCAACTTGGTCCCTCAAATCAAACAGTTACTACATATACGCCTGTCAAGACAGGAGTTACATTCATATGTCATGTTAATAATATTGTTTGTTTATTGTTTTTATTTATTAAGAATATTGTTTTCAATAATTTCAAATAAAAGAGAAGCATTCTCTCATGACAAAGCATATGTCCAGCCACTAAAGATCTGTAACTACCGAGACTGAGCTTTCAAATTATATCCTATAGTTAAAATTGGTCGGGACCAGGATTTGAGGGATGGCTATAACTGAAAATAATTGAAGATTATTTGGAAGTTTGTTTGATTATTATAGTTACCTGAATTAAGAAACATTTTAACGAATTTGTTTTCCGTGCGGTAACTGTTAGATCCATCTCATGATGAATTCTTGTGCATGGATCGCCTGCAGGATATCGCTAAAACAACTTTGATTGCATCACCCAAATCTGTAATGTTTGTTAAAGCACGTTTATTGGTTGTAAAGCGTTGTTTATCCGTGCAGAGATGCATTAAAGTGCCTTATTAACTTCTGTCTACGTTAAGCCTTCTTTCAATTCATTGCACAGCACATGATTATTCTTATGCACTGAACTCGTTGATCAGTCAGCCGTAGATGTTATTGCTCAGATATAGCACGATCGATAGCATGAGTGGTGGGAGCACTTAATAGTTATATATAAGTGGTGTTAAGTAACGGTATCATTAAAATGCGGCTATATGTGCAGCCATGTTGCCAGTGAAGTCAGACATCGTGGCGGGCGCTTCGCGGCTGTGCCCTGGAGCGCGCCGCTCCTTCTTCTGCCGCATCAAGTGCAAACAAGTCCAGGACTGTTCGGCCCACACCCCGGCACCTCCACCCGTCAAAGAGGAGGGTGACCCAACCACCAAGCATCGTAAGAAGAACGAGCGCAAGTACTGCGTCGTACAGTGTACCGGTACGTGAAATTGGCCCAGGCAAATTGACCTATGTACATAATTGATCATCTCGCTTAATGGTTTGATCTAATCTACGTTTATATTATCCTTTCGACTACATATATAAAAAATACAAAGTACATAATTTCAATTGCGTTTATATATCAAATTACTCCAGTCAAATTGACATTTGAATATTTTCAGTGAATTGATCATCTCGCTTAATGCTTTGATCTAATCTACTTTTTATCGTATTCTTTCGACTACATATAAATCAAAAACAAAGCGCGGTTATATTTCAAGTTAATTTTAAGAAAACTTGTGTAAAGTTTTATTTTGGCCAAAGGTTAAGCCAACCAGCCATCCAGCGAGGCAATGCTGCTTAGAAAGTTCTTTTTTTTTTTTTTTTCAAGGAAATGTTGTTGTATGAATTTAACATCAATTTAAAGGGTAGGGGATTAATAATGATATCGGCGACAGGGTATCTGAAGTCATGGACGCCGGCGGAGATTGAGAACGGTTGCACAGAGGGCGACGACGAGCAGAGCAACATGTCGTGTCTGGTGGCGGTGGGGCGCGCGCTGACCGACCCCGCGCCCGGAGTCACCCCCGCCGCCGTGCCCCCCACACGCCGCCTGCAGTATGTCTCTCGGCACGCCATCGATGGGAAGTTCCTCTTTGTGGACCAGAGGTAAGGCTCTCTCGAGAGACAAACTAATTACTCTTCTGATCTTGTTGGAATTAGGATCCACCTCTTTGTTTCCTTTAATTTGAAAATTTTATTTTCAATATAAGAAAACTGTATTGGAGGATGAACCACCAGATTAGATATTAATAGCTGGGATGTCTTCGCCAAGAATTAAATTCCAACACGCGTTCGTTTCGCAGTTTTATATTAACTCAAGTATAAGTGACTGAGTAGAGTAATATTGTTTGACAACAGCTCAAAAAACGGTTAATTTTATTCCACCCTGACCACGCACGGTTGTACAGCTTGTAAGCCGTAATATTTTGATCTATCTTGTAAGGATTAGCTACCATTAGTCCAAAAATATTTTTAGCTACATCATTACAAATCATTGAAATTCTCTGCTTTTAGTGCGGTTCTTCTCATACTTCGATAGTACATGTCGTATTGCTACTGTTTATGGGCTGTCGTAAATAATGAAATCAAGTGAGCCGTCAGCACGTTCCGTCGATATATATATAGAGGACTACCAGTATGTTGCTCGCGTCTGTAGGTGAGTACCTGAGAGTCCTTACACGTATCCACTGGGTGGTGCTAAAGGAGCAACCCAAAATAGCAGTAGATCTTGTGCCAAGTTCGTCCAGGGAAGTACTACCACCACATCTGGTAATCCACCGCCAGTTCCAGTGTGGGTTCTGGTGAAATTGCAAGAGCATGAGACGTGCATTGGTGGGTGCAACGCGCTACGACTTGGTTTTTCTCATACATCAGAACGTGAAGACCGGAATCGTATCCCTGTTGTCTATGGGGGCAGTAACAATTTAACATCAGATGGGCTGTAAGCACGACACGTCACGAGAGTCAAATAAAAAAAACGAAGCGTTCGTGGCGTACCTTGCTTATTATTTACAGATCATCTATGTTAAGCAACTTTCTGCCCGGTCAGGAGTTGGATAGGTGAACGTTAAGATGTCGGTCACGGCTATACTATTCTTCAAGTCATTTCGGAGATTTTCGGGCGGCTTAGAAACTCCGATACCAGAGTTGGTCACTTATTGACACGTAAAGAATAGAATTGTAAAATAAAAAAACAAAATGGTGGTGTTTCAGGGTGACGCTGGCGCTGGGATTCTTGCCGCAAGAGCTGCTCGGCACCAGCCTGTACGAGTACGTGGGTGGGGGCGAGCTGGGAAGTGTGGCGCGTTCGCACAAGCAGGCCCTGCTGCGCCGCGCGCCGCTGCGCACGCAGCCCTACCGTTTCCGCCGGAAGGACGGATCTCACGCTACCATACAGACGCACTTCAAGCCGTTCAGGTTCGTGAATAATACCTTGAACCTTCAATCGTAATACTTGATCATACAGACGGTCCCGTGGCTTGGTTGGTCGAGGGGTCTCGAGTTCGATTACTGGTCGGGACACACTTCTTGTGGCATACGGTTGTCCTTGGGTAGTGGGTGTTTGTCATGTGTTTCTGTATGTCCATGCCGTTTGCGACACAGGGAATCCTTGTGCAGGGGTGCGATAGTGTAAACGTTTATTATTATACTACTACGGACTATCTTCTGCTGGGAAAGACATCCCCAGCAGAAGATATTATAGATCCACAGTATATTTATCAGTTATCATTTTGCTATAGCCAAGAATTGCGAACCAAAAATTCGAAGTCATGTGACATCTACCAATCCGGATTAGGCTCCCGTGGTAGATCAAAGCCCATTCACTCTCCATTATCGAGAGCAGGCCGGCGTCCCTGCAAAGGGAAAACTGAAGGCTGATATGGATGCATTTTGCTTGCCGTTCTATTCGGGGTGGTAAACGCTCAAGAGCCTCTGCTAAGAATCACTGCACTAACGTACACTACAAAAAGAGTATAAGTTTTTTTTGGCCTTTTTTAGTATAGATAATGGTTCGGAACCCTTTGTGCGCGAGTACGACTCGCAATTAGACGGTTTTTGTTTCAAAGGTGATCGCTATCGTTATAAGATATAGAATTATGATTGCAGGAACCCGTGGACCAAGGATGTGGAGTGCCTGGTAGCCAACAACACGATCGTGTCGGAGGACATCGTGCAAGAGGAGGCGCACCAACACTACGTACAAAACTTCAAAAAGAGTACGTGTTTACTTTCTTTTCTATGTGTACATGTTACGGAACGAACTGAGGGCCCACCTGGTGGTAAGTGGCGACTCCCGCCCATGACAACAGTTTCATTAAATTCAGTATAAGATTTGGATCTTACACTGAGTTGCATTCATCCTGCTGCGTCCACCACCCGAGACGGGGATGATCACATGCGCATGTGATTTCACCGGCATCCATACCCTTCCACCGGAACACAGTGATGCGAGCAGTACTGCTTGGCGGCAGATTCCAAGTGTGGTTGCAGTACCTCTCCGGGCGAACTTGGCACCAGTTCTACTGTTACTAAAAACAAAATGTGTTTGAACCGTTTAAGAACCGTCATATTACATTGGATGATCTGCACAAAGATATAGAGGTTGCAAAGTCTTATCGCGATATCGTTTAACTTGACTGAAACATCGATACGATATGAAGTCCTGAATAACCGGAAGCCGCATCTTAACCTACATAATATAAAACGAAGTCGGTTTCTCTGTCCCTATATCCCTATGTATGCTAAAACCTTTAAAACTACGCAACGGATTTTGACGCGGTTTTTTTTAATAGATAGAGTGATTCAAGAGGAAGGTTTATATGTATAATACACTAACAAGTCACCCCGGCTTCGCACGGGTAGTTTCTGATACGACACTGATGCTTTTCTAACCGTGCGAAGCCGGGGCGGGTCACTAGTTTGTACTAAAACAAACATGCAATAAGAATATAAAAAAACGACTTCATAACTTTCATCCCTTATTTCTCGCCCTCGGAGGATATTTTAAAAAAAGGTACACCATTTTAAAAAAGCAACCATCTAATTGGTGTACTACGGCCGAAGATAAGTCATAGAAAAGTAAAATACACAATTTCATTTACTTGGGTGAAAATAAGCGACTGATTTAAAAATGTAAAAAAATACTTTTATCTATCATTATTAATGGGGCATATAATATTTCAGTCACGAACTTGGTCGAGAACACATTGCCTCCAATCTATATCCATATTTTGTTATATTCGTTCACATTTTATCCATAATGTCTCAAACAAGATTCCTAGCCGCTAACTTCTTTCCATCACCCAAATCCTGTATTGATTTGATGATACTGATAATACAAAAAAACATATCAGATCCAATCCAAACCCATTGTAACAAAACTGGAGTAGGTAGAAGGCTCTCGTTAACGCGTTGCATGTCACAACTGATCACTCGATACTCGGGCAATGTTGAAAGTGTTTCACTTTAACGGAGCCGTTTGCCCGCTCGCAGCGGAGGAATGGCGCGAGTACCTGACGTCGGGCGGGGAGGGGGTCAGTGTGGGGGGTGTAAGAGCGGCGGGCTGCGTTTCAGAGGGCGAAGCCGAGGTGCAGCGGTTGATCGAGTCGCAGGTGGAGTCGCACAAGATAGGGAATGCCATCGCGGAGGAAGCGCTCCGCCGCTCGCCGGCGCACGGCGCGTTCTCGCCGCTGTCTCACGATTTGCTCGCGGACCCTGTCTTCAACCCGGTGAATGTATTACCATCATGCAGCTTTTATTAACATTATTGAAGGGGTGGGACGAGGTGAAGGCCCGTTGGATGTTAAGCGGTTTACTCAGCCCGTAACAACATCAGTACGACTTGGGTCTTCCCGATCGAAGTATGAGAAGAGTTATGTCAATCCATTGCGCCTATCACCCGAGTCGGGGATGTTACTTGCACCTGTGATTTCATCGGCACCTGCATCCTTCCGGACACAATACAAGTGCATCACTAGAAAATAACAAGTGTCAAAAAGTTTGATATTATCAACAAAGTGACAAAGTGTGTCGTGATCGTCACACAAACGTTTGTCTTCTCCGAAATAAACTGGACATATTTTGTAATGTTAAAAATGCGAAAAAACGTGCGAAAATACGTTGACTCGGACATTGGCAGAATTTGTGTGGCTAAATACACAAAAGGCCAAAAAAAGAAGATTCGAACCCGCGAACTACAGCGCAGAAGGCAGAGCTACTAATAACTGTGCTGTGAGGCCAGTTAAAACGTTAAGCCATTGTAAGTAGTGGGTACCTATTAACCCATACACTTTGCCTCCCAGTCATCACTGGTGGACAACATACTGGGCGTGGACGAGAACTACACGGTCCGCAACAACGTGCCTCTATCGGTGGCGGCGGTGGGGGTGGGCAGTTCCCCCTCGGGCGGGGGGTCGCCGCCCGGCGCTTCGTCCCCTCTGGCCCCGCTCTCGCTGGACGGGAATGGCGAGGCTGCCATGGCGGTCATCATGAGCCTGCTGGAGGCCGACGCGGGGCTCGGCGGACCCGTCAACTTCTCCGGCTTGCCGTGGCCGCTGCCCTGAACACCAACCACGTGAGTTCACGATCATTCATTCTACACGTCGCTGGGACTACTATAACGAGTGGGACGAGAGCGCCGCTAGTCTAGGAGTGCTTTTCTTTCAAACTTAATACTTGTTTTACCTTGCGCCAGGAGTGTTATATTTTCGGGTGTATGTATGTATATTTCTTTGTAGCCTAAACGGCTTGATGTATTTTATTTATTTATTGCATCACTTACATTAGTGTTATATACTAGACACTTCTCGTAAACTAATGAAATGCACCCTGCAAGGGCGTAGGAATACTGTAATGCACTTAAAATTTACAATCAATTTTAGCTTGAGAAGTGCCGTTAGATTCGTCTTAATTGTAAGAGTGATATCAAAAAAGTGGCTGTATCAAAATTTAAATGAGTGATATGAAGTCTCCAAAAATATATACAACTTGTATGTTTAAATTTAATTAGGAGTTTTTCACGCAGTCAGGTTTTTGTTTTTCTCAATAATTTCTTGTTTATGTGACGAGCTCACAGCCCGCCTGATGTCAATTTATTACTGCCACACAAAAAGCAAAGACTCCATACCTATAACGAATTATTACTATTAGTATACATATATTAAGTACTAGAAGACTGAGGGGGCATCGCGTTGCGCCCGTCACTTTAAAATGGGACTGAACATCGCCTGTAATTTCTTTAACACCGACATCCTTCCACTGGAACCGCAATGCGAGTGTACTGCTTGGCGGCGGATTATCAGGCGTGGCTGTACTTCTCTGGACGAACTTGTCCTCTTGCTACTTTGGGTTGCTTCTTTTGCACCACCCGGGGGACACGAGTACGGACTGGTACTCATCTACAGACTTGCGTCATGGGCCCCCTAAATATAGTATTAATGTTTCATAAGTTATAAATACTTCTGTCATTACGTAAAAGCACACCACTCGCTGTGGTGGTGACGATGACGGTGGTATCAATCGGAGGTGGATTGTGGTTACTTTAGAGTATTTTATAATGATCGCTCTGTCCTGAAACCTCGTGAGCTCACATAGTGCTTTGTTGGATGAGTGCCAACCTCGTTCACAAAACTGTGATGGAAAACATGATCCAACCGCCCTGTCCCAGAACAAAAATATCAACACACAATATCTGACGATCTGGATTGGACTCCTAAGGCAGAACAAAGCTCATGTACAGTTGCTCACGTCCGTAGGTGAGCGCCCTTTGAATCCCTACACGTACCCCCTGGGTGGTGCTAAAGGAGCAACAAAAAGTAGCATTAGAACTTGTGCAAAGTTCGCCCGGAGAAGTACTGCCTCCACACCTGGTAATCTGCCGCCAAGCAGTAATGCTCGCATTGCTGTGTTCCGGTGGGTGCCGGCGAAATGACATGCACATGAGACTTAATATCCCCGTCTCGGGTGACGGGCGCAGCGGGATGCGACTTGGGTGTTCTCATACTACTTAACATCAGATGGGCCTCCAGCTCGTCCGGTCACATCCGTTACATAACAAAAAAAAATCACTATCACTGTCCGAGAGTATACCGGCGTAGGAGTGGAAACATACGAGGTTGATACGGAGCCGCAAGCATCTGCCTTGCAAAACCACGAAAGCCGCCTTAACTTGTCATGGAGAATGGAATAATTTACCTTAAAAATTGTTATTGTTAAGATTTTAAATTAGGCTGTATTCTTGTTTCAGAAGATGTAAAGAGATTGGCACATATTGCAACAATTCTACGAACGTGCACACAGGACGTGGTAAAAGCTGCAAGTAACCCCTTTCGAGCAGTGAGTCTTTTTTTCTAATCACGTGATTTAATTGTATATAATCGGGCAAAATCTAAAAGATGCAGGAAATATTAAAAAAAATAGGACGATTTGATTTGCTTAAATTGTAGCATGAACGAGCAGAAGATAGAATAAAATATGTATGTCTCCTTACAAATTTGTAATGCGTTGGTGACCCATGTTATCTGATTTCACAGGCACGTATTAAAAAATTACCTATCAAAGGTAGACCTGAATATTTCGTATAAAAATGTCATCTGTAAATAAATTTTCGTCTCGTAACTTTTAAACTAAACGGAAATAATAAATAAAGATATAATAGCGTACCTACTGTTAAATAAAATAAAAACCATAGCGCTTGTGCCCTATTCAATCATGAATTAATAGTATACATGATATACTTAAACACAAATTTTCTGTAACTTTTCTGTATTTGTAAGTAAAAGTTACATCTATGCATTTCCAGTATCATCATTAATAGTGAATGGTGCATAATTATATTTTTCTGTGTTCTACCAATAATTAATAAACATGTTTTTTAAATTTGAATGTAATTGGAGAAAAAATAAATTGTAGTTTGAAATTATAAATAAATATAATAAGTAGTTCATAATGAGTATTGTACATAGTTTAATATTATTTATAATAAGTTATATCCAATTTTTATAGTTATGTAACGGATTTTGTTTTTACCATAGATGTTCTAAAACCATTCAACATAATGCTTTAATTTTTTTGCACATAGTTTCCAATTTACTCTTAAGTTTGACCACTATTTGTGAAATATGTGTAAGAACGTTACAAAAAAGCAGGTTGGATTAGTTACCTTCATTCTAAAAGCCAAACGCTATCAGCTAACAGCTGACTGGAGAAATAATACAATAGCAACATTGTTATCTGTTAAAATAATGTATGAACCTTTTTGACAGATATCAATGTTTCTAAGGATATTAATCTCCAGTATTATGTAAATAGATTATAGGGCCTAATTTGCTTAAGCGGGATTTAATATGATTGGCAAAATCATGAATAATATTGTAATTAAATTTAGTTGCGAATTTGAAACTGTGTTGCCGCATTACAGGAATATACATAGGTACATAGTACTTAGGATGGGGGGGGTTATAGGTAAATTATTGCTTATTATTTTTATTAATTGCGACTTAGTCGATGCTGTTGTTTTTAAATATATATTTACCGATTTAATATACTTTATTTATTCAACACTTTGACCATCGTATAAAAGTTACCTATTATTTAAGAAATTATGTGACTTTTGTGATTTGTGAGTTTTGTTAGACATGCTGAAAACAGAAAAATTCGGGTAAAAGATGTTGTTATAGGTTACGGGATTATATATATATATATGTATGTGAAATGGGTATCGCCATAGGCGCGGCGCGACGCAGAGCCACAGGCAGTGTGCATCGCGTCGCGTCGTCTCGCTTTTATGTGATACACTTCTATTCGCTAAACTAAGATTTGTAAAATAAATTTTGTTATAATCTATAGTTTAACTGAAAAGTTTATTGTTGTTTTTCAAATATTCTATTTTATTTTAAATTTTGTAAGTTTTTTGTTATATTTTCTGAATATTAATTTATACAAAAAGTGATTGTACAATAATAATTAAGATATCAGTAATATAACTACAACAGATAATATAATTACAATGATTTATAACTTGTTGTTTTCATTTGAATAAAATTCATCAATCCTTAGCCCGCTAATTGGTGATTGGTAATCAGAAGCTAGAGGCTTCTTATGAACTGCGAACCGAAAAATTAAAATATATGGTATTAAGAGTACTTTATTTGTTTATTAGTTATAATTTATTTTTGTCTCTGCATTCAAAATCACGAAAAAATATGTAACATAGCCAGTAATTTAGGGTGTAAATAGCATCAGATTTTATTGACACATTTTCTCGCCGAAAATATGAAGTAGTTTCAGGTTTACGTATTAACGCGCTTGATTTTGAGACTATGGGACTGAGCACAAAATGTTTTATACAAAAACAAATAACTTTAATATGTGATGCCATTGGGGACAAGGAGGCAGGCTCGTTCTCCAAAGATTATCTTTGAATGCAGACAGTGTTCACATGATCCTCATTCAAGTCAGCCATAAAGTACAATAATACAATACAACAAATTACCGATTGATTTAAAATTGCTCAAAGAAATTATATTTGAAAATAATCTATAATAAGAATATGGCTTGGTTCAAAAGTTGAGTTTTTATTAATGATAGATGTCATGATAATATATAATAGTCGCATATAAATTGTTTTTGCTCATTGTATTGCATGTCCGACGTGGCCAAACTGTATTAACTGTATGTTCCTGTTTAATTTCACTACCATTTATGTACAACAGAGTTCGCAATAAAGATTATTCTAATTCCGGTAAAAATTTTGTTTTGTATTTTATCTTTACTGTATATTTGTTTGACGGCTCCGTGGCTTCGTTGGTAGTAGCCCTGTCTTCGAAGCGAGGGGTCCCGGGTTCGATTTCCGATCGGGGCACACTTTTTGTGGTGAGCATGAAGTATGTTCTCGGGTCTTGGGTGTTTGTCTTGTGTTTCTGTGTTTGTCCATGCCATCTGCAACACAGGGAATCTTAGTGCAGAGGTATGAGTGTGTTAACGTTGTTGTTTTGAATTATGTATTTGCTAAGATTATGATGTATTTTTGTTTATAAAAAAAGTTAAATGATATACAAAAAGGATCCCTACGACATATCCCTATCACGTTCGTATGTACGAACCGTACCGTACATACGGACGAAGTCAAAATAGCGGCATGCACGCTCTTATTTCTCTGACCGCAAAAGAACCGCGACCCGCCATCTCGGTTGGAGATAATACATCAATGTTTGTAATATTTACCTACAAATTGGGTTCGTAACATAGAATGCTCACATATTATTATGTATTAATTTGGTAAATTAATAAGGGACAAATGCATAACTAGAAATTGACTTATAGTCCAAGATCCCAGGGCCCCCAGACGTTACTTATTTTCTCGGCATTAATATGTGTGGGATAAAAGTGTCCGTATGTCCTTTCAGTGTGTAGGTACCTGCTACTTGGGCCGATGATCAATTTGTAGGTCAGGTGCTAAAGGTAGGTAACTCAACTAACTTTTCTTAAAGCTTCAGGGCTGATTTTATAAATACTTATAATATACTAGTACATATAATATTTATTAAATATATACAAATACAACTAATTACATAATAATATATAGTTATTTAATATGCTCTACTAACTTTACTCTTAAATATACAAAGTGAAGGGCTAGCGCGAATTTCATATGGAATAGAATTCCACAATCTTGCAGCACGGACAGTGAAAGAGTCACTGTAACGGCTAGATGAGTCTTGGGGGATTTTAAGATGAAGAGAAGTATATGACCTGCATGGCTTATCACAGGGGACAAGAAAGTCCCTTGAAAGTCTTATATAAAAATCAAGACTGAGAATAATAGTTAATTTCCATTAGTTTTTGGGAGCTTTAAAGCGTCTGACAAAGTGTCTGGCAGTATTATTTTTTACAATAATCTTTGAAGCATAATCTATATCAGCCCTAAAAAAAAAAGAAAAATGAGTTTAGTTTTTACCTGCCTTTAACACGTGATACCTGCCCGCCCAAGCTAGCAGGTATGCAAACACTGAAAGGACATACAAACACTACGTTATACATAATATTGCTGTGAAAATAATAAACGTCTGGGGGCCCTGGAACAACTGACTTCAATATTTTCGTCCGCTGTTCCACCTCTAAAGGCTTAGCCAAGGAAATAATTCCACAAAATTACAATGGGACTAACTTATAGAAACAACTTAATATAATACTACCACGGCTTAGCTCGTGATTGCCATCCCGCCAGACTAACTTAGCATTAAAAATAAAAACAATGGTGTTTTATTTGTTCTTTAATGGTAAATTTACACCACTAATAGAAGTTTCTACCACTAAGCTAATAGAAAAATTACTTCTAAGGAATAACACACTATGCTCACACTATGCTACGGATATATAAATACGGAAAAAACCAAGCAATATCTATAGAAGACAGTTTAGTTATTAATTACAACAAGAAATGCCCGCTTATACCTATGCTATAACCTAACCAAATCCTAAAAATACTGAAGAAACAAAGTAATATTTATAGAAGAACAATATTTAAGTAAATATTTCTAGGGTTCAAGTATTTTGGACATAATACTAAAATTAAATACTAATATGACCACACAACACATACCGAGTATATTATGATAACAATGCATTGGTTATATCATGATGGTGATGCTTATTCACCAATAACAAAGACATTAAAGACATACAGATCAAAGTGGATAAAAGTGTCCCCGACTCAGCATGGTGCTGCATAATTGCTACCCACTTTATTAGGAACGAATGATGCAACGCTGGTTGGTTTTCTGTCGGGTTCTCCCAGGTGAAGGCTTAGAAAGTAAAAATAACACTAAATACTATTTATTACAGACAAAGTAATCCTCAATTCCAATATACAAGACTACTATATGTATACATACATAAAAACCTAAACATTTAACTATTCTATTCTATTCAGAAAAAAGAATGATTAATGATGCATTAATTATTTTAACAATGATTTGTTTGAATTTTCAATGAATTACTAAGGATTGCCAGTAATTTCTGCACTACAAACCTTGAAATAGTTGCCTATAAAACGCGTTAATGAATTACAGCTAAGAACCGTGCTGAGCTCAGGTATAAATAAAAAATATTAAAAAAAAATTAAATCTGGTGTTGACCCGGTGGCGCAGATTAAAACGGTCTTGCAGACCTGGCTCTCATCCAATGTAGGTGCTAAATGAATTATCAAAATCAACAGCCTCATACACATGGACACAGGGAGTCGTAGCGTAGAGATATGAGAGTGTAAAAAATAATTACAACTGAATGCCATATTGTAAGTAAGCAAATCACTTTTCTCCAGCGTGGAGTTTATTATTGTGACTTCTAAAAGAACTTATATGATTGAATGTTTTCTTACAAATTTTACATTCGTAAGGCTTTCCTCCAGTGTGGATTCTTATGTGACTTATTAAAGAATCTTTGTGACGATATGATTTGTTGCAATAATTACAATCAAAATGCTTTTCACCAGTGTGGATTTTCATGTGATATTTTAAAGCAAGCTGGTGAGAGAAATTTTTCTTGCATATTGTACATTCATAAAATCCATTGTGGGTTTGTAAGTGATATTTAAAATTACCTTTATGAGAGAATTTTTTCTTACAAATTGTACATTCATAAGGCATGTCTCCAGAGTGGATTCTCATGTGACTTTTTAATCTATATTGGAATTTGAATGTTTTCTTGCAAATATAACATTCAAAAGGTTTTTCTGAATTGTGGGTTTTAATGTGATAACTTAAACTACTTTGATGGACAAACAGTTTCTCACAAAATCTACATTTATAATCCTGTTCTCCAGAGTGGGTTTTCATGTGTTCTTTTAAATTAGCTTGATAAATGTAGTTTCTTTTGCAAATATCACATTCAAAAAGCTCTTCTCCAGTGTGGATTCTCATGTGGTAATTTAAACCAATTTTACGATTGAATGTTTTCTTGCAAAAGTTACATTCAAAAGGCTTGTCTGCAGTATGGGCTCTTATGTGATTTACTAAACTACCGTGGTAACAGAATGCTTTTTTGCAAATTTCACATTCATAAGACTTTTCTATCTTAAAAGTACCTTTCTTAGACAATGTTTTTAAGGGAGGTTGCAAAAGACTTCCCTCATTTAATTTATTATCGCACACTGTGTCAGAGATAGGTACTCCATCCTTTGATAATAACACATCTTCTAAAATTGTTATTTTATTGCAAGGTAGAGTGTGCTTGGGATCTCCATGATTGTCATTTATTTCTTCTTCTGGTGTTGAATAAACCTCTTCCAAGTTTAACTCCCCATCACACACAGTTTCCACATTAGCAAATGTGTCTTGTAATTCAGAACTCACTATGTCACAGGTATTTTCGTAGTTAGAATAGGTGGTAATTTCAGACAAATATAACCTTTGGTTGTTTTCTACTTCAGGCATTCTCTCTATTTTATGAGGCTGAAAGCAGAAAAGGATGTTAGCATGGGCGTACCCAGTTGCGTTGCCCTACACACTACACTACATATGCCTAATGTTACATGTAGGTGTGTTTGTGTAGTGTGTATCCGAACAATTTGACCTAATAAATCTAACTTGCCCCCCCCCAGAAGCTGGGTACGCCCATGGATGTTAGTAATGTGTTTATGATAACTGTGGGTGTATCAAGCCTTAGGTATAAAGTTAAAACATTGATGATCATGTTTCCATATTATTATTTATATATGATATTCATAAATAATGTGTATTTGTATTTAAATAAACCCTTAACTTAAAAATACTAAGAATTAGTGAAATTACTTTTATTGTCATCAAGTAAATTCAACTAATTGTTTTATGGTCAAAACTTGAATAGTTATTTATTTACTGTTTTCTTAGTATATAATTACCTGAACTCCCATTCCCAGCAAGTTTTGAAAAAGCTTCTTTGCTATTTCACCCAATAAAGTCACCTTGCGGGCTTTCCGAAGCATTGAATAACACATGATACATACCACTTGAGGCAATCCATCATCATCATCAATCTGATAAAATAATAATAAAAACTCCTTTTAATATAACACTAGGCATATTACATTAATTAAAGTCGATATTAATATGACATTTTATGAGACGGTCGGCATACCTGGGTATTTGTGAGCAACTCGTAGGTTTCTCGGAGGTCATCAATGGCGCACATTTTCACATTGGTTATGAGACATACTCTGCACCAAGTATAAATACTCCGGTCTGCACTCCACTCCACGTCAAATTCATACATGATCACGAGATGACGCCAACTAACTCAAATCTAAAACAGATTTTTGAAGATGAAGACAACTTACATGAATCAATCAATACCGCAGTAGAGATGTGTCAACTCGACTTATTAACTCGGGTTGTGCTAAGTTCGAGTTAACTCGAGTTGAATTCTCCCTAACTCGTGTTTGGGCTGGCGGTAAATAAACGAATCAAGCGAAAGAGCGAGAGCGCGATTCGCTCGTTGGGTGCGCGCACAGCACGACGCAGAACACGAAGTTTTCTGATCATATCAAACTGTATTCACTGGTCACAAATGTCACAATATTGCAGATTTGACGTTGGAGGTTAAGTTTAAGTTGTTATATGAATGATAACTTACAAGAATATATTTTTAGTTTTTGGACTGCAGCATTGTATTACTTTTATTTATTCAGAAAATACTTTTTACTTAACGTTTCACTTCAGTTGTTTGTTTGTTGAATGTTTGTTTTATATAAGATATATTAAATATATAAAACAAACATTGAATAAACATGTTAATGAGATAAATATTATTTTAATTCGAGTATTATAATTGAATGAAATTTCTTATTGCAACAATTGTTTGACAACAAAAAAACAAAGGCAGCAAAAGTATTAAAGTAGAGAGTTGGATGGAAGAACAAGTAAATAAAAAATTCAATCATATACTTAGTTTCTTACTGCTAACTCGAGATGTGTAACTCGAATTAAATTCGACTAACCCGAATTTCAACTCGAGTTGTGTTTTTTCCGTGTTGGCACATCTCTACCACAGAGATATAGGGTACAGTAGCGCTCCAGTCTATGTTATAGGAAACTCTCACAGGGCGCCAAAAAATTTATTCTAAAATCGGCTAATTACGAGTGTTTGGTGTTGAGCTAAACACTTGGTTTTTCTTTTGGATTTCTTTTCTGACACAAATAATAAAATCACCTTTACAAATAACTTTGTTTTATTCCTTCCGCTTTTCATCTTTTATCAAAAGTTACAATGAACAAATCATGAATGCGGATATTTTATTCATAGTGCTGTGACAACATCACTAGGGATGAGATGTGCATTGCATTCTTCAACACTCCCTCAATATAAATCTAATATCATACTTGTTTTTCTACTATTTTACTTTCTATCCTCATTGGAAGATTTTGTGTGGCATAAATCACACAAAAGGCCAAAAATAAGAAGATTTTTTTTTGTTTTATGTTATAATTCCTCTATTACTTTTAATTGGCTTTATAATTTTTGTCTTGTCTCTGTCTGAATAATGATTTGGCACAGACAGTAAGAGCGTTAATTAGTTGAAAGGAACATTGATTTATATTGTTACTATTACGATTATAACTACTAGAGGCGTAGCTTGCGTTTGTGATTGCGTAAGCAGACATGAAGCATTATTTTCTTGATGACGAAGGGGAGGCAATAGAACAGTTATAGTTGTACACTGTGAAAACAATTTATCAAGACAATTATGTTAATTAATTATGTTACCTTCAATAGGCTTAAAGATACCATATAGAGAAGATATTAAAAAAAAAATTACAAAACTGAAACAATCTAATTGTCGTCTATAAATGCCATAGCCGTTCATAAATGAAATAAATAATTTTTTTTAAACATTAATTATGTAAAATTACTGTGACAGCTTATAATTTATCTCGATTTGACTGGCGGACACCGGTCAAATTATTATTTACTTTCATCTCACCAATTTTCGAATCCATCAGCCAAACACCAGACACTGACAGAATTTGTGTAGCTAAAGACGCAAAAATAGGGATGCTTTCCGAAAAAATATCGTTATTTAAATCTATTCGAATCGTAACCTGATGATCGATTCAAAAAAAAAATCGATTTCTAAAAAATCGTTTTAAATTTGTATTTAATATGCAAATATAAATTCATTTTATGGAAAACAAACAACAACAATAAACAATCTCTGGAACTCTTATTAGTAAAATCAGGGATTTTTAGTTCAGGGAATTCGATAATAATAATTATTTTTAATTCCCATATCAAAGTATCAGATCAGGAATAAAAGAAGATTTTTTTTTTATTATAGAAATGTATTTGTTACATTAAAAAGTTAAGAAAATAGATAATATAGCTTAATATCTAAGCTTTTTAAAAACAACAGTCTGTCAAGTCTACTGTGATCCAAGTGCTTCCGCTCATCATTTACGATGTTGCCGGCAATTGAAAAAATGCGCTCAAAAGGAACTGATGATCCCACGATACTCATATACTTACATCATATTATATATATATATATATATATATATATATATAATTTATTTAATATATATGTATAATTTTGTAAAATAATTGTATAAAATTACTTTTTTTTATTAATAAAGGCCACGGAAACTAAAATTACGAGTTTTTGAGTAATTAACCCTTTAACCCGCAACACCGTAATATTACGAGTACATTCAAATAATTGTGAATAATTTTAAGGATTTTACAAAAAAAATCGAATGTCGATTTTCAAGGGTGAAATATCGATTCAGTACAACTTATCGATTTATTTGATTCAAGGAATCGATTCTTCGATTTCAGATCGCCATCCCTACGCAAAAGTCATAAACAAGAAGATGACTGAAAAAAGGCGGGAAACGAATAGGAAAGCCGCGTTTTTCTTTTCTAATTGAAAATATTTATTTATCGGAATTAATTGATCAGTAGAGTATAGTTTGGTATTTTTTTTGTATTATTATTGTATATAAATTAATTTAGTGTAGTGTATATACGTTTAATGGTAAGTTTTTTAATTATTTCGTCGTGATGGAGGAGCCGGAGCCTCCGGATCCCGGAGGTGGCAACGTCCCTCCGGCGGGCAATTTGGTGACTATTTCTAATGAGTCTGGAATGGATACAGATTCTTCTGTTGCAAATAAGGGATGTAAGCGCAGTCACTTGCACAAAATGTGCAAGCACTGTAATAAAAGAAAGAGGAAGCATGGTTCTTCTGCTAAAGATATTAAAAATAAAGATTGCAATTGTAGTGAGGAAGATGTAGCTGAAAAGTTAAACATGAATGACACCACGGTACTCCCACCTTTAGTTAATACCTCTATATCTACTCCAATGACTACCTCTGATTTAGATCCATCAAAACCTTCACCAGTCACTAGAGCCTTGTACGATTCCCAGGACATTGCTCCATATGTTGTGCATGTACAACGACTACAAGAGACCCCCAACAACGTTACCACACTCCACCCTATCACATTTGGAAAGTTTTTGAAACAATATTCATTCCATAGCATCATAAACGGTAGTGTCAAAAGAATTGGCAGAAACAGAGTTTCGCTATCATTCTCCAATCATTTGGATGCTAATGCTTTCATAAGCCATAGTAAACTCAATGAAAACAAACCAAAAGCATTCATTCTATCATATAATGTGTCTCATATAGGTGTAGTTCGGGGTATACCTATAGAACTTTCTCCAGAGGAGATAACTGAATCAACATCAGTTCCCAATGGATGTGGGAAGATATTGAAAGTTAGGCGCATTAACTTCAAACAAATTATAAATGGAGCTCCTGTCTGGAAACCCACTCAGACAATAGTTGTAACATTTGATGGCCAGACACTTCCGAACTGCATTTATATGTGTTATAATGCATTACTTGTACAACTACATACCCAACCATCCAGTGTTGTCATTTTGGACATACAAAGGTCCAATGTAGATCCAAGCCACGCTGCTTTAAGTGTGGTAAGGAACATGCAGGGGATTCATGTGACATTGATGAAGATAATATTTCTTGCTGTCTGTAGAGGTATTCATCATGCTACTAGTAAGTCTTGCCCTGAATTTACCAGACAGCAATAAATCAAATTCTCAATGACTGACCAATGTATATCTTATGTAGAGGCATCTAGACTGCATCTACCATTGTCTAAATCATATGCTGAAATTCTTGCCACAACAAAAGATCAATCTATTGGGTGTGTGAATATGACTCCGCCCTTTCTCAACAGATGTCGTTTTTAGTATTGTTTACGTGTACTAATAAATGACCATACTTGTATTCGATAGTACTGAATGTCAGCTATCTAACGCATTTTATGATATTTGGTTGAAGTGTAAGCAACAATTGTTTTCACCTTTTCGAAAATGTCGGTTTTTATTCCAAATAAACGTCATTTGCGGGAAGTGTTATTATATTATTTTATTGCGAAGAAAACTGCAGCGGAAACTTATCGTTTGCTTGTGGAGATTTATGGTGAGCATGCTCCGTCTAATACAACTTGCAAGGAATGGTTTCGACGATTTCAAAATAACGATTTTAGTACTGAGGATAAAGAACATGGAAAACCACCAAAAAAATTTGAAGATGCTGAATTGGAAGCATTATTGGCGGAAGATTCTTGCCAAACTCAATCAGAATTAGCTGCAGCATTAAATGTTGATCGTTCAACTGTTGCAAAGCGTTTACAAATGATGGGAATGATTCAAAAAGCCGGTGACTGGGTTCCACATGATTTAAAAGAAAGAGACATGGAACGTCGGAAAACCATTTGTGAAATGCTGCTTCAAAGACAGCAAAGAAAAGGATTTTTGCATCGGATAGTCACAGGAGACGAAAAATGGATACACTACGAAAATCCTAAACGCAAAAAAGCTTGGGTGAAACCAGGCGAACCAGGCCCATCACAGCCAAAAATAAATATTCACTGTGCCAAGGTCATGCTCTGTATTTGGTGGGATCAGAAAGGTATTGTATATTATGAGTTGCTCAAACCCTCTGAAACTATTAATGGAGAAGTTTACCGACGACAACTAATGCGTTTGAAGCGAGCCATAGAAGAAAAACGACCAGAATGGGTGAATAGACATAACAAATTAGTTCTTCAGCATGACAATGCCAAACCGCATACCGCAGAAGTCGTAAAAAGATATTTAGAGGGACAGGACTGGGAAGTGTTACCCCACCCGCCATATTCACCAGACATAGCTCCTTCGGATTACCACCTATTCCGGACGATGCAGACAGACCTTACTGGAGAAAAGTTTACTTCATGTGAAAGTATCAAAATTTGGATTGACAACTGGATAAGCTCAAAAGACCAGGACTTCTTCCAGCAAGGAATACGAAAACTACCTGAACGATGGGCGAAGGTTGTAGCTGCAGATGGAGCATACTTTCAATAATTTTTTTTTTTAATTTTGTAAGCGAACAAATGTGTTTTATTTTGACAAAAAGGGGCGGAGTCATATTCACACACCCTATACCTCAAATGATAATTATAAGAAGTTGCCTTCTGCCTCTGTTTCTTATAAGAAGACAGTATTTGCAAAACCATGTTCCCCACCACAAGTAGCCAACCACAAAGAACATGCTGATTTTATTAGACAAACACCCACTACACTGTCTAATGGTTGCGCTCTGAAAGAAGGCAACAAAGACAGTCAAGAGCTTAGCATATCTGATGTTATTGCTCTTTTAAACACTATCATACAGTCCAAAATCATAGAACCAACCAACGTTGCCAAAATTATTGAAGCCATCAGCATACTACACACCCACAATGGATCACAACAGATTCACAGCAGTTCAGTGGAACTGCAGGAGTGTAGTTAGTAAAAAATGTGAAATTATTTATTTACTTTTTTCTCAAGTATCATTACCAAATAATGATAACTTTTCTGCTGTAGCCTGCATTATAAACAAAGTTTGCTTTTTGTCCATATATATACAAAAACCCAGTCTTCAAGTTTTCCATGACATTAATGACTTACCTTCTCTTCCAAAACCAATTGTTATAATGGGAGATTTTAATTCCCAACACATAGCATGGGGCAGTTCATTATCTAATTGCCATGGTGAAGACCTTTTAGAGTTAATTGACAAACGAAAATCTCTGCATCCTGAATAGTAATCGCATAGTAAGTTAACGGTCTATTGACTGATCGTAGGAATTCCGTAAGTTTCCTGGAGAACGTCACAAGTTCGATGGAGCTTTTTTCGTTGGAAAGGACCTGTCTTGGAATTTTTTAATTAAGTTGATTTGCTGGCTGAATTATCCCGGTCAACTTTATTAGCCCATAGTTTTTGTAATATAAATAACACAAAGATAAAAGATTAAATACTTAGATTTATTTCTCGAAGAGGGATGATAATCTAATCTTCTGTGATAATGGGAGAAATGTTGTAGCTGCAGCGAAATAAATTGGTATTTTTTGGTCTAATAGCATTCCATCTGTGACTGCAGCGCGCCGGGGCATTGAATTACAATTCCGCCCGCGTAAAGTCAAATTCCTTCAATAATCCTCCCTAGGCCGGCATAAAATCTAAGTTCATCAGTATATAATACTAGGACAGGCGCACCTAACATTTGAGGAGCTGACCTCTGTGTTTGCAGAAATAGAAGCTATCCTCAATAGCCGACCCCTACGTCCTTCGAGCCCCTCAGCAAGACTTCCAGCCTCTCACCCCCGCTCACTTTGTAATTAGTAGGTCAATGACATCTCTACCTACATCGAACTACGTGGACTGCAACCCCCGTAGCCTGGATCACTACAAAAGCCTACATAAAATCAGCTACTAAATACGTTGCTGACCTGCAACAAAGGATGAAATGGCGAACTAAATATAGTATTAAAATTGGATCTCGTACTAATAATTTTAATGACTAAGTAATAATACTAATAGTAAAATGTTTTAATCGGACTAGAAATTCGTGTGAAATCAACAAGTGTGAATCGTATGATTTTTTATTTGCATGTTATGCTGCGTTATATATTATTATACTCATAATTTCCTTGATTGCGGATAAGTCCGCTATCCCCTGGGTGATTCATCCGCAGTCTCAGCGTTTCGGACAAGTAAAGCCGCGTTCGACTTTTGTTTTATGCTTTGCTCCATCCGATTAGATGAACGCAATATCGTCTTTATTTACCAAGCAGTACCTAATTCTTGTTTGAAAGATATGCGACTGCTTTTTTAACCGAGCTTTTAGAGGCTTGTTATGGTACTAGTCACCAAGTAGTTTGAATCAAACCGAACCACTATTCGGACAGACAGGAATAAACCCCCCCCACGTCACTAGAAATTCATTCGGCAACGCCACTGTGATAGATAACTGGCAGACTACCATGAGATTTGAAATGCATCAATTTTTATCTCTCCTTCATTTGTTTAATTTCTTTTCTTCACCTGTCGCCAGAAAGAGATAGATCCCATCTCAATTTACATGAAGCTGGCAATCGCCACTGTGATAGATAACTGGTAGACTGCCATGGAACTTGAAATGCATCAATTTTTATCTCTCCTCCATTTGTTTAAGTTTTTTCCTTCACCTCTCGCCAGAAAGAGATAGATCCCATCTCAATTTTCATGTAAATTGAGAGTTTGGCGAAAGGTGAAGGAAAAAAAAAATAAACACGCTGAGCACTATACAAGGACATAATGATACAGCAAATGTAACAACTAAATTTTATTCCACTTAACAGTAGATAAATTAAAATAATAAAGTCTACATTATGCATTGTAGATGACTACTTTTAAGTTCCACAGAGTACAATATGATACCATTAGTATTTTTCGCTAGGTGGCACTCGCATCCCTATACGCCAAAAGTCGCACGGCAGCAAGGCATACACAGTTATAAGTAAGCCACGTCTAATTATTGCATTTAAATTGTTTACCTACTTAATAGAGGCAAGAGTATTTGTAAACGTGTACAACAAAGGCCTATTTATGGTGACTGGAGTATGAGCGCGGAGATGGTTCCAGATCCGTCCGTCTACTGTCGGCGGCGTGTGGCGTGTGGCGAGTGGCGAGTGGCGAGTGGCGTGGGGTACTCTACTCGTCTACCACGTCCCCGTACTGGTTGGTGGGGGGCGGTGTGGGGCGCGGGTTCGGCGCACGTCGCACAGTCGGCATCGTGTTCGGGTCCACCCTGCAAAAATCACCACACGTTATCTTTATACATATACTAGTGACCCGCCCCAGCTTCGCACGGGTATAATTTAGATATTTATTTGGGGCGGTGTGTAGTGATTACGGGACGTATTGTACGGTCCGCCAGCCGCTGTGACTCCGATTTTTAAATCTCTGATATCTTCTAAGATATCCCTTTTAAGATATGCTGTTAAGATATGCAGTTATGATCTAAATAAAATGTACAACGTAGGTAATGTAAATTCTGAATACACCAATTACCTGTTGAATTCTAAATCAATAATATTCAATTACACCATTTCACATTACATGGGCCAAAAATTTTCTATGGCAACATTAATTTTAATGAAATATATAAACATCTGAAACGAAAGTTTGGATATATTGATGGATTTTACGCAATTACGCCAGATAGGCTGAACGGATCTGGATGGAATTTGGCACAGAGATAACACCGCGCAACACCGCGGGGCGCAACCAGTATAATATACTATTATTATTAAATTTTATTGATATTTTCATGTGATTCAGTGAAGACAGTATTATCTATAGTACTAGATACATATCTATCTAATTCTATGCTCTACAGCGAACTACAATATTGAGAATTCGAACATTTCCACGGAGGCGAACGAGTCCGCTGGCGCTGGGTTTCGACGATCTTCATTCGTTTGCTCATACACCACGTATTTACCTGTGCAATAAATATCTTATTCCTTGAGGGTAGGTACTACAGTGTTCGACGATATCACACAATATCGTTTAAATTCTTCCATTAATAAGCCTCAAACTAAGAACAAGAGTCGTATCATCCCCGTCTCGGGTGATGGACGCAGCAGGATGATTGCGACTCAGTGTAAGATCCAAATCTTATACTGAGTCTCATTACTGTTGTCATGGGCGGGGGTCGCCACTTACCACTAGGGGGCCTATAGCTCGTTCCATCACATATTTACATAAAAAAAGAACAACGTGAGAGAAATCGCGGTGAAACTCAGTGTACCATGTGTTTTGTCTCTGGAGCGTTGTGATCAACGCGGCCCCCATAACTACCATCACTGATTTAGTTGCAACGATTACGTTTATCTATTCCTTCAACAATGCGTGTACATCTCTGCGCAGCGAAAACAAAAAGTGCATGTAGGTGTTTGTGTTTAACTTTTTGTTGCGAATAGGTGAACGGTAAGTAGCGTCCTAGAGTCACGATCAGAAACATCAGGGCTTCAATCAGGGATATCAGATGGCGCTGATTTGTAGAAAGTAGGATCTCAAAAACAACTAGATTGAACTAACACACTACAAAAAATGAAAATAATTTAAGAACCCGTACTTAGGCCGTGGGTATTTCCCATGGTACGCTCCTACCAACAATTAAACATTTTTGCAATCGTGACATAATTCACGGCATATCACGACACCGAATTCGTGGTTGTGTAAACCATCAAGCGATATTGACGCGACCTTTTCAAGGAAAATAATACATAATCGTCGGTTGTCGAACGTACCTGTAGGGGTCCTGCTTGGTGTCGGCATAGGCGCCGCGGTTCTGTCGCCGCAGCTCGTCGTAGGAGAGCGCGGGTCGTGGAGGCGCACCCTCGCCGCCCGCGCCCCCCGCTCCGGCCCCTGCGCCACACAAACATGGTCAAGGCACATAATGAGTGAAACGGTAGGTACGATACAAGCTAGGTCTCCACCATTGCACCGACCCCGCCGGCGGGGTCGAAGTATCTTTGTCGGCTCCCCCTGGGCGAGTCTTAGTCCAAACGTCCCGATCAGTAGCAGCGAGCCGAGCGGAGGTCCGTACCTAAGTGGTGCCCTTGGTTTGCTGCTACAATATTTGAATTTAGTTTTTAAGTCGATTGAGAGCCATCTGCCCTCGCCCAAAGCCCGTGTAAAGTTGTCAAGGCCATCTGCGGTCAACAAGACCAGTCAAAAAAAAAAAAGATGCAAACTAGTATCCGTTATACGCGCTTGACGAGCCTTATCAAGTCATACGAACCGTTCGATATGCACCTTAATCTAGACTGAGCTATACTGCAAAAAGATCTGTAACGCAGCTTTAATGTCTACGAAGAAAGCAGCGCTGATACTACACTATTTTTTTAATACCTACCCGAAACTTAATTTACACGATTTATTTCAAGGTTCCTAAAGTTGTGTAAATAAATCATGCCGCATTTGACAGAGTTTCTGCTAATATAAATGTACCTGTGTCACCTATTTTCTCATCAACAAATATGAAAGAGATTCATCTTTATCTTGACACAATCCATCAACAAATGTGATGCTACACTTCTATAGGCCTTAGAGGAAGGCCAGCACTTAGCGGCACACGATGCAGGAGAGAGTACCGGAGTGGTCGGGCCGCGTGAGGTCCTCGCTGAAGACGGGCCGGTTGGAGTCCAAGTCAAGCGCACTGCCTGGCCCCGCGTCCGAGTAGATGTCGCCAGGGGTCGCACCCAGCATCGAACCCGGCATCCCCGTGTCGCGAGACATCGTCGGGCTGGAAGACGTGAACATATCCAATTATTATTCTTTCTTATTGGGCGGCGGTAACCACTTAGGTGAAGCTAACATCATCAGGATCGCCAGCTCACCCCGTCAAATTTATTCACATACTAGCTGTTCCCCACGACTTGGTCCACATGGAATGTAACAATTTTTAGTAGCTTAATTTACTTCCTTAACATCAGCTATCTGTTAGTGAAAGTCCCGTCAAAATCGGTCCATTTCCCAGACTAGCAGGAACAAACAGACACAGTCAAAAATAAATAAATAGATTTTTTTGTTCCATGTACGTCAATACTTTCAATTACATTTCGTAAAAGCTGTTGATATTGCAAACAGACACTTTTATTTTACTTTTTAGTACTTACTATAAAGTTGAGCACACAACATAGTAAAAATTATCATTATTTATAATAGATTCAGAGAAACGCATATTCACTTTAGATTGAAATCTATATATATATAAAAGAAAGTCGTGTTTGTTACAACACTTATAACTCGAGAACAGCTGGACCGATTGCCATGGTTTTTGATTTGTTGGATTTGTTTCCGTCCCGAATAGCAGAATAACTATTAAAAACATTGGAAAATTAACGAAAAAATAAAATCAATTTATCCCCGTATTCTCCACGGGAACGGGAACTATGCGGGTGAAACCGCGCGGCGCAGCTAGTAAAAAATACAATCATTTACAATTCCATCTACATCGCTGCATACAGATAACCAATGTATATTGACGGATCCGTGGCTTAGTTGGCCCTGCCTTCGAAGCGAAGGGTCCCGGGTTCGATTCCCGGCCGGGGCGTATTTTGTGTGGTGAGCATGAAGTTTGTTCTCGGGTCTTGGGTGTTTGTCTTGTGTTTCTGTGTTTGTCCATGCCATCTGCGACATGGAATCCTAGTGTAAAGGTATGAGTGTGTAAACGTTTACGTTTATTTATTTATATACGTACTTTCCAATTTTACCGTCCCGGCGGTCTCGCAACAGCTGCCCGATGTAGGAGCCGGGCAACGACATCAGCTTTTCAGCGCACGCCTGCTGGTACGACAGCTTGCCGATGAAGTAGCCCACAATCACTGCCAGCGTCACCTTCGGGAACGCGCCGAACCGGGGATTCGGCTTCAGGTATCCTGTAATGAATACGATGGAACGGCTCACACAAGGCTATTGTAAACATCAAGGAAGGAGGATTTTTAATTTGATCCTTTTTTTAATCCTTTTTTAATTTGATGTACATCCGAGGTTATCATAGAAATTTCATGAAGAAATCCTACCCCAACTGACAATTATTGAATTACAATTTTAAATCAGTCAATTATCCTGTGAGCATGTTACCAATGCTGGTGTTACAGTTACCGATCCACCCAAAGACTTACTTAAGTTATTGACTGGAAAACATTTTACGAGCCCTCCGAAGCACAGAAGCTTTCAGTTCAAATGTGTGACCATATTAGCCATTATAGCTTAGAGGATTTCTTAAGAACATCCAGGCAAGCTTCCCTTCAACCGCTTCAACTTCACAAGTAAAGTATGGGAATGACAGGTATAGGTACAAGTACTGACGGGTGGCCCATAGATGTGTTTTCTAACTCATGTAAAAATTTAAGCGAAACTGGTTGGGTACACGTGGTATTGAAGATGAACAAACAACCATGCAAACATATTTCTTTTGGATATTTATAATAGTTGGATGAAAAGTGACATTAACAACCCCCACTCTTTTATTCTGCGTTAAAAAGGCATTTGACTGTTACTGGCATGTAAGTAATAGTAGCGACCAACATAAGTTGAGAGAGTCTATTTTGTTAGTATCGGTAAACATATATGAACTTAAAAGATATTCACCTAAGGGGTATCCCCCTGGTGGTGCTAAAAGAGCAACCTAAAGCAATAGGAGAATTTATAGCAAATTCATCCGGAAAAGAACTGCCTCCACACCTGGTAATCTGCGGCCAAGCAGTGATGCACTTGTTTTGCTGTGTTCCGGTGGAAGGGTGTGGGCGGCGTTGAAATATTAGGTGCATGAGATGTAATATATGCACTTACATTGCTGTGCTGGTACAGTATTGAGGGTGCCAGTGCAATTACAGGCGCATGAGATGTTACATTCCTATATTGGGCGAGCAAAACGGCTCAGGTCCTCCCATACTGAAGTATGACAATACCCAAATCGCATTTGCCTTGTACGCCCGTAATTACACACTCAAGAGTATTAAGTAAAAAATAAAAAGATGTCAAAAAAAATTATAGATGTTAGGATAATAATTACATATAAATTAGTTTTACTTATTGATTGAATGTCCGAAATGGACAAACTGTAATAACTGTATATCTGTATAATACCTGTTTATTTTCACCACCTTTAATGTATAACGGGGTTTGCAATAAAGATTATTCTGATACTGATACATTTCTTTTTGTAGTTTACTAATTTTACTGTTTTTTGTTTATAGTGAATAAAGTAACAAAGAAAGATAAAGGATATACAAAAAGGAGAAACTATTCTAACTATATGACATCTCACTTATCAAAATAATCAAGTCATTGAGGTTAGGATTTTGATGTTTGTGAGACAAAGTATTTTGTACTCCAAATATGCATGCCATACATTAAAATTCCGAAAAATAACACTCCTTTCATGTAGATGGAAAAGAATAATCACTTCTAAATATCTACCTAAACAAAATTGTTCTGTCACAATTTTTTTTTTTCTACAATTCTTGGTACTCCATGCCATTCTTGTTGCAGAACCGCCAACATTTAGCGTTCTGGTTGCAAATATTGGCTGAACAATACAATATTTTTTATTAATTCACTAATGCTAATATATTAATATTTTACAGTATTTACAGTTTTTAAAAGCACGCTGAGGCATTGTAACACTTCTGCATGTTGGGGATGACTGGACGATACAAAGTCAAAATAGCAACACTTTTATTTGTGTCATTATCTAGCCAGACAAGAGCCGCATCCCACTATCTCATTGGATACTATACATCAATGCTAATATCATTACTATCCATACTAACATGTCTGTCTTTTATATTTGTGTTATCATTTGATTTAGGTAATTCAGCTACAGATTATTTTAGTATATAAGACGGCTCCGTGACTTAGTTGGTAGTAGCCCTGCCTTCGAAGCCAGGGGTCCCGGGTTTGATTCCCGGCCGGGGCACACTTTGTGTGGTGAGCACGAAGTTTGTTCTCGGGTCTTGGGTGTTTGTCTTGTGTTTCTGTGTTTGTCCATGCCATCTGCGATACAGGGAATTCTAGTGCAGAGGTATGAGTGTGTAAATGTTTTTTTTTTTTTTCTTACTATAAAGTAAGGAAAATGTAGGAGAATTGTCTAGCACACTCTAGACTGTACAAATATTAAAGAAATACTGGTAGAGTTGGTGTCAAATTAAGCTTGCAAGGGCCAGAACTGAGAAGTTAAGGCAAGTCAACGAAATGATTTACGGTTTTGATGTTTTGTTGTTGGTTGCATCCACACTGAATAAAACAATCTAATTTTGACATATTTGTCCAGATTCTTTAGATACAAATTCACATTTTTTTTTATTTGTCTCGTAACTTACCATACCAGCCTCTAATGTTCCCACTGCACGGACACCGGCCTACTCTCGATAATTGAGAGTGAATGGGCTCTGATCTACCACGGGAGCCCAATCTGGATTGGTAGATGTCACATGTCATAGAATTTTTGGTTCTAAGACATGCCAGTTTCCTCACTATGTTTTCCGTCACCGTTTTGAGAATGTAGTATTGCACAAATTGATAAATTTTTCAAGTGAAAAACTCATTGGTTCATGTGTGGGTTTGAACCAGCGACCGTCAGATTGGAAGTCGGCGTCTGTGCCCCTGGGCCACCACAGATTCCATTTCTTCTTTTCTTGTCGTAGGTAGGTCATTAGTTAATTAAATTTAAAAAATACTAACTGTTATTAAAATTATGTGAGCATTGAGTGATAATTTTTTTTTATTGTATTTCATAATTTTATGATATAATTTGTCTTTGTGAAAATCTGTTCTTTTTGAGGCTAGTATAACAAATCAGAATCATAGGGTGTCATTTTGTTACCGTGGGTGGTACTGACCTTGCTGCACGGCTGTCGCAGTGCCGAGGCCGAGCACCGTCCCGAACGGCAGTGAGCGCTGGAAGAAACTGTCGCGGTTGCACTCCTGAAGCACTCGCATCTCATCCGGCGAGAACTTGTACTGGCCCTGTACACAACCCGCACTTAGCACTGCACTCACCACCACTACACTTCACTCAGAGATACTTAAATGTAGGTAACCTTACCAAGTTAGGAGAAGCCGGCTGCTGCAGCCCCGGCCCGCCTACCATCGCCTCCTGGTACCCTAAACCGTTGGGGTCGTTCATGCTGTTTATGAATAAACACTAGTTTTATTCAACAACTACTGTTAGAACTAGCAGAGATGTTTCTGGTCCAAGAAAACGAAAAAGTCAGTGTAAATAAATTTATTTGACTTGAACAGTCTTGTTGTGTTGTGTCAAATGTCAATGTC
Source organism: Aplocera efformata (assembly GCA_921293045.1). Lineage (NCBI taxonomy): Eukaryota > Metazoa > Arthropoda > Insecta > Lepidoptera > Geometridae > Aplocera > Aplocera efformata. The sequence goes on along the minus strand of OV121038.1, from coordinate 15,250,517 downwards.
ATTTATGTCATAAAGTTCTTCCTTCTAAACAAGCAAAAGGTACATTGTTTATTCTGCCAATCGTATATCAACCGATGAAGTTCAATAAAAATCCATTACTTTTTTGGTAGCTTAAGGATGAATCATACTAGGACTAAAAATCAAAATAGATAAATAATACTAAATGGACCTGACGTTCAAATCAGAGTGGACGAGACAAAGTGCGTCAGAGATGTAGATAATATTTTTGTCTTCGTCAGGATATTTTGTTTGTTAGTTACAATCTGTGTGTTTGGATGGGTTGGGGGTTAAGATTACCCCCTCAAGGCCCCGTGGGGAACATTTCAAGGCTCGGTTGTCGTAGCCTAATGTCTTAGAATTTCTAGATATCACGATATGTATGATAATAGGCAAATTTTCCAAAATTAGGTACATATTCGTTCATAAAATTCAAAAAGACAATTTTCTCAAAACTTATTTATATCTTAGCTTCAAGTGTATTCAATCGATCAAAACAAATACCACCAAACCTACCTATCCACAACACTGACATATCATGATCATGAACTCCTATATCATGATAGAAGGAGAGTTCTACTTTTACGAAAATAACAGATACGCATAATGCGTTTAAAAAATAATTGAAGTTGACACATTCAAACATTCTTAAAAACACCAGGGTCTCACGCCCTTACAATCAAGGTGTATCGTACCTGTCTAATTCTGCGAACTAGAGTGCCTAAACCAAACCGGATTCCGGTTTAATAAAAGTTCTGGAGCAATTTTTTGTATGTTATAATATTAAACAAATAAAACATTTATCAACAATCTAATTATGTTTAAACATTAATAAGTGTGAGCTTTGGTTCCTATTACAGATCCTATTTTGCACTTGTGGTTGTAATTTTTAATAACATCTGTTTTTATTTTATCAAAGCAGCTAAAAACCCATAGGAGTATAATCCGGCATTATTCCCCCCTTCCAATCCAATAGTCTTTTGCCTTTAATAATAATAGATCGTTCAATAATAATAGCTGTTTTTTTTTGCTTATTTGTTGACAAGCTTGTGGGTCGAAGTTAGACTTGTGTTCGTTGTTTTTGTTACTGGTAGGGTTCCCATATAGATTACCTTCATGAACGAATATTTGTTCCATTAACTTCTGATTAAATATCTATATGATGATCTCATATAGTGAAATGACATTTCACTATATGAGAAATACATAATTGATAAGTTTAAGATTTGTAAGTAAACAATTCGGATGCAGAATACATTCTGTCGTGCATAACTTAATTCTGTCGATTTATTTTTCTGTGCATGTTTTAAACGATATGCAATTAATATAGTTTTTTATGCGACTAAAGTGTCGAGACGAGCTCAAGGCCCACCTGATGTTAAGTGGTTAGATAAGCCTTAGTTACCTACGCTTCCGTAAATGCATATGTATTATTACATATAAACAGAACAAACATTTCTGTTCGCACACAAAAGCATGTCCTGAGTGTGAATCGAACCCACGACCTACAGCGCAGAAGGCAGAGCTACTAGCAACTGAGCTATGATGCCAGTCAAAAGTAATAATAAAATACTAGTTAAATATTAATGATTTCTCGTTTGTATATTGTCCGAGAATTTTTCCGAATTTTATGGAGTTATGACAACATTTTCGCCCAAGGCCCTGCTTATAGACTCGCCCGTTCAGTGAAATCACCATAGAACTTGTTACTTTTAAATAAGCAATTCTTGTATATAATTTTTTGTATATAATATAGATATAGGTAATATATTTAATTCACGTATCTCGAATACGGCTGTAACGATTTGTTGTAAAGACTGTAATTTAAGTTTACCTGTATAAATTACTTCCTTGAAAAAACGCAATTATTTACAAAAAACCGTTTTACACAAAAAGAGCGAAGCTCAGTCGCCCAGGTACTATGCAGCTAAAGTTTACAATTTGATTTCTATACCTCTACTATTCTTATTTTAATAGATACCTAAAGATAATCAAATGCTCAATAAAAATAATTACCTAGCCACATTCGGAGAATATATTTCGCCGTTTTCACTTTTTAGGTGGCGGGTTGTGCTCGATATGGTACTTGCGCATGACATTGCCGAGGTGTCCAGGAATCCCGCGGAGCTTGCGTTCGCAGTGCGGCAGATATGCGATGCGCCCGCAAACGTGACCCAACATTACTGCGATCAGGACCTTGGGCGTCGCGCCGAAGTGCGGACTCTTACTCAGGTAGCCTACAAGAAAACATTCATAGAAGTAAAACGCCAGCATATGCCGCTATGCGTCGGTCGGGAGGAACGTCACTCTTCAAAATTAGGTACATGAAATTTTATGAGTCTCCGACTCTTACTTCTATGAATATTTTCGTGGCGTCCCTACCGACGACGTCAGGTTGAGGAAACTTTCAATCTAAGTAGGTAGGTAGTAGGTATATTTTAAAACTAGCCCTTGGCCTTGGCCTTTCCTTTCAGACATACCCTAAAGCTCAGTGAAAGATGGCGATCATGTGAATGAAGAGCTAAATACCTGAAAGGCCGCGATCAATAACAGTTGCCATGCCAGTCTAACGTATTGTAGTTTAGTAGGTACGCAGTGGAAATATATCTAGGCATGCAAGTAAAGTTGATGCCTTTAATGGTTTTGCGTATTTTCAATCACTCCATCATACAAATGAGAGATGGTCTCGCAAAACGTGCGAAACGTGCGGCTGCGTGTGAAGTGAAGCCTTTCTGCCTGCTTGCAGAACACAACTGGATCAGACAGGATTGCTCGTTATCGTGTATGTAAGCTATCCGTACCAGCCTCTTATGTTCCCTCTGCAGGGACACCGGCCTACTTTCGATAATTGATAATGTATGGGCTCTGATCTACCACGGGAGCCCAATCCGGATTGGTAGATGTCACATGTCATCGAATTTTTGGTTTTAAGACATGCCGGTTTCCTCACGATGTTTTCCGTCACCGTTTTGAGAACGTGGTATTGCGCACATACATTTTTCAAGTGAAAAAACTCATTGGTGCACGTGTGGGTTTGAACCAGCGACCTTCAGATTGAAAGTAGGCGTCTGTGGTCTGTGTGTCTGTGTAGGCCACCACGCTCTCTCGTAAGCTATAAATGGTGCAAAAAGTGTCAACTTACCATACTTAATAGCGGCGTAGGTGGCAGTGGCGAATAGCGAGCTGAAGGGCAGACAGCGCTGATAGAAGCTCTCCTTGTCACACTCCTCAAGCGCTTTGATTTCGTCCTGCGTGAACTCGTAGTAACGCTGAAACATTAAAATTGCAGCTTTCCTTCATCTCACCGTGCCCACTACAGCTTGGAAGCGCACAGTTAAAATGCCACTAAACGTCATGCAATACTGACTTAGCAGGGAGTTGCTTAACTTAAGCAATCCATCAGATTCTAATATAAATTTTCATATTTCTTATTTTAATTTTATAATAAATATTCAATTCTTAATATGTCAGCCTACTAATGGTCGCGTCGTCACGAAGTCTGTTGAGATTCTAGGACGAACTTTCTGGATGGAGTTAGGCTGGCTATTGATGGTCTAGACAAGTTAATAGTCATGGAACAACTAAGAGATCGAGTGCAGATTTCAGAGTTCACTAATTAAACACGTGACGGTATACGACCGGTCCATGGCCTAATAGATATCTCGACAATACCTAACGATGATTGAGTGATAGCAAAGATGGATCTTATTGCTTGCTATTTAGTGATGGGGATTATGATGATTCTCACCAGAGGGTGCGTGACGTTACGCACGGGAGGACAGGCTTTCTGCGGGCGAGACTCGGCGTAGCAGCTGCAGTCTTCTTCCTCTTTCTTATTTTTCCCGCTCATAACGTTTTTCGCCACTTCAGTTTGACATCATTATTGAAAGAATGGACAGCCTATTGCTGAATTTTTTTAATTTTTTTTATTCACTTTTAATAAACAAGAATTTTGCTGCTCTGCTCTGTCCGAAAACTGTTTATTTTGTTGACACAATCATGTTGGCATATTGGTGCTTCCCATAATGCATGACATTCAAGTATTAAAGAGGTTTCGTCGACCAGTTGCCCTTCGTGATCATATATAAATCTCTATGTTATAAATGTCTTACACTTACCGTCAAAATTATGTCAAAACACTAAAAATGAAACAGCATCAATCAATGTCAAATTTCTAGTTCTTATTTTATAACCTCTGTGTATTTCCGAGTAAAATTAGGTATGCAGTTATATTTGTACACATTTCGAAGGCTTTACTATAATAGGCGATTGAGTTGACATGGCGAGGGTCGTGCTAGTGGTGCTGGTGTGTGCAGTCGGCGCTGAAGACTACGGTGGCTTTGGCGTGCCTCAGTACGCCGGTGGCGGTGGCAGCGACTACGCGGCGGCTCCACTCGATGCAGGCGCCGGTGCCGCACTCGACGATTACCGCGGACACTCGCCCGACGCCCCGGCGCCGCTCGACTACAAGTACCACGAGGAACTGCCAGGTAGATAAAACTATAATTATGATGCTGACATAGCTCCATTCCCCCGAACGTAAACTTTTTCACTTACTTTACAAATACTTACAGGCAACTCAGAGAAGCGCACAAAAGACAACAACGAGGCAAATACCTGGAATAAATCTATTAGAAAACGAAGAAAATTTACTCGCCATAGGAAGGAGTTGGAACCGCCGCCGGATGACGATGACATAAACGCCGTCCCCAAAGTGCGGTCTGAGCGAGTTCAACTGCGGCGGAGGTCGCGGGTCCCGAGCGAGAGACTGCGGACCAGGGAGCGAGGCGTACGTCACCGCCGCGAGAGGTACGAACACTCCATAGACGATGATACGCCTCACTCACAATATTTGGATAAAGATTACTTTCGCAATGATAAGGAAAACATTCTCGATGATGATATCGATACCTTCACCCAGAGAGAGACTACCGAACGAACTGTTAGAAGAAAGCCTAGAGATAGATCTCATCACAAACTCCCAAAAAGAGATGAAACCAATTCAAATGAAGATTTGCAGCCTAATAGAAAAGTAATTGAGAAGAAAATCCGTTTAGATTATGAAGAGGATGGCAGAGGAAGAGAAGGCGGTGGAAGTGTAGACCCAGACGAGGAGCAGCGTCGGCACTTGCTGCCCGATGAAGACGATGCCGATCAATTTATCGAGGAACTCGCGGGCAAATACAAGGGGAAGAGCTACCATGACTACAATGAGTATGGCGATACAAGGAGGGTTCAAAATACCAATGAAAAAATACCTACGCTACTTCGGAGGACTACAAGTGAGTAAAGTATCAAAATGTAGCATAATTTTGTGGCAATTTAGGAACAAGGTAAAAAGCAAATACCTAACTTTATCATAAGTATATAGAAACAAAGCTGCAAACGGCGATAGCGTGGTTTAAAGCACCCTCCCGCATAACTTTTCTTGTATCCATCGTCCATCGGGTTTGCTGTAAGAAAACATATAAACACGGCCTTTCATGCATAATTTTAATAGAATTGAGTGCACTGTGATATTAATTGATAAAAGCAGACTAGGTTGCCAGATTACTGTTTGCAAAAACTACGACCATTATATTGCTTCATCAAGTATCACTTTGAGTTAAAATGAATTATTGTAATTTATTTAATTGTAACAGATCATATTTCGTTTTTTCGAATAAATTTTCGTGCCGTGCAGGAGTCCAACCTGCAGTTTTGCGTCTCAGGTTACCCAAATGATTATGTCAGCTATCATCCAGGAATATCTGCATCACTTTGCTCTTCTAATAAACAATCTTTAGGCACATACATATAAATGTTGACGATGATGTAACAGTGACAGTTGCTATTATATATATATATATTTTAATACGTCGTTCGCCTTTTACTGTCGTTCCCGTAGTAAAACTCTTCGCATAATCGGGCCATTAACGCGAGTGTTATGTGTGTCCAGCAATGAGGATACTGGCGAGCGAGCCTACGCCGCCGCCCACGCCGGCGCCGAAGAGTACGCCCTCTCGGACCTCGTTAGACCTGCTGACGCTGCTCTGGACGGCGCGGCGAGCTGGCCACGGCCGCGCGCCCGACCCCACTGTGATCGAGTCCACCTCCGTACCTGGAGCCGATGCTTTCATCACCGCGGCTGTAACTACCGTCATGCCATCTTTGAAGCCCTCAGAGACTACCGTAGAACTCTCTATAGCAGAAAAGTCCAGATTGTCGATAATGAAGAAGGCGCAAAAGAAGGATAGCATCAAAGACGACGCTTCCAAGAAACCCCCCGTATTGCTCCATGTCACACGCAACCTTCCCACCATGGTGATGGTTGAGCCGCCGACCACCGGTAACCCGTGGATGCGCGCGCGTCTCGTCTCTGGCGATTCGCCCGATAAGCTGAACAAAGTGAAGCGGCTGATGAGACGTAAGCTGGTCGCCGATGCTAAGAGCATCCAGGATCTCACCGACAACTGGGACGAGATGGTCTGCGACTACATCGATGTTTCGCTCCTTGATTCAGCCTCTAGGAAAGAATTGGCGAAAGTGCTACTTTGCGTTAATATTGTTATACTGTTGCTTATACAGTGAAATTTATTATGTGGAAAGCATGCTGAAAAACATATATTTAACTGTTTAACTTATTGTCCGAGTGATAATGTTCAACTATATGCTTATTGGTTAATAAAATATATACCGGAACTGTGTCTTTGAGTACCAATATCTTCTTGTATGTTTAGTTGCTTAGATTAATTTAATCTCTGGTTGGTATTAAAACATCCAGCTTAACGCTCTCTAAATCACTGCGTTGACAACTAATTGACATTACAAAATAACCATGTCCATATGGACTAATCTGGTCAGTGTAACGATGTTTAACTATATCATTTGCAGGTAATATAGTCATATCAATATTCTATTGGATGTACATTGCACAGGGTTACCACCTTTTTCTTGTGTAAATATAAGATAGAAAAGAAAGTAAATTTGTGTCAAAACAAAGTACGATTATTAACCTTTATTAATTTTCATAAAAAAAAAATTATGACTTCAGCACTTTTTAAAAAATAACTACTCGTATTACTTCTACCCTGCACGGTGTTTTTACAGTCTACATTAACGTTAAAGTAAATAAGTGATTCGTGTTCGAGAATCCCAGAGAAATCAAATCATGCGATATAAAGTATTTTCGCGTACTTTATTGTTCTCTTATAATAGAGTACAATTACCCGAAATGACGAACAATACTTTATAAGAAAGTATGGGTGGCAACCCTTGCAACAGTCTGCGCAAACAGAAAATACAATGAATGTACCTTAAACGATATAATATACGTTAGCTAATGACTGAAGTGTACTTATGGGGCCCGTTTGATTGATCACGTTGCCTTTACCGCAGGCCGCCATTATATTGTGAGTGTGTAATTGAACGGTGCACTAACGAGTGGCAGCCATCAGAAGCAGGCAACCGTGTCAGCAGGACAGGACAGGACGTGTGAACCACAGGATACTGATCCATTATAGAGCGCGCGGCCCACTGGACGATAAAATTGGCCTAATCACGAGACTGCTCAATAGGGAACTGCCTGGATGTGACGCGGAGGAAGGCAGCATTCTTATACATTCTCTCGCGCACGAAGTACCTAAGTCATCCATTACGAGTATAGAATAAACTTTCTTTCCATGCAATTTTCTTTCAGTCTCTAATGATAATATAATGGTAATAGGCTTCATAGCTCAGTGGGTAGCTCTACCTTCTGAGGTGTCGGTCGCGGGTTTGATTCCCACCCAGGCTTTATGGGTGGGTATACATTAAATATTTATACCATACTAACTGCGCCTCGCCGTGTTATCCGCGGTCTTCCAGGTTCGAAAGAAGCCTATATGTTAAATTAGTATAGTATATATAAATCCTGTATGTGTTAACATAAGCTCAACAGATTTGGACGAAATTTAGTACCAAAATTTCATTCAAATCCGTTAAGCCGTTTGAGCGTGAAGGAATAACAAACATACACACACAGATACATACATTCATACAAACGTTCAACTTTATAATACTTTAGCTGCGCCCCGCAGTATTGCCCGAGGTTTTCCGGGATCAAAAGTACCTAGCCAAGCTATCCTGGTACATAATGTCATCCAAATCTGTTGAGCTGTTTGAGCGTGAAAGAGTAAAAATCATACACACATACATATAATACTTTATACTATATATAAAATATAGCTAGCTGCGCCCGAACTAGTTAATCGCGTTCTCGTGGGAATACGGGGATAAAATATAGCCTATGTTACTTGCTGATAATGTAGCTTTCCATTGGTGAAACAATATTGAATGTTTAAAAGAGATACATACTCGTATTATATTAGTTGTCGAAATTTGTTTAGGCCCTGCAGAGCCAACCGGCGTCGGTGTCGGCGCGTCCGGCGCTGCGGAGCGCGAACTGTATGCAGCGTTGTCGGCGCGCGCGCACCAGCGCCGCTCGGAACCGGCGCCGCCGCCGCCGGCGCAACCCGCCTCCCCCACCAGCCCTACCTTCCCGCAAGGAGCCGTAGACACCACCCTCCAACAACAGTGGAATAGCTTCCTAATGGCCAATAATGCTCGTAAAACCACACCGACGCATTACTTAGTTATTTTCTTAATAATAAACAGCTTACAAAGATATAGCGATATTTTATTGTGCATTACGTAATTAATACTAAAAATTTATGAAGATTGACATTCAACATTGTTGATAAATTGTGTTTTGTCAACCGACTCTACCAATTCGGTTGTATTTTTTTTTATGTTAGAACTTTTTAAGCCCTTCATTTATCAACCGATGTGGGAAGTTCTTTTTAGTTAAAACGATATTCTTTCTCATTGAACCCATACAAATTTGATTGAATCGGTTCAAAAATAAGTGTAATAAATGCCATTCATCTAAACAAAATTGCGTGACACGTTTCTTCGCCCACTGTATTAACTATTTGGATGTTTCTTTTGTAAAATGGTTGAGTGTACCTGATGAAAGTATTGAAATTGTTTTTTTATTTCGAGTTTTTTAAGTCAGGCAATTATTTGAACGGTGAATCAAATATATGAATTAATGAATACCACCACCACAACATAATCGGCACCACTACCTTAATTTTTTTTAGAAATTTAATATAAATACTATATGTTAGAAGTTACCTACAATTAGAAGGTTAAGTAACCTTAGAAGATCTCATGGCGTAGCTTGAGCTATTCTTTACAAAACATCTAATTTAAGCTACTTTCAGCTACTCGTCAAAAGTTGGATGGTTGACCATTTAGTGTCCTTTGAACTGCGCGCTTCCGTGCTACGGATTGCACGTTTAGATGTCGGTCCCGGCTATACCTACTAAGTTAAGTTATGTCTTCGGGTGGCTTGAAAACTCCGACACCAAAGCTGGCCACTCATACGAAAGAAGAAAACAGTTGGCGTCTGTGCCCCTGGGCCACCACAATATTTCTCGAATAAATAAGTAATATTGGGAAATTTGCCCAATACAATACCTATCATAATATCTATTATAGAAACTCTAAGACATTAATTAGGCTAGGATAACCTAGGTTAGAAAGGGCTCTGACCTAACACCCTTTAAGGCTTTGCATCGGTATTCCAAACACCTTGTATATGCGGCACTTGTAACAAAAACACAATTTCGAAGTTTTTTATCTGTCTGTTTTTTCCGGCTTATCTCCAAAACGGCTGCACCGATTTTGACAGAACTTTCACTGGTAGATAGCTAATGTATTATCGAGTATTATTTTTAATAAAGAAAGTGGAATTAATATACCGCACAAAAAAATCCACGCGGTAAAATCTCTAAATGATAATGAAAATCCTATCATAATCCATTTTGAAGAAGTTAAACTCAGTGACTTCAAAAGACATGAATCAGATATGATTATGATTATTATGGTTTATCTGTCCAAATGAGTAAATCTAATAATTAAAAAAACTTGTCTTTTGGTAATGATAATGCCAGAACAGATCTTGATAAATTATACTCAAGAACCATTTTCATTTCGTTATTCTGCATCAAAATCGGTCAACTCGGAGCTACGATGCCAAAAAAGAGTAGCACAATGTCAATTTTCAGCCAAGTTCTAGACTTAATTGACATCTCCGAGACAGAAGAAAATGGCGGGAAACGGTTATTTTTTTTAAATTAATGTACACATTCTAATGATATTTTACGAGGCCAGGTACCAACAGTTCAACTAAACAAAAAGTCTGGATTACTGGTTCGTACGAAAAACCTTTGTTCCCGACCTATGTCAACAAGTTCGTCCAGAAAATTACTGCCTCCACACCTCTTAACCTGGCACCAAGCACTTGAATTTGCATTCCTGTGTTCCGGTGGAAAACAGGTGTACTTTGGTCGTGGAGGACCTAAAACGTATTACTATTCTTAGGGGCGGAGTCATACATTTAACAATATGTAAATAGTTATAATTATAATATAGACAGATTCTTTGTTTTTCAGACAATATTACGTATCCCACAGACAGAAACTTGCCTTGAAAAAAAAGTCAAAATGCCTAAGTTTTTCTAATGTAGGGAACATTGGAAAAACTTAGGCATTTTGACTGCACCTAGTATATACATGTTCTACTAAATTAAATAGCAATATATATACATAACTAGCTGTTCCCCGCGACTTCGTCCGCGTGGAATTTAACATTTTTTGCGCGATTCTCTAAATCATTTTTTATAAAAGTAGGCTGAGTTACTCCTTAGTATTGATATCAACTTCGATGCAAATAACCCTGAAAAAAACTTTCTACTCCTTTCTAACCCCGTTAGGCGATGAGTTTCAATAAAATACGACAAAAGTCTTCCATCAATTCTGATAAAGAATGTTTATGCAAAATTTGAAGTAGATTGGACCAAGGAATCTCGTTGTCCCATACAAAGTTTGCCCCCATTTTTCACTCCCTTACGGGTAGAATTTCGGAAAATCCTTTTTATCGGATGCCTGCGTCATATCCCACATGCGACACAGAGCATATCCTATAAGTTTCAGATTTCTACGAACAGCGGCTTAGAGTGTGCATTGATCCGTCAGTCAGTCATTCAGGACAAAGCCTTTTAAATATTGAATAGATTACGAGACAGATGAAGAAAAGAACTTGAGAGTAACAACACGTAGGAAAAATATGAAGAATAACATTACATTGTTCTCATATTTAATATTATTAAACACTGTCCCAAATACCAAGCCGTAGATATATTTAATTAGCTACCTATTTAGCTTAAAATAGAAATATACATCTTAGACTTTTTGATCTTCCTGTGACACGTTATATGCTTACGAATATGTGTACATGCATGTGTAAAATTTGACGTGTCCAAATGCTACTTGAGATCTAAAGGAATAAATGACTTTGACTTTGACTTTGACATTGACTTAGAGGGACGCATCTTCAGAAACAGATTAAAAAGCTTGTTGTTGGAAAAGTGTTTCATTGGATGAAATATGAATTTATTAATTGTGACATGTTTATTTTAATTTTGCGGCAACACCTCAGGGCTTAAACTCTCAGGAATATGGTTCTGCGACATCACCCTTGTGCGAAACAGGCTTTTCTACAGTTGCATCAATTCGTTCCCTACATGTCCTGTAGGGAAAGAAATGAGAGAGGCAATTTACAATCTTGAGCCCCGTTTTGAATAGCTATGCTCAGAATAGGAAGAACATCCTATCCCATACCATTATAAATTAATTATACCAGAGAGCGGGGAGGGGGGGAAGAAATGGCAAACTCCCAAGGGCGTGATAGTAAAAATAAGTTTCGGAAGCCCTGCTATACCCCTATAGCCTGACAAATAGTCGTTTGTTCAGACTGACCGCTTAACTGTAATTTGGGCTTGACTTGGAATTTTATAGTATGTTCAATAGGAAAAGTGACAATCAACTTAATGATATAAAAGACTCGCTGTAATTTGATAAAAGTGAGTGCATGTAATATGACTAGATTGCACGTTATATGCGCACGATATGAATGTGATGAATTGTCTAAACGGCACTTGAAATGCACTGAAAACGCCCTAAACACATTATTTATTTATAATTTTGAGTCAATTTCTCCCTCACTATAAGGCAAAGTGACCAACAAAACGGCAATCATCTATTATGTGACCCAATACAAACAAATATTTCTATTACATCTGACTGTAAGGAACCGTCGGCCAGCGAATACGAACCGCGCTTTGCCGCTTTATTTTCTTTTGTCATAATTTCGTAGACAGCTTAGCGCTCGCTATTCGATACTAGATGGCGCTTGCATCAAGCGGTAGAGAGACGGTGCAGTGATATCAGGTCGCCGGTTCGAAGTCTGAGACAAGTCAAAGTAAAAAAATCTTTGTACAACACTTATTATTATGATATTCTCAAAATTATCATCATCAACAGTAACATCATAACACATAATCTATGGTAATCATGTTTTATCTGGGAGTTCTATGTATCAAAATTATAGGTACATATAGGACCTATATATAGGACATATTCACATAATTTCTAATCAACTACCCAATTAGTGTTAGTTTTTAAATCCGTTTTTTTTTTTTTAGGTATATATGCATGATTTAAGACTATTTAAGAATCATTCTGGCATTTTCAAGTAGCTAAATTTGTTATCTTTCATTAAAAACGAATATATATACAGCGCCATCTGCGAGTCTCGATCTCGCTAATCAGTGCGCGGCGCAGAGACTAGAGGGCGCGGTGAGTGCCTCTCGCAGTACAGATTAAAGTTCGGCCGGAGTCGGTTCGGTACGAGCACGGAGCACGGCATAGCGGAGCGGGCGGATCGCGATCGCGGCTGTACTGAGTGAGCGGAGTCAGGCCGAGTCGAGTGCCGCACAGCGCCGAGCGCTGCCGCTACCGCGAGCGAACGACGATAGAGCATTCATTATTAGGTGCGCGAGCCGCGGGCCGGAGATCGCTCGTGGGTCGTGGGTCGTGGGTCGCGGGTCGTGGGTCGTGGTGTCCAGTGGAGCGTGAGCGGGGCCGGCTTATCCGCCGTCCCGGTGCTGTTTATCCTCTCCGTGCGTGTTTTAAGTGACTATTATGAGCGACAGGGACAGATCGTCGCCTTCCCTGACGGACACTCCGCTGAAGACGTACATCGGCCGGCACGACGACGACTACCCGCTCATTAACGGAAACGGTGAGTCCACCAGCGGTCGGAGCGCCAGCGGTGGGCGCGAGTCACGCGCTCGCCGCCGGCACTGGGTCAGCGTGTCGCGGGCTCCACTCCCTCCGTGCGACACATCGCTTACTTAGATACATACTTTGATAAAGTTTGCCGCAGTGGGGCTTCCGCGGCGGGTTCGATCGACCCGCGCCGGACCCTTCCCCAAATTTATTCTCGATAGGGGTATTGTTTGACGCTCTGCACGCGGGAAGTGGGCCACGACGAGTTTCGGATCTTGACTGGAGGGTCTTCAAAATAACATATGGGAATGTTCAGCCTGATTAATCAGTCTGGGACTCGTGCGAGTTCCGTGGCTTGGCGTGCGAGTTTGGGTAGGTGATCGTGCGGCGTGGGTCGGTGCCGATGCGGATAAAACAAGATGGGTGGCACGGTGCGGTCTCCAGCTACCGCGGATCGATATGGGTTGACCTTAGGCCCAAAAACCGAACAAAGTTTTCGGGGTAAAATCATTCCGGACAAGCTTTCACGCGCGCTCGCTTCCTTAGGAGCAGGCGGCTCGGCCGGCGTAGTGGCTGCACTTCGACTCCCGGGCGAGGCGCGCCCCCTGCCTGGACTCGCACGGTGCCCTCGTAATATAATAGTCGAGATAGTTTGAACGCGGACGAGTACACATCCACACTCACTATATTTAACTCGCGTACCATGGAGTTGGGAAATGTTTCAATGACATGTTTGGCATTCCGACGAACATTTTAGTAGATTCTCTGCGTCTCATCCGATGCCTCTAGGCATCTTTATTTGCTGCGGGTCATTGAGTTTTTAATTAATTCGTTTGTTAGCCCTAGTAGGTAGGGTCAGTATTCTCTCACTGATGTTTTTTATGAAGTAGATAAATATCGGGTTTGGTAATAGTGGTTTTCCAGTTCGGTTTTCAAATGAAAAGCGTTCATTGACCAAATAATTGAATGATAAACAGGATAAATCAACCTATGTACCCACAACATATTCACAAAAATGAATCATTATTATGGAACTTTCCTTATTCGCAATAGGTACTTAACAGGTAGGTATTTAATCGAAGTTTAGCTTAGTCAACGTCTCGAATACGGTGGGAAATTTAAAGTAGATGCAAAAAATTATTGGATTTGTTACAAAGCCGCGGCGCAAGCGTCCGTAAGTTCATTGCTTGTAAGTGTTAACTAAATCTAAAAAACAGTGCAAGTTTGAAGCTGCCATAGCTTCAAACTGGCACTGTTATTATATATTTAGCTTTTCCGTCGGCTATACTTTTATTTCTATGATTTGCGTTGAACTATGGCAATAATAGAACACAAACGTAATAATAGGAATATAATACAGTTGACAGGTGCAGAGTCTACATTCCTCAACAAAACCAAGAAAGGATAAATACGGTTGAAGAGAAGTAAAACAAATAGTACCTAAATAGTCGATTAAGGACTCATCGGTGCGGAATTCAAACCCTGTGTAATCATGGAAAACAACAAACCAAGAAAGCAAACACTGCTCTAATTTCAGGTGACGAGGTCAGCGCGACAAAATCAACAATTAAGCCTGTAATTGATCATTTCCGACGACAGCGGCACGTCGCGTCTCCGCCCCGCGCGCGCCCGCGCCGACGCTCTCGGCCATTGTGCCTCTGACGCAAACCAGAAATCACACTAAATTATTGTAGAAAAACACCGTTTAAACATATTACGTAAAGCTGGTACATTGAAAACAAGCTAGCCTTGACCAAAATCTATTTCGAATATACAATGTTACCTTTGCATTCTATATTATCTCGGCACATTATCGCGCCGCATCTTGGTAAATATGTGGATATTGTATCGGTTTTCTGCCAGATCTTGGAATACGAATCATACGCATTCCTTGCCGTTCGCTCGCGTACAATGGCAACGTAACGCAACGCAACACTCAGGACGCGACGCAACGTTCTGCGGATGGATCGGTCGGATTACTGATAAATTCCAGTTCCTACTCCTAAGACATTAGACTTTGCCATTCCCGCTACTGTAGTCGGCATTAACAGTTATTAAGATTAGATGGTTGGCCAGCTCTTATCTAGTATCCATCTAATAATAGCAAGTTATCTATCAATATATTATCACTTGTTAAAAAGTGAGAAAAGACAATTTTCGATGCGCTGCGCTTCGTTCGGAACCATATTATCGAAGTTCTGTGGATTATTTTTTTAAACTACAATACTTTCTTCGCCGGCTAAAGGATACTGTTTTACTGAAATAAAAATATAAAAATAGTTGGAATTGTTAGATGGCCCAGGAACAATCATACTGATATTAAACGTCTCTTACTGTTACACGGTAACATTTTACTATTAGATATCTTTGAGATTAAGATAATAATCAGATAAATATAGCTCTATTTTGATTATAATATCAAAGGTTCGTTATATTGATTCAGGACCATATCGTGAAGTAGGTTGCGCTTGCGACGCAAACCCAATCGCAGCTATGTAATCAGAACATTAAATCTCGTATTGCTGTCGCTATCTTCGCTCATATCCGCCGATAACTTGTCATATCGGTGATGCCAGCAACTAGGTCCCATGATCACGTCTGGGCAAATCTCTTCCACTACAGAATGACACATCACTTTCAGAAGCTAAAAATTGAAATAATACTGGCGTTATACTGGACTGTTTTGGAAGTCCAGATCCCGTGGCCGGTGCCGGTTCTGGCCACTACAAGGGAACTAGATATAGGAACAGGAGGATATCATGCCAGAAATCGGTTAGGTACTGCCAGGCAGTAGATCATTACTGCCTGGCTGTAATGATCTGGGCGCCAATAAGGCCAGCGCGGACACTTTATATTATTTATCGTTTTATTATCAGTGGTGGCTGCCGGTTGCTACCTATAGATCGTACATTCACGTAGCGATTGTCTACTCATTCCAGGAATCATATGTTATATCATGATAATATAAAAATATAATTGCAAAACATATTTCATTGCGGTAATCACAACGTAAATAATGATACTCCTTAGATAAAATTGCTCTGCTAAAACCATTTTGCGCTCTACGTGCTAAAAACAGCCGAAGAGAAAATAAGACAGTAAATTATTAAATTTTGAAACGCCATTTGTATGGATACTCTTTGTAAAAGCCTGCTATTACTTAATATCAGATTACCTGGCTGGAAGAGGACAAAAGCTTGCAAATTAAGTTTTTCCAATTTACTAGGTGGGAATCATCTCTTCGGCGACAAATTAAGGTCGCTGTACACAAATAATTTGATAAATTATATTAGCCTCTAGGACTGGAGTAAGTAGTAGGTACCTCAAAAATATAATAAAAGATAACAAGAGTTGTTATTCTATTTTGTGCTAATGGTCTGTTGCGCTGCGGCGCGTATGCCATACGTAAGTGCGTTTGATTATTTTAGAGTGTGTGTATCACTCACAATCAGAAATAATTATGCGCATTTATTTATAAGTTATATCAGAGAATAAAAACATAAAGGCTATACTTTTAGTATTTATTAACATAAAATAGTTGATTAAAAAAATCGAAACAAAATTAACTTCCAACACTTTCATCTCTTACCTCTTATCTTAAAAACCTCTTTAAATGAATATACCTAGATCCGTTCTTAAAGTTCTGTATTGCTTCTCTGAACATAATTTGACATCTTCTTTCTAATCAACCGGATTTTACCAGTTGGCATCTAATCAAGCCTAACTCGTATTTAAATAAAAATTGTATAATGACATGTTTGTAGCAGAACTTCTCGTTATGTCACTGCTGTTATTAAACCGGAGTACCAGGTTATACGGCTGGGGAAAATATAGAATAGAATAGGTTTATTTGTGACGTAAAATGGGTACAGATTCAGTTATTACATTTTTATGAAAGTTTCCCTATTGCCTGCTTTTCAATCAAACAAATGAAAAAAGCACTATACAAATTTATATTAGATAAATACCTACGTGATGTTTAGAATTGATAAACATTGTTTATTGTTAATATACCTATTATACCAAGTAAACTATACTATTTTATGTGTCACTAGCTGCACCAAGCGGTTTTCCGGGAATTTCATGCGCAATTATTATTATTTTTTTCCGTATTGCCAACTAAATAAGAAAAAAAAAATCGGTTATGTCGTTCCTCAAAGTCAAAGTTAAACTTATTATATTTATTCGGTTAGATCTCAAGTATCATTTGGACACGCCAAATATATGTCAAGTTATGGCTTGACCAAGAGAAATAAGGATTAATTTTTATATGTATAGGTGTCTCATTATCCGAATAAATTAAACGATTAGAAGACAATTGAATAATATCACCTTGGATTTATTAATAGGTAGGTCCTTCATGTCTTCTGCCAATATCAGAATACGGACGCAATTCAAGGGTTGCGGTTCCAAGAGGGTGGAACATTACACTAGTTTACACGGTTTTTATACCCCAGCTAAAAGTTGTTATTTTGTTATTCATTTAGGTAGAATTATCCAGAAAAAATAATAAAAAAATTCTATCACGTCTGGTTTAAGAAATATTTAATAACTTAATACATAATTTTGGTATTAATACTAAAAAAAAAATGACAAATTTTTGCCTTCTTTTTATAGCTATTTGAATCAGTTTCTCTTATAATGGACTAACAGTAATTCCCCAACATGTTTTCATCCCAAAATCCTTGATGTCGTTCTTCAAAAACTTTTAAATCTTGATGGAAACTTTCCCCTTGTTCGTCACTCATACTTCCTAAGTTTTCAGGGAAAAAATTAAGATGCGATTGCAAAAAATGAATCTTTAATGACATGTTTACTACCATCTTTTGAAAATTTTCCAATAAATCTGTAACAATTTCTTTGTAATCTTCACTTTTCTTATTTCCCAAAAAATTTTCCAAGCAGATTTTTCATTAACAGATAAAAGGCTTTCAAACGGAGAATCTTTCATAATTTTACAGATTTGTGGGCCAACAAATATACCCTCTTTCAGTTTTCCTTCTGTAATGTTCGGAAAGATTAATAAATAAGATATAATAAACAATAAACTGTCGTTACCACGTTAGGTAGTTAAAAAAGAAACATTTGACTGTAGGAAGAATTTGTGACGTGATAGAATATTTTTACTAACACTTTTTGGTTTAAGGAAGGTATATTAACATATTTGTATACATTTATTTTGGGGTATAAAAAAAAAGTTCAATTTTGTAAACTAGTGTTATTATCAGCTGTCCGAGACTGCTCGATTTGCGAAATTCTTAACAATTATATCGCTTATCTGGCTGATATGCCCACAACTCCGATCGGCGCCGGCGCCATTGCAGATAACGGCTATTTCCTAGATTAGTAATTTTCCAGCTGAGAAATCTCTTTGTGCAGGGTTGGAAGAGTTTTCTATCTTACCGATTCTACTGCCAAGCAATATCCGATATCCGCCACAGCTGCCGCTTCCTGTTCAAATTATTCAATCAAAATACGAGTAGAGTCGTGAGATGATGTCATTCGTATCCCGATATTAATCCTTATCCAACTAAATATATTTAGTCAAGTGACTGATGTATCAACGCAAAGGCCAAAAATTTAAAATTTCGCCCACGTATTCCTCTTAAATCGTTGGCAACCACTAAGGAAGAACCTTTCAAAATTCAACCCCCATGGTGGTGAAATAGGGGTTAAAAGTTTGTATGAAATTTTTATTCCTTGGACATATTTGCATGAAATATGAAAGTTTTAAATAAACAACCCTTAGGGCTAGAAACTTAAATATCTAGTTGCTATTTACATTTTTACGTACATGTACTCTGTATGTATTGAAATCTATTGACGGTATGTTGTCGTTGTAAAAATATAATTATAAATATATAATATATATATATTTATATATATATATATATATATATTTATAATTATATATATTTATAATTATTTTTTTATTTATATAATTATATTAAATTCACCCGTTATGATAATCTTTACACGAGCAGAAATTTAAATTCTAGCGGAGTATTTTTCTACGGTATGAGTAATGGTGGGTGAGAGTTATTATTGGTTGATTGGTGAATGCATATGATGTGTCTGTCTGTCCGTCGTTATGAACAAAAGATGATTTATCGTGTGCGGGAATGTATACATGGACAATTAGTGCTTACGAGCTATTGTTCGAGCCACCACTCTATATGCCACACGCGTGCTGTTGTTTCTATGGGAGCCACTTCGATAGCTCTCATAATCACGGGCTATTTTAATAAAATGGCCTTTTAACATAATTGGTACTTTAAGATTTTCAAATATTTCGTTTAATTTACAAAATCTCCAAGTACTTTCAACTCGTTTGTGTAGAATTAGTAGTACGAATAATTTGTTTCCTGACTTTGCATCAATCTTCATTCTATTTAAATAAATAAAAATAATCTGTAAATGATCTGTAGCTTCACGTAAAAAAAAAAAAATATCAAAATGTAGGTAATTAAAAAAAAATTCTTCCCCAATTTAACTTGATTGGTTAATAATGCAGTCATATTTTTATTTCTTACTAAATGTATAATTATAATGACTTTTACTTCGAAATTAGCTGTGGACTTCTGTTCCAGCCTAGAGGATAGAACATATATAATATATTATGCCTGGTCGTTACTATTTTTAAACTTTAGTTTTAAGTCATAGCCAGAATACTTTATTTTCGTTGATTCTTAAGAAATTACTTGTTTAGTAATTATTGAGACTCCATATAAATTTCCACCCCCTAGAGGGATGATTTCCGTGATAACAACTATCTTATGTCCTTTCTAGGGTCTCAAACTATCTCCATACCAATCTCTTTATAATCTAAATTGGTTCAGCAGTTTCACCCTAAAAAGGTAAAAGACAGACAGTTACTTTCGCATTTATAATATTAGTATGGATCACCCCATAACAAATTATTATTTTATGTACTATTATAAAATATTATTTTATGTACTATTAGCTAACAAAACTGCGAACCAAATACTTGCAAATGCTCATCGAGTTGAAAACAAATAAACACATTGAGGTTCACATTGAGGTACCACAATTAAATTATGAATGCGACCTTTTACGTATTTTAAAACATAAAACGTTACAAATTTAAATTGACTTATTGTATTTCTCTACAACACAACATTACTGGTTCCAGTACGTTATATTAGTAAGTGAGTAAACAAAGGAATTTAAATAAAAAGTAATATAATACGCAATCCAACTAACATATTTAAGGGTATAGAGTAGCTTCTTGAGATTTTAATAACAAGACAAATGATGTCTCTATACAGAGTACAGCTTATAATAGATTTGCGGTCCTTATTTGGGTTCCCTACCCAAAGGGTCTGTCACCAGGCTGTATCTCATGAACGTGATAGTTAGAGAGTTGAAATTTTCACACATGATGATATTTCTGTTGGCACTATAACAACAAATACTAATAAATAGAATAAAACAAATATTAAAGGGGGCGCTCTACAAAAACGTGATTTTATTTTTTGTTTTATTGTGGTGTAAATCTTTTTTGTGATTGGGATAGATGTCTGGGGAAAACTTTCTTTTGATTCCTACAACACAGCGATTGTTGAATGTTGTTTAATAAAGTAGAAATTTGTTTTATCGTCCAAAATGGCAGCAGGAAAGAGCAGTAGGTCAGCAGGAAGGTGCTAGCAGAGCGAGTCTGCCGCAGGTCATTATGCATACTCGGTAGGCAGGCTATGAGCAGGTATCAAGAAAGTAGGAAATAAATGTGCCCAGCCACAAGCAAAGGGGAAAAACATTACACACAACATACAGATAACAATTTAAACATACTTAACTAACAAAGGTGGTATTGTTATGCCTCAGTGAATGACGACTGCCACAAAATGAATTGGATACTCAGCAGGTGTTAGGTCACACGGTAACCTAGCGCTGATCTTCCGTTAGAACCAGGAGTGAACACTGATATCTGATATATCTATGCTAAAATCTAAAAAGAACATTTTATCTACGGCAAGTTATAACAAAAGTATAGTTTATGAATAAGGCACTTATATAATATAATAAGCACTTATTTAATCATAAATTCATAAGAAACAAGACTTGAGTTAAAAGCAGCAAAAAATTAAAATCCCTGGGAGAGCGAGACCTCCGCACGATAAACATTTCACCGATTATCTTCCAAATACCAGTTTTAATAGCAATATACCTAACCGCGGTGAAATCAGTCAATTCTGGAAATATTTTGCCTCAAAGGAATTATCAATTAGAACACAGACAGACAGACAAACAGCCGTCAAACGCATAATACCCAGAGGGTTAGGTTTAGTTACACAGATAACTAAATGAGATCTCGCTCAATCTTCGTTCGAGTATAATAAAGTCGGAATCTGGGAATTAAAACTAAACGAACACTAACCCTTCTCTAGTATTATCTGTGTCATAAGTGGCATGGAAAAACATATTTACAACACGAACATCCAAGACCCGAAAATATGCTGGATGATTATTTAGTTAACCCCTGCTCAAACACGAGACCAACCAATTTATAAAGTCCTCCAATCTGACATTTGACAAAAATGTTAAGTTTTATAAAAATTCAAGTCTCTCATTCAATTATACAACTCTAATATATATTTCAATGCACGTCCAAGTTATTTTAATGCATGAACATTTTATTATTATGGACTAGCAGTAAGGTAAACGTTTTAGAGTTCTTCAATACACTTTATGTACCTAGTAGATGCCCACTGTCAGTTTGCAATTTTCGTTAGTTATTTTAAGACAACATAGATAAAATATTTTAATGATCTTCCTGTTTTATGTCTTTCAAATAGCCTAGCTCCCGCAAACATTAAAATACCACTTAAAACTCATGACTAGACCTGTGAAATTGGAAATAATTATGTATCTATTACTTTTCCGTAATATCCGGAGAGCGTGGTGGCCCAGGGGCACAGACGCCGACTTTCAATCTGAAGGTCGCTTGTTCAAACCCACAACGTGCACAAATGAGATTTTAAGCTTGAAAAATTGATGTGCGCAATACCACGATCTCGAAACGCTGATGGAAAACATCGCGAGGAAACCGACATGTCTTAGAGCCAAAAATTCGACGAGATGTGACATCTACCAATCCGGATTGTGGCTTAGTTGATAGCCTTTCTTTCGGAGCGAGGGGTCTCTGGTTCGATTCCCGGCCGGGGCACACTGTGTGGTGAGCGTGAAGTTTGTTCTCGAGTCTTGTCTTGTGTCTGTTTGTCCATGCCATCTGCGACACACGGAATCCTAGTGCAGAGGTATGAGTGTGTAAACGTTAAAATAAAACTATATATTGTATATTTCTCGGAAATGGCTCCAATGATTGGATGAAATTTGGTTTTGCTGTATAAATTTACCTGTATAATTGTATTTCACGTAAAAACGCATATTTCTACATAAAAGAAACGGTTTTAATAATAAAATTTTAACAGCGCTATCTCGTCAATTGCTTTGGTACTTGACTAATCTACTGTTACTTGAATAATTATAATTGCAAATAAAACGAGCGAAGCTCGTTCGCCCAGGTATTTTATACGTACCAGGTATTTTATAAGTACCAGGTACTAACTACTACCGGAAACTAGATTAGTTAAGAGGTACAAAATATCCTTAAAAAATATTATATATAATATCTGAATAAGCCGTAAATAACTAAAGAATAGATTAGATAATAAATCACTGGTGCCTTTTTATCTTAAGTAACAAAATACAAATACAACCAAAACACGACTTGAATACCAAATTGGGCTCTTTCCTAAGTACCTACTCAAGTTCAGGTGCGTCGCAACCGCAACTATTACAAATATTTTGTGGTACATACAAAATATTTGTATTGTTTGAGTTGTGTATGGTACCAGTGTAGTGATCCTCATCCGGTAGAGTTGCAGTCGCGAGTTTGATGAACTACTTACATCAGCACGATCTTAAATATCTCAAGGGGTGCAGTTGCTCGCGTCCGTGGTTGAGGACCCTTTGATTCCCTACATGTACTCCTTGGGGGATGCCAAAGGAGCAACTAAAAGTAGCAGTAGAACTTGTGCCAAGATCGGCCAGAGAGGTACTGCCTCTTCACCTGGTAATTCTACCGCAGTGATACATTAGTATTGCTGTGTTCCAGTGGAAGGGTGTGGGTACTGGTCAAGTCTCGGGTGATGGGCGCAACGGGATGCGACTTAGGTCTTCTCATACTTCAGTTAGGAAGATCTAAGTAGTATTGCTATTGTTATCGGCGGAGGTAACCACTCAATATCATATCGGCTTTAAGCTCGTCCCTTCAATCACCCTTGGAAATGTGCGTTATCCTAGCTCACGCGCCTTAATCCAATAAAACAATAACGTATTTTATTAACCAGTTTAACATTTTATTCCAGTTCGCAGAACTTGTACATTTGTACCTATTGTGCTTTGCGTCGCACGGTCTGCTAATTGGAATCTCGGGGCTAATACTGTAATTTAGTTAATAAAAACTTGTTTTGATCGCGTCGCGCGTCGCCGGGCCGGCATCCCCGCCTCCCGTTGCGAGCTCACCCCGCCCCACCCCCGCTGGCATCTACTCGTACTGCTTGGCATCCGATGGCTGCAATGCCCAATTTAACATCAAACGCCTGCGTCCAAACGACTCATTAAAACCCTGTCTCTGCAGAATCTTCGCCGTTTCATCATGGTCCTCTGTCTTGAAGATGCTTTCTTATAATCTAATCTAAATCCATTTCGAAAGCGACAGTTTTATCAGTGAGCTAAGAGTATACAAATAACCGCAATAATCAATTCTCGTGTATATCGAAACCGGTTTATGACCTTAGCTACATCGACAAGTATAGGTAGAATAGTAATTGAACTAGAAATGTATGTTTACTGACCATTTGGTACGAGAAGATGAAACAGACGAACTCCTGGCTGACCATACTGCTCCGTATACATCCGGCCGTTAGACTGTCTTTGTTCCACCAGTCGATATGATTTTAGATTAACGGAGATTTTTATCGCTGAACTAGCGTATACACGGGTGATACTACGCTAAAAGATAAATACATTTTGTGCTTAATGCATTGTCTTAGTGGTCTAAAATAATTTTCGTATTATTTCCTAATGAAAGTGGTTTGTGGCACTTCGGTTGGATGTTTTCAAAGTCTATAACGGATATGGTAGATTATCTTTTGTGTTTTATATGTTATGCTAGGGGGCGCTTTGTTCTTTGTAGTTGTTATTATTCCTATCGTCGCTATAGGCTAATGCGGTTAGGAAGGCGCTGGTGGCGGATACCTGAGTGATCGTCACAAACTAGATTATCTGCTCGTAGCCGGATGTAGCTGGAGATGGTGGATAGAGACATGTTTCTGTTGCGGGCGAGTCGTGTGCCTGAGTCACGCCGGAGTCGCTCAGGAATTGGGGGCTACAAGAGACACCCCTCGCGCTGGAGTGCCGCCCGACGCGCCGCCGACGAGTCTGGACCAGTTATTTATTGCAGGGGATTAGAAACAGTTCTATAGGGGAAGGTATAATAAAAACCAGATAATATAAACATTTTCTCGTGTAACTCGTGTAGCTAGTCTCGGGATAGGTTCATAGAATTCATTATATTTTGTTTTCCAAATAATGAAGATAATACGCGTTGGCAATGACACCAAATGGCCATATAACATATTTTTATGTGACTATTGTCTGTAATATCTACATAGAATGATGGCCTTGACCCACGAATAAGTTTCGTATCCATTACTGAAGAATATATTGAATCTCACTGCTATTATAAAAGCGAAACTATGGATGGATGGATGGATCTGTGTTACTCAATCAAGCCAGAACCGCTGAACAGATCTGGATGAAATTTAGCACAGATATAGATTATAGTCTGGAATTGCATATAGACATTGCGTCCCGGAAAAATGTACGGGACCCGTTAGATTGCCAACCGCGGGTAACACCGCAGATCGCAGCTAGTATAAAATAATTCAAACAAGTCATTGCTGACAACAAAGTTAAACGTTAATAGTAAATCTGTTGTTGTTATTTCATGGTCATTTCCCAATGAGTTGACATGGAACTTTTTGATTAAATCGTTTTTTGTACATACGAACCTCTGAGTACACAATGATGATTAAATATAATTAAATGTAAGTAGTTACTTTGTACTATACACATGGGTTCAAAGGTGCTGTGCCGGGAATTGATTGTAAAAACTTCCAATGGAAACTAGAAGCAACACTAATGTTTTCTTGCCGCATAGATTTGATAACCCACGTTCGTCGTCGTCATTACATTACATAGAGTTGAGAGATAACCGTACGTCAGTTTGTTTGCTCGCTGCGGTGCGGGCGGCGGCGTCACGGACACAGATAACTCGCTTGTAACCGGGTATGCGGCGCTTGCGCAACACCTCGCATTCACGCAGTTCACTGTATAAAATACTCACACAACACTCTACTCGTACTATCTGATAATGAGGTGAAACGTTCCCGGGGAATTCCCATGGCTGTGGTTTGCGGTGACCTGAACCGCTTGACCTGTAGTGTACCTCATAAAGTATCATTGCCCTATTTGCCAACGAGGCTTTACATGCTGTTTAATTTCATACGTTCCGAATAGCGACATCCATTTAATTATTCTTGACGTCATTACTGATTTTCATGAACGGCCGACCGACACGGCTATTGTGTAGAGGCTATAGTTGCAACTATATTTAAAATTAGTTGCTCGTAATGTCAAGGCCAATCATTGTGCTATAACTTACCGTTGGTAATTGGACGTCGGATTCGACTTTCAATCCTAAGGTTGCTGGTTCTCGCACATATGAGTTTTTCAGTTGAAAAATGTATGTGTGCAATACCACGTTCTCGAAACGGTGACGGAAAACATCGTGAAGAAACTGGCATATCTTAGGACCAAAAATTCGATGACATGTGATATATACCAATCCGGATTGGGCTCCCGTGGTAAATCAGAACCCATTCACTCTCAATTGCCGAGAGTAGGCCGGTGTCCCTGCAGTGGGAACATTAGAGGATGGTACGGATTCGTGGGACTATTTTTTCGGACGATCGTGGATAACAACATCCCGCGTTCCGATATATTCGAATGAGAATCACAATTTGACAATAGAAATATGCATTTTCAATTATTCCCCAATTTCAGTTATCCCGTGAATTTTCCAACAACAATTCTTTTCGACAAGCTTTGTCCTGACAAACACGAATTCGACGAAATATAAATCAAACGTTCAAATATCGCCGCCGAAATTCGTCTTTTTGCGAGACTATAGAGTTATATAGAGATAGACTAGACTATCTATCTGCTATCTATACTATCTCTATAGATAATACTAGCTTTTGCACGCGGCTTCGCTTACATTAATGCAGATTTTGTCAATTATTTCTGGAAGAAAGTTTCTTGTTGTACCCCTGAAAACATGTATGCACAATTTCATGACTATCGGTTATAAAATACAATAACATTAATAACATTACCTAGTAAGGATAGATTGATTTACATTTACAACAGTACAACAGTAGGTACAAACATCCACAAAAAAACGCACAAAAAGTACAGCGGAAACAAAAACAGGTTGTTTGTTCATATTCCAGCCACAGTTCTATAATGAGTAGGCAGGCATCACATGGTCTCGCACGCGTCACAATGTTTGGAAGCGTAGCGTTTTTGTGGATGTATTCTGGAGTGGAAGCGGTGACGGCTACGGACCCACGTGGAGCGCGCGACCGATTTAGCAGCGCTCGTTTACTGCCCCACGTAAAAGTAAGTGTTCATGGTAATGAGTTTAGTATCCACCGCGCGGTGAGCGCTCGAGGCCTTACAGTTTCGCCAAGCCGCGGCCAGCAACCAGCTTAGCATTACTGCGAGCAATTGTCTTAAACTGATCGGAGTCGCGCGCCCTACTACGGCTTCTACGCCAATGTTTATAATAAACATGCGTTGAAAAAAATTCACCTCACACATGGGAAATCGCTTAAATGATTGCCAATGATTAGATCTAATACCTTCTTAAATGATTTGAGCGGTCTTATTGACTGACTCTGGTGTCGGAGTTTTCAAGCCAGCTGAAGCCTTCGACTAGTATAGCCGGTAACGACATCGTATTGCCTCTGAAATGAAAGCGTTCAGTTCAAATGCTACTTGGTGGTCAGTACCCATCCAAGTACTGACCGGGAAAGATGCTTAACTAAGATCTGTAAAGAACATCTAAGCAAGCATCGCCATGAGCGCGTCATTGATTTGAGCTGAGGAAGTTTTTTCGACTAGGTGCGTCCGCGGTGCTACTCGCGGTTTTTCAGGAATTTTCTTTCATAATAACCTTTTCGTGACAATAACAAACAACAATTAGCAAAATTGGTCCATCCGTTCACGCTTGATGCCTTGACCAAGGGAAATAGGGATTAATTTTTATATATTAGATGTTAGATTGACAGGTCTCATTCTTTCCTATAGGTTAATTTCACTCTGCAATTTCTTGATGAACAAAAGGGCGTCAATCAACCTTCTACTACCGCGATAACACTCAGCGTTCAACTTTAATTAAGTCATCGATCTTCTTACTTCCTAAGATGGTATCGCTTTCCGAGTTTACTGTTAATAAGAATATTTTCGAAGTTTAACGGATACATTGTGGAGAGAAACGAGGGAGACGAAAACAGGGAATTCAATACTCATTTATTTTCACCGTAGGATCATTTGTGAACACTTGGTTATGGCAAATTTACATTTACATTATATTATTACAATAATTATGTAGATAGGTACTATCTTATAATTACAATAGACAAGCATAGTAGCGTCAAAGTAATACTTAAAATAATTTCATTTTAATGACACATTAAAAATAAGACATAATTAAGAATAGCTGCTGTATAGTGGCATTGCAAAAAAATGATGCATTATAATTTCAACAAAACATAACGTATGTCAAATAAATTTAAATGTCAATTACACTTATAGATAAAATATAATCGTTATTAATTAATTTAGCTGCTTATAATACAAGTATTTACTATGTGATTGAAATCAACAGCACAGATTATAAACATATTACATTTTAATGTAATATGGGCGGAGGCGGCTGACTCAACAACACTCAATACATTAACTAGCGTTGATTAGTTCTACTGTTTTGTTGTCGAAACCAATCAAGTTGTGTAGAGAAATCATTAAATGAACCAATATAGATGACCTGCTTTATTTGTCTCATTTTCAACCGACTTCAAAAAAGGAGGAGGTTATCAATTCGAATGTATTTTTTAAAATGTTTCTTACGTCAGATCTCCGTCATTTATGAACCGATTCTAAAATTTTAATTTTAATTTGTACGTTTACACACTTGTACCTCTGCACTAGGATTCCCTGTGTCACAGGTGGCATGGACAAACACAGAAACACAGAGAGACCAAGACCCGTGAACAAACTTCATGCTTACCACACAAAGTATGCCCCGGCCGGGAATCGATCCCGGGATCCCCTCACTTAGAAAGGCAGCGCTACTACCAACTACAATACAATACATTCCTCCCTTATTACTACCATTTAAAAAAAAATAACATAATCGGTTTACAACGGGAAGGATTACTGTTGTGGGCCAATTCTCTTCATATTGATTGAGCCTTTGAGGCATAAAAACGTGTGTACGAGCCATTTGTGGATTACGGGCAGTGGACAGCTGAGGCCTTTATTTAAAAGGTTTCGTATTCGGCCACTTGCCTAGATATATGAAAGAGACATGTGTTTTTGTGAAACAAAATGCTTTTCATTTCATAAAGCATTCAGATATCTTTACTAAAATAATTACTAATCCTTACTATTCAGATATCCTTACAAGACACAAAGATACATTGTTTATCCCACCCTGCAGACTTGAGATGATCAATCGTAATGCCCATTTATATGCCATTAAAATTTATAATATGTTGCCGTTTAACTTCAAAGACTTATATGCCATTAAAATTTATAATAACTTTTAATGGCATATAATTCAATAACTTCAAAGACTTAAGAAAAAACTTGAATGAAAGACTTGATTTTAATCATTATTTAATTAATAATTAATGATTAAAATCAAGCGGAGAATGTGGATGCTAGAAAAATATTTTTTTGACATCGGTGAATATTTGAATTATGTGCTACATGCACATAATTCAAATATTCACCGATGTCAAAATCAAAAGTTCAAAGGAATAACTTCACTATGTTTCTTAAATTTGTATGACTAATATGCCTACTATTACTATTTGAACAATTATTAACATTATAAAACTTTATTTTTTATTGTATTATATAATATTTTCTCTTAGGTTAATTAATTCTTTGACGTTTAGTAGAGGCATGAGACAAAACGTACAGCATCACACTTATTTTTATTTACTTTAATAAATAAGAAACACAAGAAAGAAATACGCAGTTTCGTTTACATGAATGACATATATTTACCAGTAATTTTGGTTTAACAACCAAAGTATTAACCTAATTTTGATAAAACTTCTATGGGACTAAGTTTATCCAGTAAAATATATAATATTTTTTAATCGTCGTATCAAAATAACAAACATTTATATTTTCGACATCTCTGCTATACCTATCTACATCTATTTCCCTTATCCCTCTATTTTATCCAAGCGGATGTCTTTCACCAGTCGAATTGGTAGACATCAATTTTACGGAAATAAACTGTGTCATTATTTGATATATTGAAGGGCACTGCTAGAGCTACTCAACTTGAATAGTGACAAGCACGAGTGTGCGCGCAATTTGGATTAGTAGGTCACATGTTTGTGTGTTTGTACTTAGAGCGGACCTTCTCTTAGCAATCTCTTTGAAATATTACTCGGGTACTGGTACCGAACATGAGCGCTATGTTACTAAACAGAGGTCACCAGGCCTACTCTATGATTCCAGGAATAGTATATTGCAAGAACTGTTGGACATAAAAGGTAGTAAAAATATGTAGGTACAAGTTAATACAGTTTGTTCATTGTTTTTAATATTGCATGTGAAATACAATAAGCGATTCGGAAATTCGGAACCAACCGGCAGACGGAAAGACAAATGAAAATTTCAAAAATGTTTATAAACTTTTAAATGTATTTAGTAAAAAGCTGTTATTTTGTCATTACAAACAGACAATTGGATTTTATTTATTTATATTTATTTATTATCATGATATCTACCTTTAATATTAATTCTCAAAAAACTCAGGTGGTTAGGGTTGGAACAGACGTAAACTTAACAAATAAGATTAGCTTAAACATGAAAACTGTTATTTGACATATCTGTGTGCATGTAATGTGCCTGGGGAGTTCCTGTGACACGTTATATGGTCACGAATATGTGTACATGCATGTGTAAAATTTGACGTGTCCAAATGATACTTGAGATCTAAAGGAATAAATGAGTTTGACATTGACTTTGATCATAGTAACCTTTGAAACAAGCTATTTTCTTGCATTATTTTTTATCATATCATTTTAGAAACTAAAACACAGCGAATCATGCAGACATCTTTTGACAAAGAATTCCATTTTCCAAGATAAATGAATTGCCGGCAACCGTCAGCGCGCTATGGCAGGGCAGATTGCCTTTATGTTATTTTATATTAAGGATATTATGTGATCCTTCACATAAAAACACAAAATAAATGTGCCAGTGTCTGCTAACAACAGTCTTCGTAAAGTTATCAAGGACTTCTGCAGTCAACAATGTATAATCCAGTAAAAAATAACCTTTTTATTAAAAAATTATAAAAGTATTTCGTTCCATTTACTTATCTTGATTCGCTTTACCAAATAGAGCGAGCGAGTCAAAATAAGCAAATTGGCTCTATTGGATAATGGTCTGTAAGCTCTATGGGATATCTATTTGTTGGAGGTTTATCAAAGAGGGTTTCAAAACGTTTATAAGATTACTAGATAAGACAGAAAGCAACAAACATTATTAAAGCTTTTGATTTCGTTAAATTTTGCAAAACAACGATTAACATCAATAAGAATGTTACTTATACTCAGGTTTATTGGTTTTATGCCTGTAGATTCACACTCATCTCTGGGGGGGTAAGCATAGCCCCTTCAGAGATAGTGTTACGTTTAAATTTTTGGATTACACTATTTTGGGAACGTTGACGCGACAAGAGGTGAGCTCAACGCCATTACAGTTTTCACACGACCAACTAAAAACAACTCGGCTATAACAGATATTAGGAAGGTATTAGGTAAATCAATCCTGAATGTTCCAATTGGCAGGGGAAAACGAAACTAACTATATGAAATAAAATGAAATAATATTAAATTATAGGCAAACTTAATCTACATATCGGACATTGTAAGAAGTATTTGAACAAAATCGCAATTTTCTACACACATTTGCATACTACACATGTTTATAGAAAATTGCGTTTGAAAAGGGTGTGAATAAAGTACAAAAAATAACGGTCTTATTTAAAAATCGAATCTATCGTGAATTCATACTTTTATGCCTTTACACCCTTAGGGGTAGAATTCCTTCATATAATTTCTATGTCATATTATATAACCACGAAGGTACATCCTATAAAATAAAAAATAATCCACATCTTTCCAAAACTAATCAAGAAAAACAAGTTTACAAAAATACATACGTCCCAATTTAGTACCTCCACCTTTTTTAAAGTCGGTTAAAAAACCCGGATCAAGCTCGTCGGGCCATTCATAATTCATTCACTCTGGAAATGAGGAAACTGTCACTATAGAATCCTTTCAGTGGAAGCGCTCGTGGTAGCTTGCTTAGCAGTTCTTTAGATCATTTAAGTTAAGCAACTTTCGATCCGGTCTGAAGTTGGTGACATTAGTAGCATTTTGACGGCTCCGTTAATAGCTCCGGCTTAGTTGGTAGTAGCCCTGCCTTCGAAGTGAGGGGTCCCGGGTTCAATTCCCGGCAGGGGCACACTTTGTGTGTTGAGCATGAAGTTTGTGCTCTTGGGCGTTTGTCTTGTGTTTCTGTGTTTGTCCATGCCGTCTGCGACGCAGGGAATCCTAGTGCAGAGGTATGAGCGTGTTAACGTTGTTTTGTTTTATTTGAACTGACCGCTTCAGTGATTCGAAGGGCACTTTAAAAAAACTTGTAAAGCCTAGTCGGAGGCCTTTGGGCGGCTTGGAAACTATTACACCGGAGTTGATTTACTCACACAAAAGTGGAACACCACGATCAGTAGGTAGGTACTCATAAAGTTCCTCGTGGACTGTTTTTGTTACTGGATTAAATTTTACTTATTCGAGATAAAACTAGCCTATCCGTTTATTATTTTTTGACAGACAACAATGTTGCTTTGGTAATCCGTCTTCAGTAATCAGTTTGTTGATTATAGGATTCAGCTTTTAGCCATGGAGCCGTCAAAACTGAATGAAGATTGAATATAAATCCTAATAGAATATAAAACGTAAAAATTGTTTTTACATTATGTCCGTTATAGACTTTGGAACCAACCAACGGATGTGTCCAAATCGGTTTCATTACCAAGGCAATAATGAAGATGGTTTTGGACCACTAAAACAATGCGTTAGGCACAAAATGTATTCCATTTTCAGTTTAGTAGCACACGCCTTGTATCTGCTAGTGTACTATACGTATAACGATAAATAAAAAACAACTAAAAGAACGTGGTGGCCCAGGGGTACAGACGCCAACTTTCAATCTGAAAGTCGCTGGTTCAAACTCAAAAGTGCACCAATTACTTATGCAGATGAAAAGTGTTTGTGCGCGATACCACGTTCTCGAAACCGGCATATCATAAAACCAAAAAATCTACCCATGGTAGATCAAATCTCACTTACTCTCAGTTAACCGGCTGACACGGCTGACACGAAACTTAGCTAGTTTATGGAGATGGTTTAAATAAAATTGGTTTAAATAAAAAGTCAGTATCGGAACAGCTCCGGGCGACCATTTCGATTCCAGCCAGTGACGGATTAAACACGTAGCAAGAATAGCATTTGCCACGGGCCCCGCGTAAAAGGGGACCCCCGCGTAAAAGGGGGCCCCGCGTATCCAAACACACCTATGTCAACGTCAATTTTCGAGTAAAACTAATTTACTTGAGATCACAATAGTAATCTACATTACACACCAAGATGATTGTAATCAACTGATGGCAAGTTTTCAAATTGAGTATCGAATTTTTTTAGTAGTAAATTTGTTAAGATGTCTATCCCGGCTATACTAGTCGTTAAGCTTTTCCCGAGCAGTACAATTTGGGTATGTTTAAGAGTAGAGTGAATAGATACTTTCTAGGCCAGCGTGTTACATCTTCGACCGCATCATCACTTACCATCAGGTGAGATAGCGGTCAAACGATGGCCTATAATGAATAAAAAAAAAAAAAAAAAAAAAACCTATGTTGGAGGCCTTCGGGTAGCTTAAAAACTCTGACATCAGAGTTGGCCACTGGCTCACACGAAAGAAGAAAATGCAGTATATACTTAAGAACACAGCACCAAGCGTGGTGGCCCAGGGGCATAGAAGCCGGCTTTCAATCTCAGGGTAGCTTTAAATGAAAAAGTCATTGATGCACCATCAATGACTTTTTCATTTGAAAAAAATTATGCATGCAATACCACGTTCCCGAAACGGTGAAGGAAAACATCGTGAAGAAACCGACATGTCTTAGAACCATAAATCCGAAGACATGTGACACCCACCAATCCGGATTGGGCTCTCGTCGTAGATCAAAGCCTCAAATCAATTATCGAGAGAAGACCGGTCTCCCTGCAGTGGGAACATTACAGGCTGGTATGGAACCCATAGTAGCTCAAGGGCCCTCGATAGTTTCCTGCGGGCCCCGTTCTTGTTTAATCCGGTATTGACTCCAGTGATTATTCGCG
This sequence comes from Aplocera efformata, assembly GCA_921293045.1. Taxonomy (NCBI): domain Eukaryota; kingdom Metazoa; phylum Arthropoda; class Insecta; order Lepidoptera; family Geometridae; genus Aplocera; species Aplocera efformata. The sequence goes on along the minus strand of OV121038.1, from coordinate 15,216,499 downwards.
CTAACGAGATAGCTCGGACGCCGGGGAGTTTCGATTACGGTTAAATAAACGAATTAATAAACGTAATGTACACCACTTTTTGCAGTTGCTCGCGTCCGTAGGTGACCTTTGCAATTCCTACACGTGTCCCTTGGGTGGTGCGAAAAAAACAACTAAAAGAAGCAGTCGTTTTGCCAAGTTCGTCCAAGCTACCACCACACCAATCTGCCGCCATGCAATAGTCTCGCATAAGTGTGTTGGAAGCGTCTAACTTGATTTTCGCACCAATTTATAAGGTTGTTTTAATCTAGAATAAAATTCACATTGGATTGTAATACTATAAAGTATACACTAATAAAGAGCAACACAAACAACAACAAAACAACCAATTACCATATATATTTATCAGTTATTGCTTGCCCTTAGGAGGTACCCTCTATTATTTAAAAAACACATCCAAATCGGTAAACTACGAATGAAGAAAAATGTCATAGGAAATCAAAAGACACAATTACATCTACTTGGATGACACACCTATTCCAGTTACACCCCCTAGGCCAGAAGCTGGGTACGGCCATGCTCGGACCCAATCTGAGAATTACGGGAGATTGCGCTCTCGAGATGAATGATTGTTCATTAATTGCACTAATAGGTGAAGGCTACGCCTCTGCAGGAACTTCGACGATTGGACTCGGCTAGTTTCAGCTGGCATGATAACGTTACAGCCAGACACACTAGTAGTAATCTGTGACACTATCTCGCTTAGTAAAATTGCATTTTTATTTGTGCAATTTATGGCCTCGTAGCTCAGTAGTAGCTCTGCCTTTTGCGCTGTAGGTCATGGCTTGGATTCCCACCTAGGACAAGCATTTGTATGACGAACATAACTGTTAGTTCTGGTGTTAGTGTTTGGGTGTTAAAAATATATTACAAGTACGCATTTAAAAAAATTGACTATATATATTCTATCAGTTATGTAGTTCCCATAAGCTATGCTTAGTTTGGGGCTGTGTGTAATATGTCTATGAATATTTATTTATTTATGTGCCAGCACGTTCTTGCCGGCCGTAACCAAGACTTCACTCTTCCATCCTGAAGTATGAGAATACCCAAGTCAATTGCGCCCATTTCTGACACGGGAATGTAATGTCTCATACACCTGTACTTTCACCGGCATCTATATCCTTCCACCGGACTAACTAACTATTAAAAAAAAACCGGCCAAGTGCGAGTCGGACTCGCGCACGAAGGGTTCCGTACCATTATCTATTTTTAAAGTGTTGAAAACTAACAGACATACAGACAGACGGACAGCGGAGTCTTAGTAATAGGGTACCGTTTTACCCTTTGGGTACGGAACTCTAAAGAGCAATGGGCAAGCTATTCAGACTTATTAGCAGTAGAACTTGTGCCAAGTACGTCCAGAAAAGTACTGCCACCACACCTAACGCCAAGGAGGCGTGCACTTTGCTGTATACCGGTGGAAGGGTGTGAGTTCTGAAATTTTATCATCAGACGCATCAGACAATACATCCCCGTCTCAATGTGATGGGTGAAACGCGATACGATTCGTGTTGTCTCATACTTCAGTACGAGAGGACTGGAGTCGTATCTCTTATGTCTATGGGCGGCAGTAACCACTTAACATCAGTATAGCTCTCAGCTGTTCCCATGTTATTATGAACCGTACCTAGAACGGCATTGAATCGTAAGGGAAGCGTCCACTCGAGATGCTGATTTGCTGTCGGAAGCCGCTTATCTCGCCTCCCTGTCCGTGTTTGTATTGGATCTAAACGCCACTCTTCATTATTCTGTGCCGTTTTCACTAACGGATAGAAGATCTGTGCCACTTTAACCAAGTTTACCCGCCAGTTATAGTGCTTCGGCCCGCAATGGGAATTCCAAGTCCCGAGGAAAGTGCAAAGTTTGCTTGCAATAAATTGAACTGTTTATTGGAAATTTATTCAATAAAGATGATTAGTTTTTGTGCCGCGATAAAATATTGAGGAAAAATTGCATTTCTAAATGTCTACCTTATCTAAACTGGATCAAGCTACTGTCAATTTTTATACTTCTATACCAAATCCTCCGTACCAGCCTCTAATATTCCCACTGCAGGGGCAACGGCCTACTCTCGATAGTTGAGAGTGAATGAGCTTTGATCTACCACGGGAGCCCAAGCCGGATTGGTAGATGTCACATGTCTTCGAATTTATGGTTCTACGACATGCCGGTTTCCTCACGATGTTTTCCGTCACCGTTTCGAAAACGTGGTATTGCGCACAAATGATTCATGTGAAAAAACTTATTGGTGCACGTGTGGGTTTGAAGTAGCGACCTTCAATTTGAAAGTCTATGTCTATGTCCACGCTCTCTACCAAATCCTGTTAGATCTAATTAATAAAGACCGTCTATCTTCATTATATGAATAGAGTTCAGTGTAACAAGGCAGACAGCAGTGAAATTATAAACATATTCTAATTTCAATTATAAAACAACATACCTAAGTACAAATCAGTTTAGATGACAATTCAATATTATAAAATTTTCACAAGTGACAGTTATTCAAAATTAACTTTTTATTAAAATGACAGTTTATTAAACCTCATTTCAACACTAATGTTATAAACAAGGCCGTGGCGTATTCCGTCTAACCTACTGTATTATTCCAATCGTGATCTGCGCTGGGAATCCCGTCGGGCTCCCAATTACCGCAATTACCACCTGCCACCGATATCATGTCGATCGGATCCTAATCAATTGGGTCAGTATATCTCTGCGGGCGGTCTGGTGGCCCGGCGGCTTGGCGGCCCGGCCGTGACCGCTCACTGCCCATTCAAACTATAATAAAACTACAGTGAAATCTTTATCTCTATTACTTAAGTATTATAACTTGCGTCATTGCACTTACAATGCTTAATTAGGTTACTGTAAATAAAGTGACAACTAAATTTCTACTCCGATAAACATCCTCTACAGATTTTTTGTAGCAGGTGGCATTGACACACAGTCTCAAATAAACATCCAAGACCCGAGAACAATATCCATGATTACCCCACAAAGTTCGCCTCGGCCGGTAAATAAACCCGTGACCATTCGCTTCGCAAGCAGTGTTACTACCAACTAGGCTACGGAGCCGTACACTTAAATTTATCTTTTATTTTGTACCGCTTTTACAACTTTGAGTTCCGCGTCGAGACCGCAACTACTTTCCATAGACTCAACTAAACAACCAAATTCGTCTTTGATGAGCCTTCAAGAACTTAAAATAAACTACCCACATATTTAAATGCACATACGAGTATTAACGGATTAATAAGTTTAAAACTTGTGTTAAACGTTAACTTAAAAGCTTACCTTGATGACAAAAAAAGCTTTGGAATGAATTTGCTTAACTCTTGACGCAGCATCATCTTCGCGAATACTGTCTCGAGATGTTCCTTGTTTGGTTGAAGAAACAGACAAAACCCTCGGAGAAGTCCTCGGGTTGGTTGGTAAGGTTGGAACATGCGTAAACTTAACAAATAAAAGTAAAAATAAATCGTTAGGTCACAAGTTATCACTAGACAAACTTTAATGTAATCTTGACGAGGTTCAACCCTAAAAACATTAGGGATTCAACCTAGTGGATGGATGTAGGCAAACTGCACGCGCGTGTGGAGTGTAAAATGTTGAGCGCGGTCATTGACCGCTCATTAGGGCTGCTCAAAATATAATAAATTGTTATATTTTATAAGTTGAATGGTAAAAAACAGTTTTGATTTGAATTCTGATTTTCAGGCATATTATTCAAATTCTGATTTGTATGAACACCTTTCAATATTTTCACACCTGCTCGAAACGTGTGCTACTGCGCTAAAATAACATTATGTGCCTAATTCATTGTTTTAGTGGTCTTAAACCATTTCGCAACCGGTTTGGGGAACATTGTTTGGATGGTTTCAAAGTCTATAACGAACATGGGTAGAAACAATTTTTGTGTTTTATGTATTAGGATTTCATAATCCTAATTCATGAAAAATGGGAAAAACATCCTAATACATAATATATGGGGGATCATATGCCGAGGTATTTCCTCTTCGCGACTTGCGGAAATCTCGCGAGCGCCTGTCACCTCGCCTCGTGGCTCTGAGTGCTGGGAGCGTGCCGCGGCGCTTTGCAACAACAACCGTCGAACGTGACGTGACATCTCTTAATACGATACCGCCGTCTGCATTGCGGCCTTAAACCATGTACAAGATCGAATTGGCTACTCGCCAAGTGTTGCCTAGAAAGCTTTCGACATGGCTTAGTTATGGCTGTGAGTGACACGGATGGTTCTTAAGCATTAAACTCCGTTATTTTCTAGTTCACTGAACGAACGTTCTAGTTTACTATTGCGTCTACCAAATCGCCACCTGCCTAGCATAAGATATATAACAAACACACTGAAACTGTGAGCTGGGTAAGCTTTTAACAAGTAAAATATGAGGTCTGGAAAACACAAGTTAAACTGGAGGAATTCTTAACGTAAAGCTTCCGTGCGTACCGTGGTTTCGTTTCAAAGTGAAGGTCAAATGAAGGTTGCGGTGTATTTCGTACGATATACTGACAGAATAATTTGACGGCCCTCCTCACGGTTGTGGTTACCACCCAAAAATATGACTAGAGGCTTCCTGTACCGAAACACGAGAAGACCCAAGTCGCATCTGTGGCGGTGGTTTATCAGTACTCACGTACGGAAACACACAAAATGGACTCGCCAAGTCCTTATATTGATAATGATAATTATATAAGTAGGAGTAGTATATTATAATACGGAGGATTAATACAAAATGATTTCTACCGACTGAAATAGAAATGCGTAGGTCCTGACCTTTCCTGAATCTTTGTCTAATTCAATCTTGACACGTCCAATCGCTCTCAATAACGATTTTTCAAGCGACATTTAATAAGGTTTTGTGGTGTATATATAGATCATCTTCTCTAGGGTTTTAGGATGATATTTGCGTATATCTTATTACATTAAATGGGCCATTCTTTCATACTATCGAGATACGTGAAATAAATAAATATACAAGAACTGCTCGTTTAAAGCGATAAGATATGACGGCTCCTTAGCTCAGAAGGTAATAACCCTGCCTTTGGAAAGAGAGGTTCCTGGTTCTATTTCCAGCTGGCGGGCTCGGGTCTTGGGTGATTGTCTTGTGTTTCTGTTTTTACATGTCATCTGCAATAGGGAATCTAGTGCAGGGGCATAACGGTAAGAAAACTTTTTTAAAAGAAACATGTACATAATGTTTAGCGCTTATTCAAAATCTATCCGACCCTCCATGGGGAAGAGTCCTACTATAAACGATCACAAAATAATACAAAGCAGCGCAGTTCTCAAAATGAAGTAGGAAATAGTCGTAAAGGAACCAACGCCGACGGACGGCATGTCCTAACCTAAATCCATGCAAATCTACATTCACCTTTATTGCTTCATGGTGGTCTATTTATGTTGAACTTTGTGTCCGCGAAAGACTGGAGAGCACTTACAATAAACTTGGATAAAAAATTCGGCGGGTGTCGCATCAAATTTATAGCTCCAAGGTAACATACCATCGATTCGAAGCCGAGTAGGTACCTACTCGAAGCCGGCAGCGGAAGATACACGCGAACCGCCTACTATTCAGTTGTCGAGCTATTTTGGGATTAAATTGGTTTATTATCAGGGTGGCATTTTGTTCAGGAGCACTGAAAAGCTTTTAGATTTTGAGTTGCATTAAAAGTTTACTAACGCTCGTATGAGTCTGATGAAACGTATAAAAGTAGTTTTTTGTGTCGCAATCGTACAGCATGGAAATCTTTCTGTAGAAATGCTAAGCCTTAGCATTTCTATAGATAGCCAAGGATCAAAGTGCTTTTATAACATATTTTTGTTCATTCTTCTGTTCAGTTTGTATGTCCATCATAATCTTTTATATCCTATTGAGTTTCTTATATTTGAATATGGATAAAAAAAACATTTGCCACATATGTGACAGAATATCACTTGAAAAATGCTTGACCGATTTGGCTGTTTTTACCCAACTGCGCCAGAAGGAGGGTTATGTTTTTCGAGTGAATGTATGTATATTTCTTTGGCACAGATTTTAATTGCGAGAATGACACTAGCTGTATTAAAATCAAAATGGCCGATTTTTGGCGCTATTATTATATATGTAAAAGTTAAAAACGTTAATCTAAATATATATAAAAATTAATTGCCGAATGTATGTCCACACATCACTGCAGAGTTGCTGCACCTATGAGGTTAATTTTCTATTGTTGTGTTTTTAATTGTTAGGACAAGGCTTATGAAGGCGTATGAATGAAAATGTCTGAAAAATTGTACGAAATGTGAAAAATTTGGTTTAAACAATCAAAAGTGAGTGAGACAGCAGGAAAGCTTCAAAAATATTGATTGAATTGACAGATTGACGTTCAGTTATTCAATTTGTTATATTCTCTGGATGGGATGGGATCTGGATTAAAACATAGGCTACTTTTATCCAGAAAAAGTGAAGGAAATTTTGACATGCAACATATTCTGTTCTCATAGTCTCATGTTGACTTTTTGACCGCGGCTAACAGTAATAATGCACACATTATCGTTCATATTTCTTTCTAGTTTAATTCCCACGTAGCTCTGTTTCAAAACTGAATGGAATTAAATTATTGAATATTTCAAAATAATGTACATATCCCTAGTTAGAATGTCATTGACCTTACACAAAAATGGCGATAGCAGACAATCCTCCTTTATGAATACAATATGGCGTAATCAAATAGAAGGCTACTTTTTGATTACGCCATATTGTATTCAATGAAATTGGTCTTCCGTGTGTCGTGCCAACACACGAAAGACCAATTTCATTGAGTTCCTTATAACAGTAAACACGTACGGGACCCTATATTAATCATGGCGCGACATTGTTGTCGGCAAGTTATTATTTATCTTGTTAGCAGGCAATACAGTTGTTTAAAATACAAACACAAGTAATGCTTGTAGAAGTGGCCGTAGCAAAATTTAGACAAATGCAAATATCATATCTCTTAAACATTGGTAAAGCAGTAAAGTGGAGTACAGTCAAGATTGCATTAGTTATAATGATTGATTTGGTTGAATCAATATCAGTACTATCAGATATTGTGTATCAGTCAGTGTAATCGCAGAAACGTCTTGTCGTCCACTTCGTGGATTTTTAACTCTTCGAGTGAACGTAAATGTGCAAATGTGATTGAGGGTCTGGTTTTAGGTGATCAATGTTTTATCTATCTACTAGCTGTGTTCCGCGGTTTCACCCGCGTTTTTCTCGTTTCCGTGGAAACAGCGCACGAAAAAATAGGTTTTCGATTTTACACCTTGTGTTACAAAATAGCAATTTTATTACGGATCCCTAATTTTGAAAAAAAAACATAGCCTATAGCCTTCCTCGATAAATGGACTACCCAACACTGAAAGAATCATTCAAATCGGACCAGTAGTTCCAGAGATTAGCGCGTTCAAACAAACAAACAAACACTGCAGCTTTATAATATTATTAGTATAGATTTGCTGAATTACCACGGCAAGTTATTTAGTTTACTCAGTTTTCGAAAATGACTTCTCTCCTTGATATCTCGCCAACTTTTCGCAACTCGCAAACGCAACAGAATATTAAATTGAAGCTTACTCGCAGTTAATCTAATTTGAAACTCGTTCAGTGTTCAAAGTTCCTCAAGCAATCTTAAGTTCTCTTACGTCAAGAATACTCGTCTGCACGTGTCGTGCGGAAAGAAAATCATCGGTACGCGTCTTTGGAAGTTGGTACCACGATTACTTGATTAGTCCTTGTTATTCGCGTCCTTAGGGTTAGTCCCCCTCCTGGTTGGTGCTTTAGGAGTAACCTAATGAAGAAGTACCAATAGTACCAGTAACTTGACCGGAGAAGTACTGCCACCAATACTGGTAATCTGCCCAAGCAGTAGTGCACTCGCATTACTGTGTCCCGGTGGAAGGGTGTGGATGCCGGTGAAATTACAGACGCATGAGACGTTATATCCCCGGCTTGAGGGATGGTCTTCTCATACTTGGGTTTCTCTTACTTCTTTTACATGCACTACTAAATATATTCGAGCGCATATCATGTGTCACGGGAGTTCCTTAGGCACATTACATGTAGGTACACAGATATGTCAAATTAGTCAGTTTTCTTATTTTCTTTACCTGATGCTGTTCCGTTCCAACCCTAGCCGGGCCGACCAAATATAATTTGCACAAACTGACCGGTTACAAAAAACCGTTTACGATATATTGCAGATTTCAGGTAAATTTATTGCTGCTGTTTACACAGTGAAATGAATATATTGCAACCATTTACAAACCAATGTTTATTAGATTTTGGTATCCAAACCAATATTTACTTTATTTTAGTGGTAAAATACAGCAATGACAGTAACTATTTGCTTTCCCTTGACAGTCCTTTCCTATTTCTGCAAAATGCGGCTGCCGCCTCGCCTTGCGGTTGTTTTTCGCATTTATTAGAGGAAGTGCAAGACATCTCAGAAACCTAAATAGTCTTTTATAAATTCTTCTTCTTTAGTATGCTACGGAAAGGCTTATCGACTCGTATAACGACCGACATAACGGCCACCCATCCAACTTCTGACCGGGCTGAGAGATGATTAACTCAGATGATCTGTAAACAGCTACGCAAGCTACGCCATGAGAGCTTTTATTATTAAAGAACTATTCAATAGCAAAAATAAAATTTTTAAATTGGTAATTTATATTGTAGTTATATACTGGATACAACTTTTAGATTTTTCTTTTAGGTGCTACGTGAGTTAATGACCTGTAACTATTGTTATCAGTAATTGACCGTGACTACACAGTAGGCAGATCTAATTTTACGAAAGTACTTAATGCACTCCATGTATAACGAATCAATTGTGCTTGACCTCTAAGATACACCATCCTCAGTTTTTTTTATACGCGATGATGTATATATAACTCGAGGAATGTGCCCGAAACTTTGTGGGCATCTCGTTCAAACGGAAGTAGCGTCATATCAGTTTTATGCTTTTGACCGGTGAAGTGTCACTTCATTTTATTATTAAACTGCAAAGAAACTGAGTAACTTGCTATTTTGTGGAGCACGAGTGGTTCCCGAAGAATAATAAATGTGCCCTCCCCTCGCCACCCCCCACCCCCTTAGCCGCCCTGGGCTCCCCTACATTACGTAGCCTGAAAAGTTTCGTAATCCGAGCGAGGCATACAGAGCTAGAATGCTGGCCTGGTTCCCCGATCTGCCCTATAACTAGTACCGCTGGATAAACCATTGTATTTTTAGCTTCTATGGCGTGGTTTTGTTTTGATGCTCCGATTGTGTATATGTGGAGCATCAGTCAGTCAATCGGGAAATTTTTGTACGGCTTTCTGCTCTTTATACTCGTATACTCAATAATGATCAGTTTGCTTGATGCTCGGGCGCTGTTCACCGAATTGTACTTCAAAACCAGCTGTTTGCTATTAGGTTATGTGTTTGTTTTGTGCTAATCGACAAGGTTATGATGACCGTTGTTTTAGGTACAGTTGGGTGGTAAATATTCAGGCTTAACAATATTTATAGTATCGATAGTCCAAGCAATAACAAAACAAGTAATTAGTGTTATGGAGGGAGTTTTACTTTCATAAGTAAGGCTATCGCTTTTTAAATGTTGCGTCGTATTACTGCCGAACTTTCGGCAGTAATACGACGCAGGTTATGATATTTCAAGAATTGCTGGTCATCAAAATATTAAAATAATATAAACGTATCTCATAAAGCACAACGTAAAACGCACAACGCTCAACGCACAACGCTCAACGCACAACGCACAGCGCACAACTCACAGCGCATTATGCTCAGTGCGATGCAAACCGCGTCCATATCGAATAACACACATTCTAATTCAATTCATGACACAGTTTACTTATTTTAATTTAGAAAGAAGAAAAACAGTTTGTCAAACTGTATATCTTCTCTTCAAACTGAGTTTGAACAAATGATGTCTTAGTCTAGTTATATGTGAAGCTTAAATTAGGCCAGTAACATAACGTCCTACTTAAATCTCGTAATATATGTATTGATTTGATGTACATAAGATAATAGATAAATGAACTTGTAAACAAAGATTATACTTTGTTTACAATTTTATTTATCTATTGTGAGTGTTTTGTTTTTATGTGTGTTTGTAAATGCACAAGCGTACAATCTACGAATAAAATTGAAATATATAAAAAAATTAACGTTTGCGGTTTTTAATCTATTAAATTTCAAAATATGTCGCATCTCTCTTTATAAACGAGACATTTCCAAAACAATAAATAAAACCTTTTAATTGTTTAAACACAGTATCTAATATAACATGTTGCTATTATATAGAGGTCCATGTTGCACGCGTCCCGTGGGCTAGTACCCCCAGAGTTTCTACCCGTGTCCTCCGGGTGGTGCAAAAGGAGCAACCCAAAGTAGCTATAGAACCTTTGCTAGGTTTATACAGAGAAATAGTAAGCCATCATACCTGGTAATCCATTGATAAGAAGTGGCGCACTCGTAATGTTGCGTTCCGAAGGGAAAGTGCCAAAAAGCTAACACACTTATATCCCCTTTTTATTTCTATTTTTTTTTCCGTGGGGAAATTCCCGCTCATACCGTCCTGCCATGGGGAGACAGAGCGGTTATGTGGGACTAGACCCACTAAAACCCCACGATGTCCTCCTCTGCCGCTTAGTGGCGGGAACACGGGAACGTTATAACACACATCCGCAAAAACACACTTATATCCCTGCACTACGCTTAATAAATTGATTTCCCACAAGGGTTAAGCAGAGACTCAATGGGACCCTTTTCCTCTTATAGGTCACACTATCATGGGAAGATTGATAAGAGGTAAGCCCAGTGCTGCCATTGTTAAAGCTAGAACAAAATTTTTACAACCAAAAATTACCAACAATTGGGGGAATACTCATATCCTCGTAATCGTCTCTGATTAGTACGATAGATCTGAGGGCTGCAAAGTTTAATTGGTTGCCAGCCTTGCTTTCGAAGGAGTGTGTCAAAACCTCCTCCGAAATTCGGTTTATTTATTTCTATGTCAGTTATCTCAGTTTTCCATCATTTATCAATCGATTTGGAAAATTATTTTTTTATTTGTAAGGACGTTGTTTCAGATAGGTCCCATACAAATTTTACCAAAATCGGTTCAATAATTTGGTTATCGAAATAAATGGAATATGTCATCCAAGCGTATTTTGCTTTCCTGTGACTTTTTCTTCACCCGTTATACACCGATTTAGAAGTATTTTTTTCTATAATACCCCCTTAATCGATTCTTAAATCGGTCACTAAACACAAAACAATTAGTTTACTTCGGAAGCCAAAGAATATAAACACTATAATGCAATATGCTTTAGAGACACCAAATCGTAAATTTATATAGCGCTAGTCATTCCATATCATGCCGGTCTGTGGTTGTATCTTATAAAACAAAACTTAGTCAAGAACCCAGTAGTTTGGAGCGAAAAGCGATTGTTGGTACATTGAAACAGAAGCGTGTTCAGCGGGGCGAGGCCTGAGCGTACGTAAGTTGCTACTCGAGCGCAAAATGTCGAGAATCTGTCTCTTGGTTATCCAGCGTCGGGTTTTATGTTGACGAGAGCATTCTCTTGAGGTGTATGGCAGCGCATCACATCCCGCCTGCTCTCAGCTCTTTGCTCTCGTTTCTCAAGGGCACAACCAACTACGCTTCTTATAAAGTAGAAAATCACACGTGATAATGAAAATTGAAGGTCCAGTTGCACGCGGCCGTATGTGCGTACATGTATTTCTCGGAACATGGACATGTACACAGGAAGCTGTTTTTGTAGCTCCTTTAGCACCAGCTGAAAGGGTTACAAAAAGTAGGAGTAGTAGTAGCTGTAAGTAGGTGCACTCGCAGTAGAAGGGTGTGGGTAAATCACATGACAACGATTTAATGTCCCATACACGTTAAATCCTTGTCTCGGGTGACGGTGCAACGGGGTGCAAGTTGGGTCTCATACTTCGGTCGAGGAGGACCTAAGTCGTGTTGCTGTTGTTATGGGTGGAGCAACCACTTAAAATCAGCTGGTCCATCAGCCCGTCCCGTCACTTTCGTTACATAAAAATAAGCACTTGGCGTGATTGTTCACACTGAACACGGGCGGCCCCTACGATTCAATGTAAGTCAAATTACAATATACGAAAGCTATCTCTAGTTTTAAACTGTAAGTGACATTATAATAAGAAACAATGTAATATTGCATCAGAACTTTGATGTTTATGTAGTTATGTGTATACACATCATGACATGACACATCCTACATATTGAAGCTCTCCAAGTAATCGGAAAACTTTGTAACTTCCTCGAAGAAGTTTCAGTGTAGCCAGAGTGCGTTCAGAACTTCGGCACCAGTAATCACAACTTCGAAACCAAACCACGAAACCCATGGAGGATAAGCCGGGAGTTTCTACTTCATCACGCTCTTAGAGTTACTTCATCAGAAGGTGACTTTATATTTAGGCACCGGGAGTAGGTCGAGTTTCAGCCTGGAGTAAAACGTGGGTGGAACACAACAAATTCTCCCGTCGACCGACGACCGCTATTGAGCATGCGTTATTGAAATGGTAATTTTCTAAATTCCGAGATCGGCGGCGGCCCTGGAATAATGTAATAGATTTCTTTGAGGAATTCCGGACCAATAACAGAAACTTTTTTTTGCATAGGTCAATATCCCTCGTCGAATTTAACTGGCCGACATTGGTTTATGATATAAAAATAGCGCTCGTAAAACTTTACGAGTGTTAGGGAAGGTTAATAGAAGCGCGGCGCGCCCCGCCCCGCTCGCGCCATGTCGACGCGACGCGATGCAAGGCCACATGCATGACTCTCGTCATTGCGTTGCGGAAACGTCAGCATGTTTCACACGTGACAACACAGCGCTACATATAGCGCTACATCTAATTGTAAAAAAACGAATTTAAAGACCAATATACAAATGAAATTGCAATATTGGATTTGGACATGGCTAATGTGTTCGATGGGATACAAAAGCGACCGACGACTCGACAATGTGATTGTGGCTACAATTAGTCGCGTGTCTGTTAATCAGGGCTCTTCAAGGTTTGTCTGTCTCTCCAATTCACGTGACAATTGAGGGCGATACAACGCGTTCGTTTCCGCCTGTGAACACGACGAATGGAAACAACTATATCATGCGGCCGGGAAGTGAACACGGTACCCTAAACCTGATACTTCAACTGTCTTACTTAGGAAATTCATTAGTGTCTCGTAGCGATAGCGACCAGAGTTATAAGCATGTGTCACCGCTCGTTGCAGAATCTATAATAGTATTGTTTGAGTCGTATCTTATTACTTTAAACGAGCAATTTGTTTATATATTTATTTCATGTTTCTCGGAAAACACACCAACGTTTTCGCTCATTTTTTAAATTTACCTTTATAATTGTGTTCATTGTGAAAACGCAATTATTTACACATAAAATAAATCTGAGCGCAACTCAGTCGACACGATACCAGGTACAGAATATTTATATGATACGAATCAAACAGTACTTTTGTGGAAAACAGTATATCGTTGGTGAAGTATACCTAATAATAATATTATAAATGCGAAATTTTGTCTGTATGTTTGTAACCCCTTCACGCCTCAACGGTTGAACGGATTTGGATGATTTTTTTATGAAGATAGCTCACTCTACATATTCTATAACGGCACACCGTTATAACCTCAAAAGTACGTTTTTTTTACTAAGGAGCTATACACTTATATTCCTGCACTTAGACACACCGCATGACTTGCGAATGGGGACGTGGGCACAATCAGTCATCACAATAATCCAAGACCGGAGAACAAACTACCTATCCATCACACAAAAATACGTATTTTACATATTATAACTTAACCAATTTATGTCTATCTACTAATTATTAATTAATACACATCTCACAAGGTATCATTAAAAGTAATATGCTATTCACAGCTCGACATAACCAACCGTAAACATTATTCATAGACATATTGTGATGAGATCTCGGATCAAACGGATTTAGATCTTAGAATATGAATCTAATATAATTTGTTTCACGACGTTCGCGCGCCTCTCTAAGTCGCAATTAGTCTCCGCGACGACGCGATATGACGCGAAGCGATGTGACGCGACGCGACGTGACGCGACGCGACGTGATGCGACTTGATGTACCAACCGACGACGGCGGCAGCCTCTTGAGTATACGTCACGTTATATCTACTTTGGTATTTTCCTTAGAAGCTGTCTAGAAATATGTTATAAATAGAAATTTATAATGAGAGCGCCTGTGAAAAGTAGGTGCGGTTTCTACGGGGAAGGACGCAGATTAGTTTGACGGCTTCGAAGCTTCGTAACTGGTTCCGAAGGCCGGATCAGTTACGAAGAGAAGGGTCCTATGTTAGAATCCCGGCTGGGGCAAAGAATGTATGATGAGCGTCAAGTTTGTTCTCGGGTTTTGGGCGGTTGTCGCAGGTGGCACGTCACAAAAACACATAACAAAAACTCAAGACCCGAGAACAAACTTTACGTTTAACGCGCAGTTTTCCCACGAACCTTCCAAATAAGCTAAAATACGGCTGTATTTTAATAATGAATTTCTATAAAGCACCATACGTTACTTCACTGAAATTATCTCAACAAGTTATTTTTACCAAAAATCTTGTTGGACAAGATTTATGAGTACCTAGTGCGTGGCTAAAAATATAACATGTCACGCGGTCGGTGAGCCATAGCGTTGTTTGTTGTCGACGCTAGCCGCAGAGGCGCGGGCGCAGCTGTACAATGGCGCAAGCGCTCGCCACGCGCCACTATTCTGGAGCCAAACGGAAAAAAAGCGTAAAGGATTCCGTTTTTTTCCAGACAAAAACTTACGACACCTGCACTAGGATTCTGTATCGCAGATGACATGGACAAACACGAAATAATAAGACAAACACCCAAAACTTAAGTACCAATACTAGTGTCCCGGCCGGGAATCGGGTACGTTCGCTTCGAAGGCAGGGCTACTATGAACTAAGCTACGGAGTCATCATAGATTTATCCTGTTCGCCTGCCCATCTTCCATATCATGAATATTAATGTTACTCGGCGGCTCTTAGATATATCAGCGACTATTGGGTGGAGAATTATAGGACAGGCAATATAAAAATATGAGGTATCGAAATAATTAATTGAATAAAGTTTATAGTTCAGTTAATAGTTAATGAGCTATCCGGTTCTATAGTCAAAAAGGCGATAGATAAAATATAGCCCATGTTACTTGCTGATAATGTAGCTTTCCTTATGTGAAAGATTTTTTAAAATTGTTAGATGTGAAAGCAAAGAAACAAATAAACTCACTTTCGCATTTATAATATTCGAATAGGAAGTTATTTTATCAGAGATAATGAACAGCCACAGTAACAGAAACATAAATTGAGTTATATTAGGAATTGAGAAATTACCATGAATTAAATCTATAAATTATATTCAAATAAATGTTTATTTAAAATAAAGAATATAAAAGGGAAAATTATTTCCTAAAAATATAACGGTCCAGGTGGCCACAATCCCCCCGCTGGCATTCCTGAATCTTGGCCATTAGATTTCGAATACTCTTCTATTTTCTGCGTTGGATGTGTTACCCGTTTCTTGACAAACATTATCCTTTTATTGGGGCATTGTTGTTGGTTTATTCACCAACTAAACTAAACCTAAACATATTTATTTGCTTTTAGAGTGAGATATAAGAATACCTCGGCCTGCCTCTTATTGCAATACCCAACAAGGGTTTATATGTGAGACTATTACTATTGTGTTACCAATTAAATAACCATGTGAAATGCATTATTATTCGTGTTACCGACATATTTACCATGATTTGTGAGTTTTGCCCCGGCAGCTTGCCCGGGACCATGACGCATGTAACTGCGTCGAAATATCGGGAGTCAACAAAACTCACAAATCATGGTAAATATCTCGGTAACACGAAGAATAATGTTCATAACCATGATAGTTTTCAAATTTATATCATGTGAAATGCAATAAATGATTGAGTATTGGGTATTAAACTAAACCGCTCGAACATCGTAATCACGAAGTCTCTTCGCTCCTCGTGCTCCGTGGCCGCCCTGTTTCATTATTATTGATAGTCGAACTGTGTGATTAATTAAATTAATTTGGATACTGATTAATATCGTGTATTATTACGATTGAAATAGGCGAAACAGTGACACAGGATGCGCTTTGTTTTCCAGTGAAACGAAGTATTTTCCAGTGAAACGAAATATTCTGAGTGCCCCGCGAAAAATTAACTGTAGCGCTTTTCTCATAATTTCGTTGCAAAGACTATATTTCTGACAGTAATTCGCAAAACCTTGTTAATTCATCAGCTGTAAAATACTAAGTTATATAAAGTAACGAGTATGATTGCGCAAAGTAGTAAATATTAATGCCCGTTGGTTATTCAACAGAATAACAGAATTTATGTATTATTTTTTATGTTTGGTTTGGTTTTTAAATCAAAATAATTGTAAAAATATGTCAACTAAGTAAAAGAAACTGCATAAATTGCATTCCTGACAATTATTCTTCGCCCATTGTAGACCGATTTGGATGTTTCTCTTATATGAGCGAGAAATAAGGGAAAAGGGACCATACATCATACACATTTCTTTACTATCGCGTAGCAGCAGTGCACTCGTAACCTACTCCAAATCGTGCAATGTGATTTGAATCGATTGCGGAAAATTATCTGTTTGGCTATATTTGAAGGCTATCTAGCATTTCGCTAAAGTTCTTGGTTAGCCTTACATATTGATATTGATAAAGTAAGTCGGAAAAAAAGCTCTATCGAACTGCTTTATCCGCGTGTGCGGGGGTGATGGCTAATTATACGTAAATACCATGCACTGCAAATAAATTAAGCCTGCTCTTAGTGATTTCTTTAAGCTGTACGCGGGTGCAATCGAGGGGCGCAGCCACTGAGTTATAAATTATGTAAACACATATAATTAAATAATCTTTCTTGTTTCCTGATACTGGTAAAAATTTGTTCACACTAATTTAAAAGTCTTGATGAGTTGCTTACTAATTCATAGTATTATTTTTACGGTAGTATTAAAAAAATAAACATATTAAAAAAAAACACTTTGTACTAGCCGTATGGTTCAGCGCAACGTAAGTTCATAATGATTTTTATATTTACAGTCTTTGTGTCAATAATAAACGCGTAGCTCTCTGGGAAACAATTCCCATGAAATTTTTTGTTAAGTATGGGTTAATAAAAAATTGTAAAGAAGCTGGCTCGTTAGCAGCACAGAACGGAGGCGCCGGCCGCCCGCCGCGCGCCGCAGGCGCCGGCGTCTCCTCAGCCTGCATTGTACTGCACACTCCTTTAATTATTTCCAAACATAAGCCAAGCATATACTTATACGTACTCCTTTTATAACGAACATTTTAAGTCAAACTCATTAAAAAGAAGACTGAAAAACTATTAAAAGTGATGGCGGATGTGAGTCATTATAACATGTTTGGTCGAGAGCGTTGCCGCTGTAAACATTATTTGTGACGTCGCAGAGCAGAGCCACCGGACGTGAAGACCCTCGCGCCTCGCATCAGCTCCCGGTATTCCTTATGAGGCCGCGTTCGTTCTCTTTGTGTCAAAGCTAAATACGAAAGCTAAATTCGTCTCAAGCTCTGACAAAACTAAAATGTTATATCAAGAGTGTCATACATTACAGACAGGGACAAGAGCGGCTATATATTTTCAGCAATACTACATGTATATATAATAGTTAAACAATTTTAATACTAACAAGTAAATGGCTCAAAGCTAGTGGAATGTCAGTGACCCCGAGTGAACGAGGCCAGGTCGTAAGATACCCCCCGGGGCGGGCTGCCGCTGCTAACTCCGCAGCGGATGGTGGAACAGTTACTATCTTCGCCGGGTTCGGATCCAAGGCCCCCGCGGTCGGTGGTACAAGGCGCTCATTAGCGCGCGCCCGCGAAACCGCCCGGTATAATTATAATTAGTGGCTGTCACTCATCACGACGGATTCCGCGTGTGGTTCCTCATAGCAGTATTTATATCGAGCAACTGTCGATGTCATGCCACGGGCCTTCTTCCAACCCATTTTGTGCTCGGAGATCAATTAGCGTCAAGTACTTATCGAACATAACCGGCTAACTTCGAATTTCCGTCAAGTTATTGATGATGTGTGCAGTCGCACCCAGGTCAATCGATACAAAATTGAGGGCATTTCTTAGAAGCCACGTCATCGTGTGAGGCTTTACATTCAAGTGTTCGGGGGAAATATTGTTTGCACAAACTTCAAATCCATATTTCATTAGAACGGTATCCAGTGGGTATACTGCGCTGCGTCGACATGAAAGTGGTGCGATTTAATCAATGGCGAGAATCCTTCGGGAGTGGTGACTCATCAAGTCATCAATGCAGTCGGGTGCTGCTGCCGGCCACCGTGCCGTGTCATGCAGTGCTGTGCCGCGCCGCACCGTGCCGTGTCCCGCCACATTTGCTTATATTGTCAATTCAGGACGCGGCACCGACGGAGTGCGATTAGAGCGATGCGAGTTGTCGCTTTAACTAACAGCTCGTGCCTGTGGCGCCGACACCCGCGTGGGCTTAACTCACCTTTTCCGCACGATTTCTGTTATGAGACTACTCCGTTTCTAACAGTGCCCGAGCGGATGTCTTGAATTCCGGGACTGACTTCAAGGCGAGTGAATGAATTGGACTCGAGTTCTCATAATTCTATCGCTGCATCCGTGGAGCCACTGTGCGACGAGGGAGCGAGTGCAATCAAATTGGTGGCTTCCAATTATATGTATAAGTATAAAGGGGAGCCAGTTTTAGTTTGCGTACCGTAACAAGCCTATCCGGTTGGGGGGGCAATAATTAATTATGCTAATATTTATTGTAAATATATGCAAAATATATATTCACACCAAGACACAGAAACACAAATGCTTTTCTTGAGTGGAAATCGAATCCACACAGAGCTGCTACCAACAGAGCCGCGAGGAACTTCAGCTAGGTGCCGAATAACGGACTGGAAGAGAAGAAAAGTTTTGAATCATCAATTACGGTGGTTCTAATAAGCCGCGCGGGAGACGGCTGCCCTTGGTGACGGCCAAAGGCGCAGGGGGACATCACACACAGCTGCTCGTACTGGTTTCTCATAGTCGAACGTATACTATATCTTGGTGTTTGTTTTCGTTGTATGTTTACTTAACAAGGTGATGCCGTGGTGCCATGGTGCCATGGTTCACAACCGCGGTGTTGGTTAGTCATATGATCATTCGCTTGGCACGTGCTAGTCGCTTCGAAATGTTTGCGAATAGAAGTGAGAAAATAATTTTATTATAATTGGCATCCACTTCTTTTCCGTGTGATGTCGTAAATCTGGAGCATCGGCGAAAATATCACAATGAAATTAAAATTAGAAAGTTGTGGATGAATCTACGAGTATGTTTTTGAGAAGTTCGCCTCAGAGGCGCCTCCGGTCTAATTCTAATACTGGGTAGGGGTGATTTTGCCTGCATCGACTTCCGCGGGTACTTTGTGCATTCTCCTCCGTTGTCAACTAAACCGGGTAAAACCGGTACTTCAAGGAGTTAGCTGGCTGGGGTAAAGTCAGACCCAAGCCCAACTCCTTGAATTACCGGAGAAGGACTCTGGGTCGTTGGCAATTCTGATTGAGCGTATGCTGGATGTTTGATGTATCGGTTATACCAAATATTATTTATTGAGTTAAAATTATTGAAAATGGTATACATTAGTCAAACGATGATCTCCGCTAAAGTATTAAAACTGTCCAAAATATCAATCCCTACCGCCGCTACTTGAAACTTGAAATAATTGACTGATACGAGTGCAATATTGTAATCACTTATTGACTGGCCTCATGGCCAGCAGCGCCTCGGGGATGTTCGCCAAAGAACGAGTGGATAGTTTTTACACCATCATGCGCAAGCGGTGAACATCCTTGTTGCGCACGGCTCGGGCCAGTCCCAACATCTGTTGTTCTTGTAATCCATAAGTACAAATTTATTTAATAAAAATTAAATTTATACAATTACTTGTAAGGTACTAAATTCAATATTCTATCGTTACAACTGTCAAATAGCCATTAATATTTCACACTATTATTATAAAGGCGAAAGTTTGTGTCTGTATGTGTTTATGTTTGTTAATCCTTCACGCTCAAACGCCTCAACAGATTTGGATAAAATTTGGTAACTGGATAGTTCATATACTTTTTTTACATAAAGGCAGCTTTTATTCCCGGAAAACCGCGAGTATCATTACGGGACGCAGCGAATATTATTATTATAATTTGATGATAAGCAAAATCCAATTTCATGTTACTATAGGGGATATAGTAACATTAAAATTCAGGTAAGTGGACTTTACAGAATACAAAACAGTATATTTCCTCCGGCGTGGGCGACTGCAGGGAGTCGGGTGGGGTGGGGGGTGATGTGATGAACCAAGTTTCAAGGTCAACTGCTCTGACCGTATTTAATATGGCACACATATATGTATTTTTGGCATAATAATTACTAACAAGCTTTAGATAAGCTGATTTACATTAAAAGTTGGAAAACTCAAAGACGAATCAAATCAGCCAATTGTATCAAGCGGTCTCCAGGAAGATATCGAAAGAACAGTGGTCAGACAAATTCGAGACACTTGTCGAATTGGCCACAAACAGAAACCGATGGAGACGACTAACAAACACATTGCAAAATCTTACTATAAAATAGATTATCTACATGATAAAAAGGCTTGAGAATACATTTGCTCCACTCTAGACGCAGGACCATACTCGCAAATATATATAATAATACTATCTCCGAAGTGTTTCTTGTCTGATCTTCCCCTCGGGTTGGTCGGTTAGGGTTGGAACAGACGTAATAGTAGGGGAGCCCAAGAGGGGATTTTTGAAGTGACTCGAGCGTGTCAGAAAATTATATAGGGAGAATCCTTGCACCTTTTAAAGTACCTCTACCAAGTATGAACCCTCCATATGGTGGGGTGTGTTGAGGGGAGCCCGTCTAAATAGTAAAAAAAAAATCGATTCTTAGAAAAACTCGAGCGCGTCAGTCATTTACAGTATGTACGCGCATTATATTTCTGGTAACTATTAGATATGAATCTGACGATTAATTCAAGGGGAGTGGCCGTAACGAGCGGTTGAAAAAAAAAAAAAAAAGTTATTCGAGCGTGTCAGACATTCAAAGTGTATGTCAACTAAAGCTTAAAAAGTGGCCTATTAAAATATCTGACGATTTGGTCATGACACGAACTCATAGTATATTTATATGTATACATGTATATGTAAAAAAAAAGGTGATCTTAAGATACTCCAGCGCGTCAGATTTTTATGCAGGAGGGTCAAGTTGATGTCATAGTCCTCCTGAATAATAATCTGACAATTATATGGAGGGATATCGCTAGTCTGACCATTTTGAAGGAAATTTAGAAATAATATATCCGCATTTACGTACAGAAATTGAATAATTTATTAATATAAAATTAAATATAGATCATTACAATTTAAAATCAATTACAGCTCATTCAAATTTAAAATACATATTTTAGTCTTCATCTCCACTAGACTCATCTTCGAAGTTCGTTTCCACTTCAACTTCCTGGACGTCCTCGTCATCTCGTGATTCTGTAACCAAGAATGGTTATGATACATTATAATGTTATATTTATGTTATGATAGTATAATATGGAAAAGAAAACGTACCTGAATCCAAAGTATCTCCTAAAATGTCAGGTGTTATGACGATGTCTTCGTACGCTTCAGGAAGTTGGTTTCCTAGGAACCAAGTTGGCTCCAATTTTCCATCCACATTTCTCAGAGAGTGAGAAATAGAGAAAGAGCGAGAAATAAAAGTGAGACGCGGAGTGGGGAATACACAGTTCTCAGCCGCTGTACGCTTCACCTTTGCTCCACGATTCTACTAACATCGCCCCATGAAAACTGTCAGATTATTAGTTCTTTGTAATTCTAATAGTGTTTCCTTCAAAATAAAAAAAAAATTGAAACGCGCTCGAGTATTTCAAGGTGACGTTTTTTTTTTACAACTTCGAGACTCGCTTGTTTCTTAATGTCACGCTCAAATTGTCAGATTATTGAGATATATTGTACAATCTTCTCAATGTAATTAATCAACTTTCTCTTAATCTGACGCGCTCGAGTTTTTCTAAGGATCGATTTTTTTTTTCCAATCACACGGGTTCCCCTCAACACACCCCACCATATGGAGGGTTCATACCTGGTAGAGAAACTTTAAAGGGTGCAAGGATTCTCCCTATATAATTTTCTGACACGCTTGAGTCACTTCAAAAATCCCCTCTTGGGCTCCCCTACTATAAACTTAACAAATAAGATTAGCTAAACCATAGAAACTGACTGTAATTTGTCATATCTCTGTGCATGTAATGTGAATATGTTTACTTGTGTGTGTAAAATTTGACGTGTCCAAACGATACCTGAGATTTAAAGAAATAAATGAGTTTGAGTTTTTATGACTCTACAAGGAGGTAGCGATTTTCACGTCATGAAAGATCGACCAGAGATTATTATCTCTGGTCGATCTTTCATCATACCAAAATGCGCTGCATTTACCATCTAGCCATGGATTTTAAAATAATCGAGAATTAGTAAGAAAATAAATCCCTCGATGTTTCAAACTACGAAGAACCTAAAATTAATATTTAAGTCGGATAGATAAAATAGTTACACAAAAGGTAACTGAGAGTGTCGCTAATGGATGGAGGTGAACATAACTCATGTATCTATTCTGTAATGAATTTGACAAGGGGTGACACGCCGCGCGTTGGTGAAAGTGCGCTCAGCTAGCGCGGCGGGGGCGTGGCGGCGGCGCGGCGGGCGACAGCTCCTGTCTCTACCATTACAGGCTATTGTTTTCTGCAGCTAACACCCACACGTTCCATACGCGAGGTTCAATCTGCAAAGCCATGCAACAACAATTCAATAGAGATCCATCAATTTGCTTCAGGTCCATTAGATACTGAGTATCTGAATTGTCTTCAGTGTTTGTGTTCACCTCTACAATACACTGATACCGGCAATCTGTCGTATTGATGCAGCTTGATCAAATAGGTCAATAAGGTTAATACGTATCGGGTCAAGATTGTGGGCTCATGTTGCACAGCTACAGTGGGGTACTGAAAACCTAGTTCAAACATGATTTAGCTAATCGATTGTAGTAATTGTAAAATGGATAATAGGTTGCAGAACACTGTTTTTTTTTTACGAGCAATGATCCTGTTCTTGGCCCGATGCCGCATTTTACTATATTCTTTTTTCTAATTATTATTATCGTAAAACAATGAAAATTATAGACTATTTCCTCTAGCTCTCCATATATTCATTTTACTGTAGCATGCAACGATATAGTGTAATAATGAAGCCCGCGGTATTAAAAATTGAATTACAAATTTCGTTATCTCGCGTGCGCCGCGAAAATTATTAATTATACATAAAATAGTGTATCAAATGATTTATGTACCTACTCATCAAAGTCTCCGAGGTTATGTCTAACTATTATAGTTATAGTCAAGTCAGAATAACAGCTTTTGGTCCAAATTAGTTTACCAAGATATGGATAGAATCGACAGACAATATGATATTAATATTTATTCAAATAGTTTCATAATTTTCATTATATAATATAATTTATTAATAGCGACCCGCCCGGCTTCTTGCGATTGCAATTACAAAAACATCACCAAATTCCCAGCATATCCGGTAAATTTACTGAAACATTTCTAACGGGACGAATTGACGGCCCACCTCATGTTAAGTGGTTGCCACCGTCCATAAACAAAAGCAAAGCGTCTCATTTCTTGCCCTACCAAAGTATGAGATCAAGTCGTAACTCGAAGTAATTAACGATCAACAACAATCAAATAATTGCTGACAAAATTATCACTCCAAAATAAAGGCGTGAATATCTCTGTCTGCTTCCAAGAAATTTTGTACATTATAAATAAACGTTTTCACACTCATACCTCTGCACTAGGATACCCTGTATCACAGATGGCATGCACAAACACAGAAACAATCACTCAAGACCTGAGAACAAACTTCATGCTCACCACACAAAGAGTGCCTCGGCCGGGACCCCTCGCTTCGAAGGCAGGGCTACTACCAACTAAGCCGCAGCCGACGAAGCCATCAAATGAGCTGTCATTTGTGTGCTCGACTATGCTTTCAGACAACACATGACTTGAATGAAAATCTAAACCGCTAATGAATAGTGAGCTTACCATAGCTGACGTTACCATCCGGCGTGAAAAAAGAATACCGTTTTGTTACTAGTTCGCATTGTCACGGTGCCGCGGAATGGTGTCATCCCCGGACAACAAGCGTGCCCCAAGGGCTACACTTCACCACTATGCCAATACCAGCTACATGTGCCGCATTGTTATGAAGTTTGAATTATGTTTTCTTTCTTTCATCTATCCTTCATTAATCCTATTATGATAACAATAACAACAACGTTACAACGTTAACACACTCATACCTCTGCACTAGGATTCCCTGTGTCGCAGATGGCATGGACAAACACAGAAACACAAGACAAACACCCAAGAACCGAGAACAAACTTCATGCTCACCACACAAAGTGTGCCCCGGCCAGGAATTGAACCCAGGACCCCTCGCTTCGAAGGCAGGGCTACTACCAACTAAGCCACGGAGCCGTCACAATGTTGCTATTGCAATCTACATTGCAATGGCATGTTGCTATTGCAATCTACATTGCAATGGCAACATTGTTATCTGTCAAATATTGTATGAAACTTTGTCACACAATGTTGCTATTGTCTATAACCAGTCATCTGTTACTTGATATAATCACCAGTCATCTATTACTTGATTGTATTACTGACAAGTGATAGACAAGGGTCAAGGGTCGAGGGTTTGGCCTTATGGAGCCATTCATAAAGTACATCACACGTTAAGGGAGGGGCAACAAAATATTGCACATATTGTGTGACAAGAGAAAGGGGGCCAAAAACGTAAAATTTAAAAATATTACCTACTTGATTTTATTAAAAAAATGTGATATCACACCAGGGGTTGAAGTGTGACCACCTGAGACAAAGACGGCAGGGGGTGGGGGGAACGGAGGCGACTGGAAACTTGTGTGACGTAATTTATGGATGGCTCCTAATTGTAAAATGTTTCCTGTACATACTACGGAGGATTAGCATGAGCCGGCCGTTTGTTTCGACCAGAACCAGATACATCGGGTTCTACCCAATCCTGTTCATCTATTAAGTTGTTCAGGTCAATCCCCGAAATAACCAGTTACAACCGGTGTCGATTATCATTCGCGACAATCAGCTTGTTCACAAAACATCTTTGAAAACACACACAAAGTTAAACAACGGTTTATACTAACTTATTCTTAGAACAGTTGATGTATGTAACGCAGTAAGGGCAGAAAACGCTTGAATGCTATTTTTATAGCAATTAGGTAATTCAAAAGTTTGTATTGGCAGAATAAGAAAATGTCGCCAACAGGATGGGACTAAAGTGAAACGTAATTTATGTACAATGTAATCTGAATAAACGCTCGGCGTTGGTTTCGTGTCAATTACTGAAATGCCTAAACAGCTTTTACTGTCTCCGGAGATGTACAGCGTAAACATGGAGGCCGGAAAAAGTACCTAACGTAATTAATTATCTGTCGTCTGTGGATGTCTATTACTATTAGAGGATCCAATATAAAAAATACGGCCGAAAATATTTTTTAATGTAATCAAGTAAATCAAAGTTTTTTTGCAACATTAATTGTTTTTGTAAATTAACTACATTTTTCAATCGTAGCTGGTATATCTATAACCAGATTACGGGGCACAGAATGCCTTCCAATTTTCATGTACATACATTATGTAAATTACATAGCCATCAGAAGTCTCCGAATTAAACAGCTGCGACTTAAGGACAGACAGACGGATAGATGGATAGTATTAAACTATACGGATTCCATTTTGTTATTTAGCTACGGAAACCAAAAAGTCAGTAATAATGATTTTATTAAGGAAAATAAAGTCGATGAATAGAATATTCGTCTCTTTAGCTTAGTGTAGTGGTGAGCATGAAGTTTGTTTTCGTGTATTTGTTTTGTGTTTCTTTGTTTGTCTATGCCAACTGCGACACAGGGAATCCTAGTGCAAAGGTATTAGTGATTTGTTAACTTTTATTTAAAGTCACGCACGCAAAACGTTTTGCAAAGCAAAACTTTTTACATACTTGCAATGCAAATACTAAAATGAATTTCCTAAGTATTACAAAAATGTTTTGAAGCTCTCCCACTTGTTTTAGTTAATGATAAATAAATTATGTGTTACAGTACCAGTTTCATAAACATTATTATTCAGCAAGAAGAAAGAATAAATGATAATGTAGACACTTAACACAAATTTAGCCCAGATTATTGGAGAATTCGGGCAAATATGTGAGTTCTATTAACGTTATTAACATACTTCAAAACAAGGAGGTTAACAATTTGGTAAATTGTTTCTTTTGTGTTTGTTACGCCATTTTTTCGCCGATTTTGATGATTATTTTTTAATTTGACAAGTGCTAGCCCCATAGAAGTTTTATATAGAAATCGGTAGTATTTCGTGATACAATTAAAGTTATAATAAAAACGAAATACTAAAGGTATATATACAATTATTGATGTTGGTTTATTCGATTTTTTTAATCAGTCATAATTAGTGGGATTTTTACTAAACTTATTCTTCCTCTTTATGATATTTTGTGGAATTTGTACTGCGTGCGTTAAATGTTGATTTACAGGTGAAATTGGGAATCAAGACAGAACGACTGTCAAGTCGGCTAGGTTTTATGTACTCGTAGTTCATAATGTAAAGAGCGTAGTGGCCCAGGGGCACATACGCCAATTTTAATATAAAGGTCGCTGGTTTAAACCCAAAACGTGAGATATTCACTTGAAAAAATGTATGTGTGCAATACCACGTTCTCGAAACGGTGAAGGAAATCATCGTCAGGAAACTGGCATGACTTAGAACCAAATATTCGAAGACATGTGACATCTACCAATCTGGATTGGGCTCCCGTGGAAGATCGAACCCCATTCACTCTCAATTATCGAGAGTAGGCCGGTGTCCCTACAGTGGGGTTAAAGGCTGATACAGAGTTCATAACGTAGTGATTATATTCTTTTTGGTTCAAAATGTTACAAATAATATAAAGAGTTTCGAGCAGTCATTCAACATGAGTGGAAATGACGTGTGATGATTTTCACATTTATTTTATTTACGGTGTTGTGTAATATGTTATGTTACAATGCTGTTACAATGAAACTATTGTTCCATTTTATTACACGACTGCGCCAGAAGGAGACTGCGTCTGTTTGTTCCGGCTAATCTGCGAAACGGCGTTTTGACGGAACTTTCACTGGCAAATAGCAGATGTTATAAGAAGTAATTTAGTTTACTTTTATTTCAGAAAAAGAAAAAATAAGTAGGGTTCTGCGCCAACAAAAAGTTGTTAAATTCCACACGGATGTGGCGAGGGGACCAGCCATAAATCTCAAAGCCATAGAAAATTTTCTCTAAACTTGTTCCTATCGGGTTATCTAGAATTCAATCTCAGCGCAAGAAGTGCCCTTCGGTTGGTAAGAGTGCGTCGGCGTCATGCCACTGAATACTTCTCAGAAATGGGTCATAACACTACAATATTTCCTTATGATTATTGTTAACAATCGTAAAGTATTGTAGATGTTCTTTCTAAGAATCTAAGTGTGAAATATACACAAGTGCTCGGGCATCCCTGTAAATGATGGCACGTTCGTTGTCACTTGGACGTCTTCAGTGCCAGCGTGCCGTCATGGCGTGTGATTGATGCGTGTGTCGGCACCGACACCGACACTGACCCACTGCTCCTTATTAAGCTGATTGCTGCGGGAGCGCTCAGCAATGACCTCTAATACACAACGCTCCTGGCGTAACTACGCACTTGTCTACGCGACCTTTGACTTTTTTGTGGGGTCCACCGATTTGATATCTAATACATGGTAGTAGTTTCAAGAATAAAATTACTCTCTCATTTCCAATTTTAACAGGACAACCACGGTCCTTTTGTAATATATTCATAGACTTTCTATTATAGATATTTGTTAGTTGAAGTCTTGAAGTTGGGCTTGAAGTTATAGTCTAAATTTTTCTTAATTTGAGAGTGTTGAAGTGTGTGGTGGCCCAGGGGCACAGACGCCGAATTGCAATCTGAAGATCACTGGTTTAAACCCAGAAGTGCACCAATGAGTTTTTGGAAAAAATGATGTGCGCTATACCACATTCTCGAAACGGAGACGGAAAAGTGGAAACCTTA
Source organism: Aplocera efformata (assembly GCA_921293045.1). Taxonomy (NCBI): domain Eukaryota; kingdom Metazoa; phylum Arthropoda; class Insecta; order Lepidoptera; family Geometridae; genus Aplocera; species Aplocera efformata. The sequence continues at coordinate 15,188,013 of OV121038.1, read as the reverse complement.
GAGCTAAAACTTCGAAGACATGCGACATCTACCAATCCGGATCCGGCTCCCGTTGTAGATCAAAGTCCATTCATTTAGTCTCAATTATCGTGAGTAGGCCGGTGTCACTGCAGTTGAAACATTAGAGGCTGGTACGGAATAACATATATCCTCTACTAAATATACTACCAACGTCCATCCGGTAGATAAGCTTCCCGTTGCGCGGCCATCCGTTGAGCGGTTCAGTGGATGGTTAGCATCGCGTGGTGGGCGTTTCCTGGGAGTGTGCTCGCATGAGTCCGATGAATAACAAAGTTGTCAAAGTGCTCGCTACTACTACTGGAATACCCTCGCCCACGGCGGTCAGCCGAGGCTTCGCTGGCAACGGTTCAACGATCGATGATTCTGCGAGCGCAACCAGCCACAATCGATGCACCACTCCCGACCTACGGCTCGTTTCATTGGCTAAGTTGCCTCGATATTTAGATCGTCACTATTGATAATGATTTTATTTACGGCCGATGACAAGTAGCCAACGACGACTAAAAATAATATTAATCGGTTAGCGAGGGAGAAAAAGTTGACACTTAGTATTGTTCGTTCCAAACTGAGTAAACGCGGAACATGTTGCCGTTTGTTACTATAGCGGACTCATCGTTTGTCTTATCATTTGAAAGTGATGATTCGTCGACATCGGCTCGGCGGCCCTGAAATGCGTTCGCTCGGCAACAAAAGCCCAGCCGCCGTATTTCACGAGGCCGCGGTTGCCGAGATGCGCAGGCGCCGCTGCCAGAGTAGTATTGGCTGCGATGCAAGCGCGAGTCGACGACCCACGCTCTCATTGCCTGAAAACTAATGTAGATTCCATTGACAGCGACTGGGCGATAGGTACACTTCAATATTATGTTATGAGGATATGTTTTACCGTTCAGATGTCTAGTACCCATACTATGCGAGTTGGCAGGGATCGGTGATAACTATAATCGATCGTTCGTCGATTGTAATTATCATCTGTACATATACATCTCACACTCATTTACGATGTTACATTATTCATTTTGCGTGATGGATTATCTAAATTAATAATTATTTTTGTTAAGTTCTTGACGCTTATTTGTAGCCTATTAGAGCATTATTTATTATTCCACTATTTTTAAAAGTTCTGAAAATATAAATTAATCTTGCTTGCGAAAATGTTATATAAATTTGCAAACATATAAACTAAAGTAATCGAATATTTATAAAGTGCCGATTTACAATCTTAGCATTTTTGGAAGCCCAAGGAATTTCTATCCGAGCGGCGGTGTGGCCTCGAATGGAAGAGCAATATCTACTAAACTGGATTATAATATCTGAGTTTAAAGTAATTTTACTATTTTCATTTAACTATTAATCAGACTTCAGTGAAGGAACATGGTACCTCAACATTACATCCACACATGACAACCGTTTGCTTTCATACCACGAACAGGAAGATCGATATAAAGAATCACTTGTAGAACAATTAAACAAACATTATAGACAATAGGATGAGCATCATGAAGAGTACCTAAGTTTCTTCTTTATTACTACAAGGCAGTAAGAGATATAAACTACCATTATGAGGAGAGATGTTAGGAAATTCCGAAAAGAAAAGCTGAGGAGAAACCACGCACTGCATGAGCGTAATTTTCTTTCCTATCACATTAATCACGAGAGCTGAGAACACCAAACGATACGATACGCCACGACCAGCTATCTCCGGGTAGCGAACGTTTCGTGTGCTGTTTGTCGAGCTCAGTTACAATACAGCTACCTACGTAGCACGAGCAAAGAATTCTAGGACAATATTGTTAGCGGGAATAGCTATCTATACGACGGCGCTACTATCATGTAAATCTCTTTACCGTGGAGCTCGGCGCTGCTGTCACGATACCATTATTCTCGTCGTTAACTCTCACTCAATTTCAGAGTAATACATATTCCGCAGATACGACGATGAAGCTCGACTTTGTCATGTATTATGTACCGTGTCCGAGACGTCGATGTTTTTCATTGAGATTGCCTCTCGTAATAAATTTATGTCTCGCTCGGGCGGCGGGGCGTCTGTCGCTCGCTACCGTCCGTCGTTTGAGGAGCGCGGTGAAAAGGTCTCATCTCTCGAGACCGATCTACGAGAATTTTCATTTCGCGAACCACTTTAGATAATTCCATTCTATTCTTGGCCGCAACTGTTTTCCATGTGCTTGGTGCAGATCGACAGCGCGTCGGTTATTAATACGCGGCGCTGCATTGTGACATTACCTCTCGGGTGTGGGCCGATGGTTGCGAACCGTGGATCGTGACTACGTTTATATTGTAGTGCAGTGCAGTGCCGTGCCGTGCCTGCACGGACACGCTGAGTGTCTCGGATCCATTCAGCTTACGGCTAGCTCTATACAAAAGGAATCTTTTGCAGCCTCCCGTGAAGGCTCTTAGCATCGGCATATTAGTTTTTTACTCTGGAAGTGGGCGCTGACTTTGCTGCGCAGTTTTTACTTCAGAAGTTTAATCATGTTAACCTGTTTTTTGTTCCAATAAACGTTATTATTGTGAGCGATCGGCTCACTCCATTCTGATAATTTCACTTCACAGGCCTTTTCACACTTACTATGTCCCTATCTCATTAGCTGGTAACGATTTCTGCTAAGTAAAGGTATTTTCTCTAACACGCCTCTGCTGCCGGTCTTGTGCAAGTCATACGAGGGGACGTTAAAAAGATCGCTGAATAGCGCGAAAGGGAGGTCTAATAATACCAATTATTTTTCCTATTCGTTAAATTCCCCCTAACCCATATCAGATTTATTAAAATGTTTCATAAGCAAAATTGTCTATTTGGCTGAAATTATACTTACTAACCACTCTCACATAGCCATATACAATATATGTATGAGTATGTATTTCACGTTTGTGTTCATCTGATTCTATATTGTACAATAAACAATTAAGAAATAACTTCCAACGGTATTTCTTCATTCACATTCGTCAGTAAATCTTTTCCCCCGTATTTTTCGATGTTTGGGAACAATTAATAATCGAAAGGAGTCAGATTTAGACTGTAGGGAGGGTTGTTCAGTGTGCTAGCCACATTTTTTAAGGCAGCCAAGCATCATTCATTAGTCCTTTTTCCTTGATGGTATATTTTAATTTTTCCGTAGCAGAGTATTATGTTTTGTGAAAATCAGTCATTTTTACTTTCAGTCGAAATTTAAAAGTCAGGGCTTTTTACAGATCATCTAAGCAACGCAACTCTCGGCCCAGTCAAAACTTTGATGAGTGACCATGTAGTGGCATGTGTGGTTCGGACGGCTCGTAATGATATCGGTCCCGGTTATACTAGTCGTCAAACCATGTTGGAGGCCTTCAGATGGCTTGAAAACTCTGACACCAAAGTTGGCCACTTATTACATGAAAGTAGAAGAATTAGTTTAATAACAAAATCCTCTCCGCAATTGTAATTATATTGAATTTGGCTGCGCCTTATTTCTGCTACTGCGTGGATTCTTGATTTGATTTGATGAAGGCTTATTAGTAACTTAACAATATCTACCTAATCAACTTCTCATCTCACTTTCAACTTTACTGAACCGCCGTGAACATTCTCAGCATTCATCTTGCGCTAATTATAGACATGCATTGTCGTGGAGAATATTTATAACGGTTGTAGGCGATACTCATACCTTTGCATATTGCTTCTTGAGTTGAGCTTCTTTGAGGACAAGTTTCTTGACATTTGAGGAGGTGTCTTCAATCGGCTCCGAGCGGTGGTACTCCCTGCCTTGCTGAAATAGACTGTTCCACTGTTTCAAGGGCAAATCCCAACGTGAACACATAATTTTTTTACTTAATAATTGTATGCTGATTCGTTTTATTATCCTTGGTAGGCAAGCAACTAGGCATGTGTTTGTTACACATGAAAATCAATTTTATTTGTAGTTGGCAAATTCTGACTTATTAATAAGGTGAAATAATATCTGTATGGCTGAATATATATATTCCTTGAGGAACTCGGCAAGACAATTTACCCTCCCCTTTTAACTCTTCCAATCAGCAGAGCTATATTATTTCCTTCTCAATATTTTCCGAACTAGATGTCTGCCGACGATTCATACAAACGAAATTGATCTTGGACAATTCGAGTTAACAGATGTGTAGTGTACCTCATGTCGGCAAAGTTTAGTCCAATAACTATTATTGACAGCTGTGAAGTGTTATAATAGGTAGTTTGATCGATAGTGTTTTGCTCACGAATGACAGCTCACAGAGAATATTCAGATCAGTCAAGAGTCAACACAGTTACTAATCCATTCAGTCTGCTTCGCACGTGATGGATTGTGTGTGGATGCATGGAGCATATCATTGATTGATTACAATGGATGTACTGGTAATTCTGATATATACTTAACTTGGAAACCATCAATAGTACAATATAACACGCTAGAGTATATGAAATAAATATTAATACTTCCATACACGGAAATCTTCCGTAAAATGATAAAAGGATCCATGTTATTAAGCCTAGTATTGTACATCTGTACCTGTCTTAAATTGAATGGGCTGTAACTTTTGAACTGCTGTGGCTAATAATTTGAAATTTTCACAGAATATGAGTTATGATAATAGGTATGCTGATAATTAATTAATTGTAGTAAAATCTACAATTTATAGTATAAAACCCTTCGGTGTTCGGCGCCAAATTGCATTTGCAATATTCCTGGCTTGATGAGGCGTTCATATGTATGCTTTCGAGATTATCTATGATTGAATATCAGATTATGGCTCACCGCAGATTAATTATTGGCAGTTTCCTTTACGTACTTTTTCATTCGCGTATATTTTGTAAATGAATTTTTTTCCTTAACACATATTTTCATTTACCCTTTTTTCCCTCATTATTAATCCGTGAACGTTATTAATGAAATTTTCGACAATCTTAAAACTTGCCAGCCTACGAACACCGCAGCTCAAGTGACAAACTTTAATATTAACTAGCTGTTTCCGGCAACTTCGTCGGCGAGGAATTTAAAAACTATATAGCGCAGAACCCTAATTCTTTAAAATAAAAGAAACTTATGTTACTCTTTATAACATTCGCTATCTGCCAGTGTAACTCTCATCAACATAGATCTAGCCGTTTCCATAGGTCAACATAGGTCTAGAGATTAGCCCGAAGAAACAGACAAACGAACCCAAATAAATTAAAATGTTTTTTTTTTTTGTTTTCAGTACCGTATGTACTGTCATTTAGCAAAAAAGCATTTATTTTATATTACAAACAGACACTTCAATTTGATTTCTTTGTATACACATATTTCGTCGGTAGGAGTTCCACGTATTAGTCGATACTAGATACCGTTTGAAGTTGACGTTCCAACGATATCTGGTATCAATTCGGTATCAGGCTTTTGGGAGATAGTTCATCATCAGCACTAACCCATACTATTGCTTACCAAATGTAGGCCATCTAAGATCCTGAAGAGCTCCACAAGCTCAAAAAGGGGCATACTGAGTGGCATAACTCAGTATGCCCCTTGTTAAAATATAAAACACAAAAGTTTTTATCTGGGATATATTTCATTTCTAGTTTCTGGCTTCCAACCATAACGGCTATTGAGTAGTCGCTTTTCTAGCACTGCAGTGAAAAGTTTGGTTGAAATGGTGTCCCCATGTCGAACCCGCTAATCATAATTGGGTCCGTTAGTGCATGCATCGTGACCTGCATTTCTGCCTCATTAGTTCTCTAAACACCTCCACATACCACGTGTCAGTCTGACAGTAAAGGCGTTAAAAACAATCCAGTGTTTTAATGCTTTCTCATAGCCTACGAAAGCTTAAAATAAAGTCTCAACTCTCTTCTATCGACTGTTATAAGGTATCTATGTGGTTGATGGTGGTACCGCTATTTAGGCATAGTTTTTGAGTTCTATTCGTGTCGTACGGATTGTTATATATTAAGCAAGAGCAATATATTTGACAAGTGTAAATGTTTGCAATATCGTGTATTAGGATATGAAGGTTGGTCTTCTCACGTCAGCGCGACACGTCGTGACTACCCCAATTTAGCTATTATTAGCGAGTCAATATGTCCAAAGCTGTTGAAAATTATGTTTCAAACGACTCACGGTTTAAATACCTCCATTCATGCTAGTGCCAATTATTAATTTCAATCAGTTATCAGATTACGTTGTTATTGAACATTATTCATATTGTTTGTTTCGGAATATCGATAACACTACCGTCTGTTAATATCAAATGCTTCATTAAACAATATACACATTAACAATACGCGGTTGTGTTTTAGGAGATTCGACGTGGTTCCTAGTTACATTTGTAACATTATTTGGTTACATTGTTTTAATTACCTCAAGTTTCTGTAATAGATAAGTTGGTAGTGAAAAAATGTGTTGTGAATGGATTGGATAGAGCGGCACGACGCAACGCGACGCGTTGCGGTGGCAATGACACGGTGCTCACGATTCTACTCTGACCCAAATGGAGACGCATTCGGCGCCGATGCCAACCCGGCTCTAACTCAATTAGCGCTAGCTGAGCGCTGCGCCCGCGCCGCCTGCATTCACAACCACCCATCACCGTGCAGTAATGTTCCCAGTGTGGAGTCCATCCGTCACGGGTCCAGGGCTGGCGAAACGGCGCCGGCGCATGCCGCGGGTGCGACCCCGACATGCCCGATTAATTGGCAGAGATAATCAAATGATCAGGTGTGGAACGATCGGCTCAAGAAATAGAAACGAGCGAAATGCTCTCCTGGATCGAAACAAGTTGGGCGGTTGGTGACAGCCAAGAGCGCCGCGCTCATCAGTATGCCGCGGGGGGTGGCCATCGTTGCAAAGCTACGGAATTCGTGGTGTCCCTGGGGGGGCAGGGGGAGGGGGAATGCGGTGCACGTCTCCGCGACGTGCTTACTACGTAGATCGATGACCGAGCCGGAGCGCCCGACCGCGGGACCCAAGAGTGGTCGCGAAGGCTCGCTACGGTTCTCTTGCAAGGATCACTTGAAAAGCCTCATTTGGGGCCCCCCGCTTACTTTGCGAACGCTTGACGGTGCGGTCGAAGCGTTGAATTTTGTATATTTTGGCTAGTCAGAGCCATCCATCACAGTCGACACCTACGGAACTAACATCACTTGCATAGTTAGATCGAGCCGAAGGACGCGCTGATTGGCTTCGTCGATCTCCAATTAATAACCCATAAAGATATCGATCAGGGAAGTTTGCCGCACGGCTGGCTCCGGCGACGCTGGGGTGGCAATTAATCACGCCCCGTCGCGCCGCCGTCGCGACTTCCCGACGTTCGCGTGACCCGCAAACGCTCTTTAAATAAACACATTCATTTAATATTTCATACCTTGTCGGTGTTTCGCTTGGCATGCAGCGGCAGTTTGCTTCTTGGGCCGTATCTGGCGATCAGCTGTTTACTCGGTATTCAATTAACCCGACAATATAACAACATAAAGGCAGCTTAACGTGTGACTCGCACACTCGAGTCTTTCATTACTTGGCTAGAGAGCTAATCACGGGTATTAGAAACAATGAAACATATTATTTATCGGCCGGGAAAAATATTATTTAATAAAATCGAAGATTAAAATTAAATGGTTGAAAACAATACAAATTTCATAGAATGCTAACTTTTAAACGTACGTATACACGATCGGGTCTTGGCGCGAATGTTCGAGGCGGATTACGAGTTTATAATATAATCAAGATTCATTCTTATTACTAATTTAATTGGTACTTAATTCTACGTTATACAGTTCATCATTTATCATAGTGGATATTGTTTTATATCACAATTCTATATGCGAAAATTATTGAAGGCTATTTTGTATTAAATTGCCGTACCTAGCTTTCGTTCTAAGAAACTGTTAGTGTCCGATATTATAAAGTAAAATGAAAATCAAAATAATTGCTTCTCGCGAATCGCATCGGTACAATGATCGGATGTGCGCAGCAAAGCGAATTACAGCATCCTCTTCAGGATATGTGATTATGGAGGCGAGATAACGCGCTCGTTCGCTACACACTCGGCTACGTAGCTACTAGCATGGACTTCGCGACTGAGGGTCATAGAGCTCCGTTTTATAAGCTTTTATTTTATTTTTCTGTACGCATGTCGCTTTCCGCTTTGTAAATGTTCTCGTTTTCGAAGCATTTGTCGGCATCCGATTCAGCTAAAATTTTGCATACTTGGGTAACTTCGTCGCAATTCAGTAAAATAATCCCATAGAGATGGTCCACTCTTGAAGCTGGAAGGTAATCACTGGAAATCAAGAAGATTACCATCGAGTATGAGCTCATTTGATAAGACCACATGAGATTACACAAGATTATATTTATTATTCATTTATTACCCTCGACTACAATAAGGGGATAATAAATTTGGCGGCTTTGTTTGTCTGTTTGTCAGTGTGTTCAACTAATTACGAAGCGTGTGATCAATTTACTGAGGCAACAATGCTCCAACATTGATTTACCAAATACAAAATGGTTTGGTTGAAATTTCTAGAGGGATTCTTTTAAAGGGATTTTGATAATTGCTATCGTTGAAAATATTAGTTTTACTACCAAAAGCAATATTATGATATGATTAAAAAGTTCGCAATGAGGTATTTGGGTAAGGAGTTATTACATTTATGAAATTCAACTAGCGAGCGCAGATCCATATAGTTCGACTTGGACGTATCGGCATTGTGAGTTTGTCAGAACAAAACGCCCACACAGTTTATCTAATATTCTTTAAGCTTGATGGTTGTGAAATTGGGACGACGGCTTTCAATCAATTATTTTTCAGCAATTAATAAAATCAGCACCCTAGAGGTACTTCCAAAAACCTTTCAACACTGTAATTTAAATAACAGTTTGTCTTAAGTTGTGTCAAATAACTGAGACTTATTTAATTTCTGGCCTGCATACTACATAATTCATTAAACATAAAATGGAATATTGGTTTTTACTCCTAAGCATTTATATACACTGTACACCATCATACACTGGTGTGTCCTGCATATTTGATAGTACTTGGTAATATTTAATATAATTATGTACAACATATAACGAAAAAAAAATTACTTATATATTTAAAGAAGATATATAAATAAACCTATTCAAGCAAAATATAATAGTTCTCAGAGCTTGAGTCTTATAGAAAATTGGGGCCAAAGATGTAGTTTGTTGATTTATTTATACGGCATAAAATTCATCAGCTTGTACTTGACAATGACAGATGAAATGCATCAATCAAAATATGTTATTTATATGGAAAAAACGTGCAACGTTGTACGCTCTCTGATCGATCGACATCAAAATGGCTGCAGCCTCTGTTTAGCCATTAAATGAAATTACCAAACATTATTTATCACCCGACCCACTGTTAATCAAGATTTTGACGCGCTAGATCTTATTTCAGTTCTTCCGGATATTTTGGTATAAAATGTAAGATGTAGTTTTAACATTATTTTTAGAATAATGTATAATCTGTCTAATAAATACAATATATGTACTAATTATAATATTATATATATTATTATCACACTATTTTACAGGCGTAGATACAATACGGACAAGTGCTCGTTTTGGGGCCAACCAAATAATTGTTCTAAATGTCTGAGTAAAAAGAAAACCTGTTGTATTTAGATATTAAATTTTAATTCTCGGTTCGTATGCGTCTTTTAGGTGGGCCCAGTTCAGTGAACCAGGATTCAAATCAAAATAAAGCACACAATATAATATCAACTGCAACTCACTACGTGTTGAATAATTCAAATCACAAAAACACATCGCTGTTTTGTAAATATTTAACAACGCACGCAGTCTGTTGTGAAATTAGAGTCATTACTTTTGGAAAACGGCCGGAGAATATCGCGGGAGGCATCCCCCAGAACGGGTCAATGAGATGTGATGGGAGCTTACCTCCATCAGCCAGCCGGTCTCAGCACCAGCTCTGTAACGTAGCTTTTGAACCTTCATTCATTAGCGCCGACCTAATGACCGTTCCATGTGGGACACCATTTACCCGGGTGTCCCGGACCGAAGCAAACATTAATTTGTTATTGTTGGCTTCCACCTTAGACCATTATAGGGGTCACATAAGGCTCGCAAGTTGCACCGAAGCTGCAGATACTCACCTCACATATTCGTTTCATTAAAGCGCGGTGGCGCGATACTAAGGCGCCGAATACATTTCTTTAATGTACAGCTCACAATAAAAGTGGATGCCAAATAGGAAGTTGAATCTTTATATTCCGCCTCTGTAATAAGCAGATGTCTGGAGATAATGTATTTTTTTATGGATATCTGACACCCTAAAGGTCACTAATGATACATTAGAATTAGAAAATATTTACCTATATATATGATATCCTTCTCGCGTGCTCACGGCTCCCGCGTGCACAGTACGGTTTACTATTATAAAACTTATATAAAAGATAAAATAAAACTAATATCGTGTTTTTCTTCTTTTCAGGTCACCATAGTCTGATCTCAGGTATTTATTACTATTTTACTACTTATTTTATATTATTACTATAATACTTACATACATGATATATGTCCTCGAAAGAAGTTAATTTCAAGATAATCACCTGATGTACGCAGCCTCCTATGAACCAACGTAGTATTATAGCTTTCTCGGTATCATTACACTGAAGGTTACTGCTGGCGACTGCTCACACAGGAGCTGTCAAAAGGCTACGAATTCCAACTCACGGCCCAGCGCGGCGGCGTGGCGTAGCGTGGAGCGCCGTGGCGTGGCCTCGCGCCCTGGTTAGCTTCGCGAAGTAATTACTGCCGCCCTGCACGAAACGTGACAAGTCGTTATTGTCGCGGCTATTTTGAACATACAAATATATTTTAGGGCTGTCGATGATGAAGTTTCCGGCGGCTTCGCGCCGCGCGGTGACAAGTCCTGAAATATCGCCTCGGTCGTAATTCGAGTACTTAGTCGGTTCCAGTTTCACCTCTACCCGTTTTCATCAGAAAGGAAACATGCTCTTCATCAAAATGACTTTGTAATTTACATTTTAGTTTTACGAGAAGAAATGGTTAACGCTTTTAATGATACGTCCTAGAATAAATAGGGGATCTATTTACTAAGCTTTCGTCTGTCTGTCAGCAAGTGTAGTCTATGCAAGGAAATACCAGAGATATCATACGTGGGCTGTTGATTCTTTTAAAGAATAACTTAACAAGCTAAAAATTTCTAGCTGCTAGAAATTGCTCAAGGATAACGATGTAGACTGTCATTGGTGTAGAACCCTCAACCAACTGCCTTCGTGCAGTATATATTGCGACTCGTTGTGTTAATAAGCCAGTTTAACTAATGTTAAAGTTGTCACGCGAATATTTAATATATTTACCACCCCAATATCGGATGAGCAAACGGCTCAGCGCTATTTCTTTTCAGTCGATATACCATCAATAGCGTCAAGCGATTCGAATCTACTTTTATTATGCGTACTGCAGGGAGTAGAATGTTTTGCCTGAGTCTGTGTTCCCCGACTACTACAACCTAGGAGTTTTCAAGCGTAGAGTAGATAGGTTTCTCCTATATAAGAATTTTCCATCGTCTGCCGTATCTTCAATTTCCATCAGTTTTATCTTTCATCAGTTGATAGTGGCCTATATTCTACCTCCTGGTTTTTTCGTATAAGCAGGTCCGGCTCACGAGTTTTCTGAGGGTGTTGTGTTTTTATTACTTAGTGATGGAACACATGATGATAAGTTGTTATCGCCGCCCATTAACAACAGCGAAACGACTGTTTCTCCTCCACCGAAGTATATCCAAGTCGTATCGCGTTGCAGCCGTCACGGAGATGTAAAACCTCATGCGTCTGCAATCTCAGCGGAACACAGCAATACGAGTGGCAGTACTTCTCCAGTATTTGGTACATAGGCCCCCTAAAATGTGCCGCGTCTTGACACTTCATGTGGGGACAGAACTGTGTCACCGGTAATGAAGGTGCATGCGTTATCAATTATTATCATATATCTAGAATAGATAATGTATGATTCTTTCATATTTAAAGGGTTTATCTTATCGGACATTAGTTTTTATTACGCCTGAATCTAAGAAGCAAAACTACGTAATTGGAGCATTGGTAAAACTCTATTATTAATTTTTCCATTAATAGCAATAAGGTTTAGCCTCGCGGTACCAAACAATTTAAGGATTTCCACGAACCTAATTGAGAAAAAATTAAAGTTATTCATAAAAGATTTAGAAGATTGCTGAAATGTTCAGATGTTTCATTTAATAATATTATCTCGCATCTTAGTCTCGCAAAAACTGTAAATGGCTCGACGATCTAGCTGATTTCTATTTCGTTGTATTCGTAATTGTAAAGATTTTTTAATGATGAAACCGGATGTTTCGTTTTTCTAAGGCATTATTGCCATTACATCACTCGTTTGACAGGTGACTGTCAAATTGTGAATTTAGACAGGAAAACATCTGTCGCTTCAACTAGTTTCAAATCTATAAATGGAAAACCTCTGTCGGGTCACCCAGTTTCTAATCTATATCTATATCTATACTTATAATAAAACTGTAACAGATCCGATTCGTACATTGAAGATATTTTGAAATTTTTTTTGGAGGGCACTCTATAATCGAAACTGAAGCTATAGCTGTATTTTTTTTCATTTTTGTGTCTCTGTCTGTCTGTATCTGTGCCCGCATCACGCCGAAACTATTGAATGAATTCAAATGAAACTTGGCATGATTTGAGGTCATGTTATGAGGTAGGACATATGATACTTTTTATTCTGAAATTCAGCACTATTCCCTTGGGAGAGGGGATGAAAGTCAAAATGTGTTCTTCATTGTAATTCATTAACGCGTTGTCCGATTTCATTCTTTCTTTTTTCTTTAGAAAGTATTGATGGCCCTGTAAATATTTCAAAGTCACTGGCTTTGTAGTTCGGTTTTTTTTTTGTTTGTTTGAACGCGCTAATCGAACTACCATTCGGATTTGAAAAATTATTTTTGCTTGCCACATTCTGTAGGCTATCTAGCATTACGCTATAGTTCTTGGTTAGCCTTAAATATTGATATTTGTAAAGTAAGGCTGAAGAAAAAGCGCTATCGAACTGCTTTATCCGCGTGCGTTTGGTTATGGCTAATTATAATTATACGTAAATTAGTGATTTCTTTAGGTTATACGCGGGTGAAACCGCCGGGCACCGCTATATATATAGATATATAAAAATAAATTGCTGTTCGTTTGTCCCGCTAAAACTAGAAAACGTTTGGACCGATTTAGCTGATTTATATTTCGTTGTTAAAAATACCTACACGGGAAATGTTGGAAGTATAAATCCAAATACTAATGCGACTCAGTATAAGATCCATTTTTATATGAGACTAGCTTACTCGACAGACGTTGTCGTGTCTTAATAATTTCGACCGATGCATCTTTGTTAAACGATATTTGCAGCGCATTCTGTCAATTGCTGACAGTCATGTAAAACGATAAAAGGTTACATTAAAAAAGTTTATATTGTCTAAAACATGACAGTTATATTAGAAAACTTAATATGGTCGTTGAGTTTTCTTCAATTTTCTAGTGTCCCGCACAATTTTCGTAACTTTTTATTTCATAAGAACGTTCTCCTGACAATGACAAATCAACAAAAAAAGAATTAGCAAGATCGGGCCAGCAGTTCACGCGTAATGCCGTGACCATGAGATATAAGGATTTATTTTTAATTTTAGATTGTTGTCACTACGTCGTTTGACAGCCAATTGTCAAATTGTGAATCAAGATAGGAATATATCTATCAGATCCGCTAGTTCCCTAGATAACTCGTCTTTGATTTTAGACTGGAAGCTACATTTGGACATCACAATAATAGCTTAAAAAACAAATGCTTGCACGTTATTTTCCTTTTCTAGAATTCAGTGTGTGTCAGCAGGCATAGGCACACATTCTGTAGTGAAATAGTTGTCCCAATCGGAGATCGAACCAGGATCTCTCAATCACGGCAGGGTGACTGCCAACTTAGATGCGGAGCCGTTGGATACGGCTTGTAAAACGATTAGGTCAGCAGTTTTTGATTAGCGACCTTTTATTTCGTACAAATCCTGGGCATTAAAATATACATTGTTATTGGGATGGAGGCTCGCCAAGCCCCGCCCGCCTTCCTCCCGCAAGCGCTGCAATAAAGGCATTATTGTCCCGTTATGTCAAGATACTTCACATTAATGCCCTCACAGGTTACGGCTACACTGCGCTTACTGATGTTATGGTTGTAGCCTGCGGCATGAAGCGTACGGATTTTTTTTATTTAACAGTTTTGATGGGAAGGCTAAAGGGCCCACCTGATGTGGTCAAAATTACATCCGGCCATAAGAACAGCAATGCGACTTAGGTCCACCCCGACTGAAGTTTGAGAAGACGCAAAACTCACCCCGTTGCGCCCGTTACCCGACCCCCATGATGCGGATGTTACGCCTCATACGCATGTAATTTCACCGGCATTTTCTCATTGCTGTACTCCATTGAAAGGTCAATCGAGGACAGCAACGCGAGTGCACCATTGCTTGGCAGATTACTAGGTATAAGCAGTACTTCTTCTGGACGAACTGGTACTGATCTGAGGTTACCTAGGAACGCGACTAAACTCTTCAAACTTCACTCATACCAACGAGCTACTCTTGCTCAAAGTAATCATCGATAGTCGGACCTAGTTTATTTCCATTGTATATGTAGGTCTTGTTGGGTCATAGTTTTCCAAGAACGAGGCGTTTGTTTCTATGCAAAAGCGTTCATAGTCCAAACGGGTTGAAAGCACGCGAAGCTCCGACGAACACGCCAGTGGCAAGTCATTATGCTTCTATGTTGAGATCTATATCATCGTATCATATCAGCCTCTAATGTTCCCACTGCAGGGACACCGGCCTACTACCGTTAACTGCGAGTGAATGGGTTTTGATCTAACACGGGAGCCCAATCAGGATTGGTAGATGTCATATGTTTTCGAATTTTTGGTCCTATGGCCGGATTCCTCACGATGTTTTCCTTTGCTGTTTCGAGAACGTGGTATTGCGCACATACATTTTTAAAGTGAAAATTTCAATGGTGCATTTGTGGGTTTGAACGTTTCAGGAGATCGCTGCCTCCTGAACGAGCGTATCTATATATCTATTGCTAGCTACACAGTTGTAGAAGACAAGACGATAGGTGACGGAAATTTGATTTGTTTTCGATGGTAATAGTAACTACGCAAATTGATATTTCAGATCAGTCGTATGGGTGTTAACGTTCTTTATGTACGTATGTACGAACTTGTATGTAAACGGGTAACTTGTAGATTTTTTCACGTATTATTTTTTTGTGGCTGCAAATTTATGGTTATCGGATAGATGTTTGGTTTTGTCGATGCTCCTAGGGATTATAGACTTGAGTATTTGATATTAATTTCAACTAAATACCTCCACGCTTTCCTGAAAATACAAACGGGTAACGAAATGATCCTATAAGGGTTCCGTATTTTACATTACACCTAAAAAACAAAACATCCAAATCGGTCTACAGTTGTGTAACAAAAATACAAAAAGAACCATGGTTTTGAAGTCTGTCAAATTGTGTTTATTTTAAAGTTCTTGGCGGTTTCTTTCAAGTAAACTTTTGCGGGGTTTTCCCAGAGTTTTCTTACAACTTGTCCGTTTTCTTTTTATTAAATATTCTTTATATTCTTGGGAATTTTGCTAAATACGTGCATAAATGTCTTTGACAGTTGCTTGTCAAATTGTTAATAAGGCAACCTTTGTATAAATGAAAGATACATACATAATATTGGTATGCGCACTTCCCAATTTCCCCGTTATTGAAATGTGTGAAGCCGGGGCGGATCGCTAGTAATTATAATAAATAAATAAATAAAATTTATAAATAACCAAAATCAAGGCGTGTTTACATTTGTAAATTTTTTACACCTGCATACAAAGCTACATCTCAAAATGAATAATTATACTTGACATGTATCGCTTTCCCGTTATACGATTAACTCTTTAATATTTTTGGACACAAGAAAAATTCCTAGCAATTTGGAATAACACAGTAATTAAATTACATGTCATACATGAGTCCCATTATATAGTATTCATACTTTTGAATACTAGCTGTGCCTCGCGGGTTAATCCGTTTATAAATTAAAGAAATCACTAAGCGCAGACTTATAATATTTTAGTTCATACAACATTGCATGGTATAAGCCATTACCTCAGCGCACGATAGTAGTATAAAGCAGTTCGATAGCGCTTTTTCATCCGTCTGATTTTACAAATATCAATATTTAAGGTTAACCAAGAACTTTAAAGAACTTTAGTGTAATTCTACGTAGCCTAGCCTTTCTCATTAATGTTGCTGTCATATATTGTACATAAAGAAGTTTTCAAATCCGACTGGTAGTTCCAGAGATTAACGCGTTCAAACAGACTCTTCAGGTTTATTATATTAGTATAATAATATAGAATTGTGTTTTGTGGTCGAAGGTCAAACATACTAGAGAGACGGTATGTCTTGATCATATCTATGTATAATATGTTAAAGGCATTTGTTACATTTTATGTATAAAATGATCGGTGGAGTAGATTGCATGCAGAATAGCTATTATGCATCATGACGTGGGTAATGTTTGGGACAAACTTCAACAAAGCTTAAACTCAAAGATCTTGACATTTTGATTTATAGAGATATAATTTGAACTAGCTGTGCCCGCGACTTCGTTCGCGATTGCCAACCCTGAAGGCCAAATATTGACGTTAAGAATAAAAAACACATTAAAACAACCGTGTTTGGTATAATTTTTACGTGTTTTTAATGGTATATTTATTACCAGATCTACTCCTATTTTTTTTTTCTACAAAACTAAAACCTTCTTGGTTATGTACAAGTAATTCAAAACAAACAATGGTAACTAAAATTTACTAAAAGAAATATTAGCACTACCTATCAACTAATTATTTAACAACAAAATCTGGGAAATACACAAGAAATAATAAATTCAAAGAATATTCCGAAAAAATCTTTTTATCCGAATTTACATTAAAGAAATATATATATTTGGTAATATCTGACTCTTTAAGTGGTCTGAAACTTTAAGCTCATACGATAAAGTACACACGCCACATTCCGGGTTCAAGTTATTTGAACTTTATACTGAGGGTTGTGATGTTTGTAATTTCTGAACTACAAAAGTTCAGAATTACAGACATCTGTAGTCAGAACATGTTTTGGTACTTGTTTGAGGCAATATCAGATAATACAAAGAGGAAACATCAAATATCAACGTAAATTTTACTGTTTCAAATTACCTCAAACATGTCTAAGTTCCAACACTTCGCTGGCTTTTAACTAGGTTAGGAATACCTAGCAAACTTTACTTCGTTACGGAATCAGATTAGTTGTTTATCTTTGGAGTAACCGAGTAACGTACACAAAAGTTTTTCAAGGAGCATTCACGTCTTGTTTCATCATACGGGGCACGAGTTACGTGTGAGTTTCGACCGATATGCAAAGCTTTGTTGTGCGCCAAAGAACTATCATATTTTATTTCCAGTTCAGTCGTGGCCAGGCGCGCAACTGATTGCATTTCACAATGCTTATGCGTTAACCTTTGCACCGTTGAAAGGAAATAAATTAAAACATGTTTTTATGTACGGTGCAAAGGTTACGTAGAAACTAAAGGAAATAAATAAAAACATGTTTGCTTGTACTGCGTCATAGCCAGGCTGCGCTAAGTTGGAGCTTACCACCTAATACACCTCCCCGAGTTTCCTGACTAAAAAATTTGTGTAATCAAAACTTTTTGTTGGGTCTTGCCTGGTTGTGTTTTCTGTGTCCAAGCTGTTTGTTTGACTTACGTGGTATGTAGTCGGTGCTTTCACGGCTCTCCATCTCTCTACGCTTACCAGTGACAGCGATAGCTAGACGAACCAGCGTACGAACACGCTGGTTCATCTGGGATGAATAGGGTCCACTACCATCGACTGATTCTACACAATCCAACATTCGATGTCCGGAAGAGAAGTTCATGCTCGTATGTCGGTAGATCTGGTTAAGACCAGCTCTCGGTTTTTTTGTAATTATTTTACAAATCAGCCAAAGGACTCTGGAACGTATGACAATTATCTGCTGGCGGCATGAATATCTCGGATGCTAAGTTTATGTGAATAATCAATTCAGAAGGTCTCTTTATATTCATAAGTTCCCAGGAAATCTCCCTGAATGAATAACCTCTCGACCGAGGATCGATATTAGAGCGCCAATTTCCTCCTAGCTTGCACTTATTCATTACAGTAGTTTATGAATTACAATGAATGAATGAATGAATGAATAAAGAGGAAGAATGAATTACATAAAATTGAATTTTATATCAGGACTTCCGAGCTTCCCGTTGCTGATCTTTCAACCTTTGAACTACTGCGGAATATGACTGGTAGGACCTAGGAATGTGGAATATTTATCGTCGTAAGATAAAAAAATACAGATATTATAAGATAACAAATAAGGACAGATAACTAAATATAAATATAACTTCTCTCCAAATTTTCCGATAACAGGCATCTCCATCGCTATCTTCTGTTATCCCAAGAAGCTTAAATGTTAATTATCTGTGATTATCTGGAATTATCCCTTATTTATCGCCTTTAGGGGGTACACCCAACTATTAAAAAATAAATATCCAAATTGGTATACAACGGGCGAAGTAAAAAGTCACAGGGAAGCAAAACATTTCTTTTACTTGGATGACATATTTTTTAACCGAAAACAAAAAAATGTACGAACGAATTAATATTCTGGAAATCTGTTGAAAAGTGGCATCCATACTTTCATCAACCTTTTAACAAAATTAGTGTTAGTTAAAACGAGATGTACATAATATTAATAACGTAACGAAATTTTTTTGCTAACTGTATAAGTCACATAATCTAATATTGTTTTACACAATACAATACAAATGCTTTGTTTTAATTTGTTAGATTAGATATTTGCCAGTGTCAGAAAAATATTAAACCTATTATTTTTAAAGTAATCTGTTAGTCAATTATAATATTATATTATATTGTACAATACATTAAAACCAAAAGTTACGTATGTATCGGGATTAATTAGTAAAGCATCGTTATTTTTTTATTTTCACGGAAAATTTTCTTTAGAGCTTTTGCTGAGTGGGTGTGGGTGTATTCGAAGCAAATGCCTTCGAATACACCCACGAGGGTTCGAGAGATGATAAGAATGATTGACGTTTTTGATATATCTTTTTTCAGTATTAGATTTTTTTACTACAGACGTAAATATGATATTCTTTAGTAAAGAATTGTCTGCATTTTGCAAACAAGAGTTAGTAATGCAGATGCAAAAAGTAATAATTACTAAATATACTTGCTTACCATCGGGCGAGGCACTTGTTCGTTTTTTACCAAGTTTCTCGTCATAACAGTTCAGTGCCACGCAGTATTAATACACTATATGACCCATCAAGATGATGCACTTAGCTCTTTAGCCGGAGATATAAGATGTTAAATATGATGCCCAGTAATGCTTACATATTACTACATGTCGACTAAATAACTGATAAAGGTGTGGTATTTCTCTAGGCCAAACTCTCTTCCAATAATAATAGTCCAATAATAATAATAATAGTCAGTTCAATAGTCCAAAAAATTCTGAATTTCCTCTTATAAGAAACCAATTTTTAGATAACAGGTTATTTTAGTTACAGATAATCAGTACTGTTATTTTTGAATGGCAGTTACAGTAGGAACGGGTATTAAATTTGACCTGTTATAACCAATTTTTAGAAGGACCTCAAAATTGTGCGGGTGGAAGCCCTCCACGCGTGTGTGATTCCCAAATTGTATCTCTCAGAAAACGTTTGAGCCCTTGTTTGTGGCAATGTGAGATGAGATCCACGAAGCGAAGAATTATCTCGCGAGCCACAGATTGGATCTACCCTTACATGACTACTCATGTAAGGGTAGATCCAATCTGAGTCCTTAGTCCAATCCTTAGTCGTGAGGGAGGATCTTAGTGGTTGTTATGAGGGAAGTTTAGGCTTCCGTCGACAGGGACCAGTAGGTACTGGGACCGCGGTCTTAGTTAAAAGTAGTAAGTAAGATAAAATAAGTTTCTGGGACTCTAGAATAGAATTCCAAGCGTAGCGAGGGAGTCTAGAGTAGAATCTGAGAGAGGATACAAGGACTGAGACAATTTTTTTTTCACGTGTTTTATATTGTATATTCCCCTAAGTCTGTTGTGTCCAAAATTGGTGATTTTCGACTACAAATATAACCAAAAATTATGTACAGCTTAGTAGCCAAATAAAATATTTACTTCGTTTTTAAAGATATTAGAAATCCTCATACAAGATAGAATGCAGTGTAGTTTTAACCCATTCGCTGCCCTCTTAAAAATAATAACGTAACTCGGCGGGCTCGGCATCACGGTGTAATTACAATACCGCGTAGTTACGCGGTATTGTAATTACATATAGGAAAGCGAATAATTTAATTATCATAATATAACTCTTTAATTTGCGAAAATGTCTAACTATGAAACCATTTTAAAGTTATAATATTCGTATAAAATAGGTCAAGAGAGTAGGTTTACCAGCTCGCGAAATAGTATTAATTAGCTAACGTAACATATTCAAATACGAGTCTCTAAAAGGCAATCCTGGTGATTTTTATGTTCTGAGAAAATATAAATTGCTTCATATAATATGTACATACTTATGGTAGTTAGCTTAAAATACAAAGGAAAATGGTGACCATTTTCATTTGTAAAAAAAAAAAACTGTATTTCTGATATATCGTTCAACTAAAAATTTCAATAATCCGACGACGCTAATCCGCGACAATTCGCACAACTAACTACTAACAACTAACAACTTACTAACGATAAAACCTGGTAAAACGTAGTCTGGGTGATTTCCAGCAACAGATAAGAAACAGTCTAATTCCAAGTTAGCTCCCAAAATCATAACCACATGATCGTTCTACAATCCCTTGTTATAAGGATAGGCTTTAACCATTATCTTCTGAATAGCTGACATTAAACCCCAAACAGACGTGTTTCCGAGCGAGCAGCTCAGGTCAGCTCCAGTGGAGCATACGTGATCCGTTTACCTATCCCGGCGGATGGGCTAAGCGCGATCGCCACGACACCGCCGCGATACCGCCGCGGCGCGGCGCGGCGGTGTCGGGGCGCGCCTCTCACACTCGCAATACAATCGCAATTTCAAGCACCGTGAGCAAACTTAGATTTATGGAGTTCGCCGGATGCGCTGATTCCGCAACTGCTGTTCTCAGACGAGTTAGTATTTGTCAATTTCATATTGGATGGATCGGGACGCGGCGTATTTTTCAGCGCCCAAACATTATTGACATTTTAGACGTTGAAATAAAGTTAAAAATTATTTCTTTATTTTATAATCGTGCATTTTGCTTCGTTTTGGCAGGCGAGAAGGCGCTCCACTGAATCAGATATGAAATAGCCTTGCTGATCAAATGAAGCGCGCGGACTATCATGTAATATCTGATCTTGGTCTTGACACATCGATTTGTCATCAGAACTCTCTAGAAAGAATCTTATCGAAAATTCGATTAATTTTTTGTTACTTCAACTCTAATCCTATTCTTAATTGTATTCGTAGGGCGTTCGTGTTGTTAATAATCAAAGTGTTCTATTGAAAACTAGCATCGAGTATTCTAGTATGCAATTTAACCCGTAATGGCACGAGTCGTAGAGGGGATGAATGTTTAATTTGTGTTATTGTTCTGAACAAAATCAAAATAACTGGAACTAAATATGTCATCCAAATAAATGAAATTGCGTATATTGTTTTCATGTGACTCTTTCCTTCGTCCGTTGTATACTGATTTGAATGTTAAGGTCATAACGGCGAGAAGTAAGAGATGAAAGTTATGAAGCTAGCTTTTCAATTTTCATATCAGTCACTTGCATAATTCTACTAATATTATAAACGCGAAAATTTTTAAGTATTTATGGATGTTTGTTACTCAATCACGCCAGAACGGCTGAACGGACCTGGATGAAATTTGGCACAAAGATAGATTATAGTCTAGAATAGCACATAGGCTACTTTTTATTCCGGAAAAATGTACGACTCCTGTAGGAAGTCCAACGGCGGGTAACGCCGCGGGGTGAAGCCACCTTTAAAGTAGGTTTATGTAAAATGTTCTCGTACCTTCGTCATGGAATAGATATTGCAGGTTTTTATGAATATGTAAACTAGGAAGAGACCGTATATTGCCGCACGCTACGCCGTCGTTACTCACTGCTTCCACTGGCCATGTTTAACTGCCAAACAACCGTGTCCAACTGAATTTCGAATGAATGCAATTCGAATCTGGCCACTGTCTGTATACCGGCGGTTAGCGGTATTTGAATTAGAATTAAACTAAATGGAACGCAAACAAGTTTTTAATCACTCTATGGAGCCATTTAGTCGGTTATGTCATTAAATCACAAGTCTAGGTTTGTTACGGTATTAAAATTAGTACCATGCTTTAAACCTGAGAGTAAACTCAAATAAACCATGGACTGTAAAGTACCACAATTTCGTCCGTGGTTCAAGATAACAGCCACAAATACGAGTATATTAAAAATGTCCATACAATCTGAAATCATTCAATCACAATGTTCCGCTATTCTACAGTACTGGTCTTATCTTAAAATATAATATTAAATAAATATTTTTTGAGGGCAATTCATACTGTAATTTTTCATTAATTGAAAGTTTTGGTTCTAACTACTTAAATTTAACTTTTTTGTGCATTATAATCGTTCTTTATAATTATACATATTTACTTACTTTTTTTAATAGAAACATTACTTTCTTTTCGTGAGCATGATCCCTTTTATGGATTTAATTCTTCTATCTAAATAACATTTTCCTTATCACACTAGTGTGTTAACAAACAACGAACCCTTTGTTTCCACAAACAAAACATCTCTTCACATTATTTCAGGTGCGAAAATGATTTGTATTATATATCGCTTGATGTGGCGTGGCTGGGTTTAGTAGAGGAATGAACGAGATAAAGTGCATGGTAACAACGGCAAGTTAGCATGGCACATAAATAAAAAAATAAAAAAAATGTCAAACTAAAGATGTCACCTTATTTTAATTACATTTGATTAAGTATAAAGTATAATTGTATACTTTGGTTTTGGGAATAAAAAACCAAAGTATACAATTATAACTCTCTTAAAGGAATGTTACCATGTGTCTCGCATTCGATAAGCAGATAGGGTATTGAAGAACGGCCATGCAGGATAAGCTTTGATGAGTGAATTGCACTATTCACTAATCTGTTCTCTGCTTAGCTGCACTTGCAGTAGACACAATTAAGAACAATTGTATTGTCTCATATTTACAAGGTAAAGCAGATCTCTAAACTCGTCCTGACCTAGAGCTAATGATATGCACCTCGGTTCTATTAAAATGAATATTGTAATTAATTAGTAATGCCCAAAGTGCATAGATGTTTGTTTAATGGGCAGTGACGATTCCGACTATACATCGGATTTTGTCACGTTCCAGGGAATTTTGGGGAGATTTCGGATATTAGCGGCTTTCGGGCGGTTCAAATTCTCCGACACCAGAATATCCCACCAACTGACACGAAAGTCGAAGAGGTTTATTAATTTCGCAAGTACATTAACCGTAGTACTTACGAAACGAATAAACCTTCCTATTATTTCAATTCTCTTCGTCTTGTTGCCGAAATGAATTGTTAAAAACTTCAGCTTTCGAAGGCAGTTTTTCGGCTGGCACCAGTAAAGGGCAGCCGGTACCGGGGCACAAAGAGGCGCTCTCCGATACGATTCATGGCTTAGTCTCTCGGCGGAGGTAAACGACCCTGACTTACGCACATAAATATTGGCGAGGGTGCGTGCGGTGCGTTACGGGGCAGGGGAGACGCACCCACTCCCATCCTCTTTGAGGGGGGGAGCGAGCGAAAGCTTTGTAAGATACCGGTCTTCTTCCTGAAATCAATCGAAATTCTCGTAAAGAATACGGTTTCAATGGCGAGGTTGCGAAAACATCAGCTGCAGTAAAACTAGGAGTTTTACGACGCCCGCGACGACACGCGTAATTGATCTTCACTCGCATATAAATAGAATGTCATTCCGATGCAGACTGGCGATATATACAAGAAACGGGTGACTCGAGCGACCCGGCCCGCTATAGTAAGCTAGCCAGCAAATGTAAATAATACAATAATACAATTCTTTCGATGTAATGTTAATCCCAGTCTTATTTACGAATAGCGCTCGACGCTTTCGTAAAAAGTTTGCTCCCGGGGCACGAGCGGCCGTCCTCCTCGTCGACAGGATACTGACAGACGGGATGAGAATTTACAACGACCTTGCAGATGCAGCCAATCGTGGTGCACTTACCTTGACCGGCATAAGGTCGGATATCCTTTGGCAGGTGTGCTCTACGTCGTGCTACGCAGCGGAGATACCGCTACGCCGGGCCCCGGACTCGCATTATGCTAATGGTGACCGATTCCGAACTCGGAGTTGAACCGCCGAGCGCCTCTATTGCCTCTTCAGCTTTTCTGAATTATATTTTGCTATGACGACTAGGTATGTACTTGTGTTATATTAATTTATTTACCTGTCCGTTCCCTGTGTCTAACAGAACGCATCCTCGTTACTGTGAATGTAATGAGGATGTGTGTGTCGCTTCCGCTTCTAACGATTGTTTCATCTTTCCAGGTGAGATTCATTCAGCCACTTTTCGCCGCCGCCGTGACTGTGAGTACATTTCTTTATACGTATACTTATATATAATAATTTAATAACTCATTTA
Source organism: Aplocera efformata (assembly GCA_921293045.1). Lineage (NCBI taxonomy): Eukaryota > Metazoa > Arthropoda > Insecta > Lepidoptera > Geometridae > Aplocera > Aplocera efformata. The sequence goes on along the minus strand of OV121038.1, from coordinate 15,163,147 downwards.
CAACTCGTGAGCTTTTATAAATGTAGCTGCCAAATTAACCAACTAACACGATTATACCGTATAAGTAATTGTATGTATCGCCAAGAACACGGACGCGCCTCACAAGTCAAACAAAGTGAACTGCTCGTTTTCAATAACAGTAATTACTACTCTCCTATGAACCGCAATAAATTCACAGGAAAATTAGAGTCGCGTGTTCTGCCTGTGTGTAACGTCTTAATTGATCCACCGTACTATAGAAAATCGACATAGCGAGTCAGATGATGTGCGATGTTTCGTTAGGTCCGTTTTATATTCCGGTGTATATATTCTGGATAAATACCACGATGTCATTCTATATGAACTACATTTATCCGATATCGCTCACACAATACGCTAGGTATCTCATCCAGAAACGACATGACCCCACATTTAAGTGGATTTTCAATTAAGATGACTTTAATATTATGAAAAACCACTATAGTTAGTTTCATATTTTAGTATTATATTAAATATAAAATTCTAACATACGGCAGAACATTGTTGGTGATCTTCACACGATATTTCAATTGCAACTCATTTGGCGACAAATGATCAATAAGTCTATTGAGGAATCAAGTCGTGAAATCACGTCGAGTAGGTATTCAGAGACGAGCCGAGACGAGACAAGCCAATTGTTGGCGTAATTAAAACAAGTCTCCGTCTAGCGTATCTGCTTAAATAAATATGTAAACAGGGCGATCCTTGAAGGCCGATTTAAAACATTGTTTAGGTATTAATTATGTAATCATATTATCAAACAAGCAGAAACAACTGACAAAATAGCCAATGTAATATACAAGTTTGCTAACTGGAAAAGTAAAACAAGAATTAATTGTGCTTACTTCATTCAGATGACAAAAATATAATATAAATTATACACAAACATGCTTTAACAGGTCTTTAGTTGGTTACAATACGGCATTCAATAACAATACTAATTTGTGAAGTTATTCTTTATTAACCAAATATATATACGCAAACTTTTTGAACTTCGAAATTTACTTTTCTTAATATCAGCCGGGTAGATCATTTTTAATATTTAGTAAAGAATCTTGAGAGGAGAGTATAAAGTTCCCCGTTTAACTTTTAACTATATCACACCATAGACTAGGAAACGCCATCCGCTTAGTCGTATTTATGTTAACATTATCTTAGTTTAGGTTTATGAAGGTGAAACGTTATTTGTTTATTATACATAATCCACGCATATAAATCATTAGATTTTTAAGTATACCGGTCCATACTAATTACTAGGAAGAGGTAGTGAAATAGTCATGAACATTGTTTAAAGTGAGTTCAATTAAATTGTTCAGTGGCCCTTGAGAATTCAAGGTCAGAGTATGCCATTTGAAGCATTCCGCGCATGCGCGTCTCTGGCGTAGGGTGCGTCGCAACTCGTACAATCGTACTATAATTTATTATGAAAAATGAAGATGAAAATCATCCTAAGTTCGAAGAATATACCATCTGTTTATCTATCCTTGATTTAAAGAAGCTCTTTAAAGTTTTTTCTTATTTGTCTTTTGAACCGTAATGAACCGGATGAAATTTACACATTTTTGAAGATTCTTACATCGAGGTAAGTTAAACTCTGTAAAAAATAATATGTTGTCGAAGAGCTTTTGTTTATTTCTCTTTCATAAAAAGTACATACAAGCCGGATTTGGTATGATTACAGTGTTATCAATACAATCACTCTACAACATTCCGTTTTGCTAAGCCAGTAAAATACTTCAAATTACGAATAATTCTTGTCTTTGCTTCGATGTAATGTAATCAAAACGACACTTTATTTTTCAATTAATTCATTCAAAAGAAGTTAATGATTGGCAACTTTAAAGAATGACATAAATACATCAAATTTGACAGAAGTAATGCCTACATCATGTGAAATCAGGAATCACATTATGTATCTTCAAAAATTATTATTATCAAGTAAAAGAAAAAGAAAAATTGTTAAAGGAACTGCCAATCATCCAAGTAATAGGATGACTGGTTACACAGTGTAAGTATTCCGGTCAGACAAACATACGTAACTGAATTCATAACCACAGATACCGATTTATCACATTAACACTTATACACTGTGACTCCAACCTTTGCTGCTAAAGTGTCAGAATTATAAACACAAGAGACGTGGCACTGGGAATTAATAACAAATAGATTGCGCATTTTACACAAAATATTTACAAACTCTACAGGCAAACGCTCACTGTAATTACCCGTCACTTGCTGATCATGTCTCAAATCGTCGAATTGGCAATTTTGTAGGTGTAGTAAGAGAAAAGTGTGTGCGCTGAATGATTAAATTCTGCGCATGCTAACTAGGCTCTTTTTGCTGGCTCTCTGGTTGGAAGCTTCTTTTGTTTTTCTGCCATTTGCATCCTGAAACTGCATTTAATTTGCCGTGAAAAAGGGAATGGGTAATGTAATTTATTAGATTCAGTGAGTAATGCTATCCCAGTAGGAATCGCACTTGCGTCGCTCGCGTCGGAGCGGGCATGGAAGGGGGGCAGGGGGTAGGGGAGGAGGGAGCACCGAGAACATTGTCACTCGAGAACAAATAACATTTGAGACACGAAGTAGGACTAAGTGGGTAGGTCGCTTTATTGTATTGTATATGAGGAGTCCGACACAATTACAAGCACAAAACGGTGGTTTCTTTTTTATTTATGTCGCCTGTCCCATTAATTATTTGTTTCTTACTTCTGAAACGGCTCTGATTATTTAATTGCTAACAAAGTCACTTTAGATAATTAATATGAGTTGCTCTACTCGGGCATAGTTGCGCTGGCGGCAGCTACTCGTAACGAGTAATTTAAATAGAGCCTGAAAGGGGGATGTTTTCAGTAGGGTTGTCGTTATTCCACCTCCGTGCCTCGCTGTGTTTAAACAGTTCGAGGACTTTTCGGTGGGTGGGGATTCCCTCGTCGTAGTGCGGCCGAGCGGGCTGTAGCCTTGGATCGCTACTCTGTCCCGGCGCTTGCGAGATAAGGCTAACGAAACATTTGTGTTTCATAATGCATTCATTGAGAATCTGAGGAAGTTTGAGCACCAGATATGCGGGAGTTGATGTTGAGTTGAGATGCAAATTTGTGTATTAAGGCACATGTTGTCTCCCGTGGTCCGTGAAGACAAAGCTTAGCATATATTCTAAGAACTATAGAGGAGGTGATCAAATAGGCTGTATTTTTTATGTTTGTTACCTCAGTTCTCTGTAATTTATCGATTGATAAGAAAAAATCTTTATTTATTTCAAGCATATGCTTTTAGATTGATCCCATGGTTTTTTTATTAAAATCGGTTCAATAGTTTGGTATTTAAATCTAAATAACTGGCAAAAATATTTCGTCCGAGGTGGCGAAATTGCACGTTTTGTTTTCCTGTGACTTTTTTCGTTGCAACGTGCAACGAGCTACGAAAAAAGTCACAGGAAAACATAACGTGCAATTTCGCCACCTCGGATGAAAATTTTTTATACCGATTCTTTTAGGAAATGGTAGGGTGTATTCTCTAAGGGCGAACAATCAGGAATAAAATAATTAAAATTATATTTTTTTCGATTTTCATATCAGTCATATCAGTTTTCATATTTGTTTGTTGAAGTCGGTGAATAATTGAAAAATATAAGGAGATTATAATTATTCGGTAGTTCGGTACTGCTGGTCAGGTGTGGGGATAGTACTTCTCCGGATGAATCTGGCACGGGTTCTACTGCTACTTTGGGTTGCTCCTATCGCGCTACCAAGGGGACACGTGTAGGGACTCTCAAAGTAACGTACGCGAGCAACGTGGACAAAGTACTACTGTTGCAGATGCTTACCTGCCCACCCATTACAGTGAGAGAAAAGTGCTAAAATCGAGTATTAAGCGATAATGAAGCCGGTTGTAGTTTCGATTGATAGTAGTAATAATAGTATTTTATCGGTAATTAAATATTACGGGGCAACATGTTATCGTAATATACTTTATGTAATTCATGAAATTTTAATAAAAAATTTACATGGCTATATTAATAATTAATTAATATGTCAAAAAACTAATTAATATAATGCATACATTAAAAGTAAGACGGAAAAATTCAAATAAAAAATTCCAGTCATTAAATACCTATAAAAAGCATTTTTTTGGATTTTATAACCCATGAAATTATCATAGGCATAAAAGTCTTCCCTAATAAGCCATTTTTTGAGACGTGATTTAGATGTTGGTAAATTTACTGATTCTTTATGGTGTTAGGAAATCTGTTACTTACATCCGGGTCCATGTGAATTTAGAGAAAATTAGTGAGTGTTTGTGCTACCGCTGCAATATTGTGTTGGTGGCGGGTTGGCTCGCGCACACTGCTGTGCTTAGTGTAAGCTGCCGGATTAAGCCTTACATAGACCGCAACCTGGTAAATTAATATGTAAGGCAAAGTAGCAGCGCTCACAGCCAGCAGCGCCAGCAGCGTCCCGTACTGCACCAGCGGGTGGACCGTGGTAAAATAACAAGCACGGACTACATCAGTGGACAATTTTTTTTTATCTTCAATTTATTTTTACGTATGAGTTATGAACGTGCGGCCGCATGTTTGGATTCGCAGTATTGCATTACCTATTCGCTTCTGGTTTAATGTATTTTAACCACAGACGCCACCACGCAAACCCGAAGCCGAATTGAAATATCGATAACACTAAGTGCTTTTATCGATAACAATATAAATAACAAGTAACTGAAGAAAGATTTAAAAAATATATCAAAAAACCAGTTTCTGTGCTTGCATCCATATTTTTCGTTTTTATAAAAATTTGGGTGGATGGATGACCCTGTTTTACTTACTTCCCCAACTGTGGACCGATTTGGATAATTCATCCAATTCGGGAACAATATTGCGTTTCAAACATACAAAAGACATACAAAATGATACAGCCGAATTGCGAACTTCCTTTTTTATGAAATCGGTTAAAATATAAATAAGTATTCATGGAAATTTCACACAGAGCCACTGTGGAGAGCAGCTCCAAACTAAAACGTAGCTTGTTATATGGGAACAAGATTACTGAATGAGTATAGTACTTTTTTATATATATAACACTTGAACACCAATCATAAAAAATACTAAGCGATATACTATTAACAATAAAGTAATACAATGGGTGGCCTTATCGCTAAAAGCGATCATTTACAGGCAACCTTAATACATATCATTCATATTAACACCCAGACACAGAACAGACACTTATATTTGTCACATAAATGCTTGTCCTGAGTGGGAATTGAATCTACGATACACAGCTATGAGATCAGTCATTTAGAAAGCATATTACGGTGCGTCTTCAAGATATTCCTTAAAAATTATTGGTAATTCGATGGAACTCATGAGGATATCGTCTGTCCCATCGAATGACTTGTATTATCAGTACAAGTTGTAGATATTTTATTTACATCACCCGCTCAGTATCCTGTAGAGATTGATGCCTACCTCCTTGAAGATACCGCCAGCGGCAGATGTTATCATCGTTTTAATTAAGTTGAGTGGATCTAGCTCGCTGGTAAGGCCATTTTTAAATACATTTCATTGACTTAGTTATAGATCAATATTATGACTTTCTAATGATTTTTTAATGTATTGTATTATAAATTTTGACAAGCCTAATTTTTTTTTTTTTTAAATATTATTTGTTTTGATTATTTTATTATTTTTAGCATTTAGGCGATTTGGTCCCACTGTGAGCCTTTAAGTGTTTTTTTTTGTAAATAAATAAATAAATGAGTGCCCACTTACGGCTCCATGTAGGATCCGAGCTTGCACCATCTGTTTGCTGATCTGATGGTTTCATTAGTAGGAATAGCGAGGCGGGATTCCCCGTATTGATCTGAGTTTTTCGAGTGACCTCCACTCTTTCCCTGTTCGAAAGCATCACGAAGCAAGGTCATCTCGTAAAGTACACGATCTAAATAAACCCTTGTCAGTCGTTGATTAGGTTTTCGAAAATTTGCTACCTTTGGTTCGGTGGTTTATGTTACTCGAGCAACATAAAACACCGAACCATGAATATCCAATACTAAAATAAAGATTAAACGAAAAGAGAACACATCGGCATGAAAAACTAGCTGTTTTTTTTAAATATTATCTCTTACGGATGAAAGAGTAATATGATAATAACAATTGAATATGACGTCTTTTTAAAATGCCTTCATCCATATTTCTCGTGGATCAAAAATTTATATACCAGCATTAGTGATATCTGCATAGTTTTATCACTTATATGGTCATGTCATGACGCGATGCGCAATTACCGCATTCTCTTAATCGTTTCTACGAAGTGTCATTAGCGTGACAGGAGCCATTCGTAGTGCACTGGTAGTTGTAACCATTTCCTACTGTCATAAATAAAGTTTAAAGCGAGATCACCGTGGACATCACGCATCAAGAGAGCGGATCACGCGGCGTGGCGCGGCACGGCGCGGCGTGGTATGACACGCGTGGATACCGGTCACGGGACTAGCTCTCTATAAGTGGTAGTTGTGCGTATAGAGAGAGTATTTATAGAAGCGGTGCGCGCTCGCCGCAAGAACAAGCGCCGCGCCACGCCGCCGCCGCGCCACGCCACGCTGTGTCGGCCAAGTCGCTCGGTATGAAGCCACGCGCCACGTGGCGCGTGCTTCCCTCGTAAAACTTCTCAAACATTTCATTCGCTATAATTAGTTTCATTGATATGCGCTTTACGTCAGTTTAAATCATGTATCTCTCGGTGTTTCGCGCCGTCGGTGACGTAACAATTATACACGACAGCCATTCTCGTTTAGCTCACAATAGGAGCCTGAGCATCCGGACACCGCTTCATAGCGAGAACTCGATTAGCCGCGCACGATTCTATGCATTCTATGTTTCCTTCGGCTCAGTTAAATCCTTTGTTAGGTGTTATAGGTATACACGCGTGGACAGCACGCGCGAGGGGGCCAGGGGACGAGGGGTGAGGAGGTTCCGCTATGTAGGCCGCTGCTGAACCACTCGTTACCACCACCGCTCGCTTTCCATTCTTTGTATATTTTCGTTGACGGTTGAAGCTTGGCCGCGCGCCAGTAATCATTTAGCTGATTGATTTGACGGGCTCGTATCGGCTCCGTCGGGATCATTATTGCACGGCTAGTTTATGTCGGTACTCAACTGCCAAACAAACACTCATTGACCAGTACCCGATCTAATCAGTGAAACCCTGGTCACGTGAGCTAGGCGAGTTCCCGTATCTAAAGAGTGATGGAATCTATGAACGTGATATAACAATTCATTCTATTAGAGTAGTAATGAGGAAAGTAAATAAATGTTCTCGCCTCGGAATTTAGCTCCGCCGCATTTGCGGTACATAGAAAAACGCAAATTAAAGAACAAGCTACTTGGTCAGTTTGTTTTAGTTATTTTCACAGTGTTATGACAGGCTTTGCTCTGCTGTAGGTGAAAGCAGCAGATATCCAGGCTGTATATATATTTTAAAAGTGAGCAAGGCGTGTAACTTATTAAATGTAAATAGAATAGAATAGAATGGAATGATTTAATCCAAAAAGATTTAAAATTACAGATTTTTACTAAGCCAATAAATCTTTCACTTAAGGACACAACAAGAATATTGAAAATAAAAATAAAATGTACGTAGTTACACTGAATTAATAATAAACACGCAAAAAATAACAAACGCCATCCTCTCTTTTTCTTCGTGAGTCTACTAACATTCACAACAAGCTCAGCTCGTCTCAGAATATTCAAGACAGTTCTGCATTAATTTCGTATATGCAGTCAAGTTCAAAGTCAAGCTTCACCATCATGTTAATATGTAGCGTGCGGCATATAGGAGAATTTGACTTGGAGTCATGTGACTCTCTTGAAGAAAAACCCAAAAAATATCTTTGTAATAATACGTAGATAAAATTGCTCGTTTTGAGAAAGAAAATGATTGTACACCATTTTTATTCTATTTATATTCATAGATAAGATCATTTTAATATCCCAAGAGACCGATTTCAAAGGTTTCGAAATATGTATAGAAGGCGCAAATACTACTAAGTGAATATTTAGAAAATCTAATGTAGCTCTGCTCCATGAAACGCAAAATATTTTATAAATATCTCGTTAAAAATACTAAATGAAAGAAGTTATCTCAGGAGCTTAAAGCTATTAGAGATTCCAAGACCATTTTTGTAATACGACGTTGAGTGTATCTCATAAATTCCAACAACAGATTTTATATCTAAGTGGTAATTGCCAATTAATTTTCCACGGACACATCTGAATCTTTTTAGCTTATTTTCAGCGAATCCTCTTAGAAATATTTTCTGCGCACGGGACTGTATTAATGTGACGTTGAAAAATAATATTCTATTTTCTATATCACTTGGTGCGTCTGTTGTTATCCTTTTTTACTGTACAAATTGAAAATAAATAAACTTCCATTTCGGAAATTGGAGGTGAAATTGTTCGCTCGTTCGAGTGAAAATAAAAATATCAGTTCATTGAAATACTTGATTATCTTCTGCGTAAGAATGTTACTAACCTTGTGAAAGATTTATTGCCTTATTAATACTAGCTGACCCAACAGATGTTTTCCAGATGATTCACAATTTAACAATCAGTTGACAAACGACGTTGCGGCAAAAATCCAATAGACAAATTAACTTTAAAATTTTCCTCAATTTCCGACTATTCTCCTGATTATTTCAAAAGAAATCTTCTTGATTCTTGATTGTTGAAAAACTGACCTTGATCTATAATAAGTTCAATGTAGAAATCAGCAAAATCAATCCAGCCGTGTTTAAGCGAGACTAACAAACAGCAATTGATTTCAATATACAATAGAATAGATATATTATGCTTGTACCTCGTAATTGAGCTATTTGTGCATCACTTGCTCGTAAACTACCTACACACTAATCGTTTTATTTCCAATCAGTGCTCGGGCTATAGGAAATATTTAATTGGTTCCTGGCCTCACATTTTTGTATTCGGGCTACAAAGGCTTGCTGTTGATGACATTTAAAATAATGTTTTTACATCCACATGCGTAGAAAGTTACTAAATGTATTAGTAATTTAGTTGGTGGTGGTAAGCGGTATCTTGTTCTTATTATGAAGGTATTATTATTTTTTCACAGATAATATAAGGCGTATAGGCGTGAAATAGAATATGTTACTATTTATTATACTGTTACTGAGCTAATAAGCTTCACAAATAAAAAGAAAACCACGCTCTAAAAACCGTTCCAACTAACTAAGCTAACTAAACTATACCGTTCCAGCTAAGTGACAGCAGCATCTGACATATTTGATCCCATCTAGCTAACTGAATTAAACAAGTTAAATTGATCAGCCAGATAGCGAACCGTTCGGAGTTTTGTTTCCCGCAGTGTTAAGTGGTAGCGTTTCATCCGCAGCCCAAACCTTGCAGCCACGCGTTTACTATTGAGGCGTGTTCGCGGCAAGCTTATGGGATGGATGACACTTTATTGCACAAATCTTAACAATCTTAACTAATAAAAACGTGACACAATGGGCGGAATAAAGGAATAAGTTTGCTCTCAGATATTTAAACTAAATATGTGAGCGGTCACGAGGGCGCGCGCGTCACGCCGCGTGACGCAAGCTCTCGCCGCTACTCGACACCGCGGACCAAACACCAGTTAGAAGTGAATTAGCCATGTGATTTATGGTGAGGTCATCTAGTGTGTGGAAACAACCAGTGTTCTCCAAGAAAAGGGAAGGTCTTCCACCGAGCGAGTGTTATCCTCGGGGACCGCGGTCCGACAGTTATTGTTCGGGAGGTTCTATATGCTGAAACTACCCGAACGCATCACTTGCGCGATGTAGGAATGTTGCGCGATGTTGCGCGAATACTACTCTGGGCGAATTTCGAAGTGGTACTCCTACTTTTTGTTGTTCTTTTAGCACTACCCAGAGGTACGTGCGAAGGGTATTAACCTACGGACGCGAGTCGCTGGACCCCGATAAATTGGTTAAGCTACTTGTTATTAAACTTAACCGTAGTACTGAGCTTATCTGGTAATTATATGTCAAGTGGTATGAGTAACCGATCGTTGCCAAGTGTCGATAAAACTCATGATGATACAGTATCTAGAGTCTGCGCTCGAAGCATTGGCGGCTCCGTGGCTTAGTTGGTAGTAGCCCTGCCTTCGAAGCGAGGGGTCCCGGGTTCGATTCCCGGCCGGGGCATACTTTGTGTGGTGAGCATGAAGTTTTTTCTCGGGTCTCGGGTGTTTGTCTTGTGTCTCTGTGTTTGCCCATGCAATTTGCGACACGGAATCCTAGTGCAAAGGTACGAGTGTGTAAACGTTTATTTATTTATTAATACATTATTACAAAAATGAAAAAATTCTATAGATTGATTGACAAGAAATGAACAAGTCTTACAAAGTCGCCGTAGCCAAACCCGACTAGGAATATCCAAATATATATATATAATATTTAAATATATATTTATGTAGCCGCTGGATATAATGACAGATATACCACATTGAAACCTGGGAGGAGTTCAGAACTTACGCCGCTAATCAATTCTAGGTATGAGACAAGGGGCAATCAATCAAAATAACGTTTTACACACTCATACCCCTGAACTAGGATTCCATGCGTCGCAGATGGCATGGAAAAACACAGAACACAAGAGAAACACCCACGACCCGAGTACAAACTTCACGCACATCATAGAAAGCTTGTTCCGGCTGGGAATCGAACGCTGGACTCTCGCTGCAAAAGCAGGGTTACTACGAAGCCATTTAGTTAAAGGAAAAATATGATATTCAATTTATTCTTTTCTTAATTGTTTATCCAATTGCTAAATTATGTTTTTGTTAGAGTGAAAACCCCGCGCTCTTTTTTGTATTATTTCGTCAGTAATTTATTAAGAAACCACACAAAATAATGTCAAATTGAAATATATCAATGTTAGTTAGTTATTTATTACCAGTTGTTACCAGTTATTTGCCTATAATTAGTGATTGTACTGTACTATTACTAAAATGTCTATGCGCAATACCACGCTCGAAACGGTGAAAGAAATCGTTGTGAGGAAACCGGCATGTCTTAGAATCAAAAATTCGAAGATGTGACATCTACGAATCTGTACTGGGCTCCCGTGGTAGATCAAAGCCCATTTACTCTCAATTATCGGGAGTGTTTTTTGTGCTCTTAAGTTGCGGCTGATAAAGTAAACTGCCGAGTTTCACCTGCAAGGTGTAAATACAATGATTACATACACATCAAACAGGCGTCATCTGCGATATCTTATTGTTAATTGATTCCCATCGCTTACTCGCCTCCTATGACAATATAATGGAATGTTTAGTTCCGTAAGTAAACACCAAGAAGATAACGAGTGTTCCATTGTTGCCAAGAGGAAGTGACCTTTTCAAATGGCCAACTCCAGTCATAATAATAGAGTATCTGAGCATACCTCGGCCTCCACAAGCACCACTGCCTTAGATACACCATGGTGCGGAGATGGCGCTGTTTTGGTGTTTCGCTTTATTGTGTTGGTATAATTTACACTCAAATTTAGCCGCGTGACATTTGTAGTGGGAGCGCAGTTAATAATAGCGGACTGCGCACGCGCACGGCTGCTGGTCGGCCGCCGGCGCCGCCCAAATGCTTTTATTGTGCGGAGTGTCGAGCCGCTGCTGTCTCTCTAAATAATAATGTTTTTTCACATTGGAATGTAGTTAGTGTAAGTTAGTATAGAATGTAGTATGCGGGAAATTCTGGTTGAAATTAGTTAAAACATATTGTTATGAATTAAAAAAGATCGACGCAAACTTTTTCGCTTCTCTTCGTTTATTTATATAAACATAAACCTAAGGAGTGTCGCTCCTTGGGTTCCTAATTTTATAATAGAACTAACATTGGTAACGTTGTCGATGAATTGCAGAACACGGCAGAGTTGTATATAATATACGTAATTTTTGCATAGATATACAAAGTTTATAGGCCGCAGAGTGATTAATTTTTGTTTATAATATATGGGTGCCACGCCACTGTTTTATAGTTTCAGAAATCTTTAAACTATCATCCTCCTATTCTATTATTGGATAGTGTTTTATTTATAAACAGCATATCTAAATCTGAATCTAATATATATATTGAAATTTAGTATAGCAATGTTATTAACAATGTCCAATACATTGTCACGTCGCGTCACAGGGCGCAACTAAGTCGCTAGGCATGCGCACGCGCCGCGCCCGCCGCCTCGCACACGTACTACACAATTCGAGAATAATGTAACGTTTATTGTGACATACCTACACTCGCTATCAGTTGTTTATCTTTGCGGAAGATTCCCGTCCTTCGGATGACTTTAGCCATTAACACTGACACGCTGACACGGCGTATCGGCTCGCCTGGCGTCACAATATCATACGCGGGGTTGGTGGCTTGCGTATACTCGTTTCCGTTGTGCGGATAAAAGTTCCAGACATATTTCGAACTTATTCGTACTCGCACAAAATAGCAGAGCGCCGGGAAATAAACTGACTTTTTCCATTTTGCAACAGTCCGGCTGAGCAAAAAGGGCAGTTATTTAAGTAATTTTCTGTCAGTTTGTTATTATTTTGATTGTGATGTATTATTTTTATTCACGCCGTATATAGTTTCCGTAGGCGTTGACGTGATCCTCGAAGCCTGCGACTAGTAGCTCAATAAAAAATCCATTTATTTGTCGATAAGCCGCGATTCCGTACAAAAAATCTTTTACCCACTCATACCTATGCATTAGGATGCCCTGTGTCGCAGATGGCATAGACAAACACAGAAGCACAAGACAACACCAAAGATCTGAGAACAAACTTCATGCTCACCACACAAAGTGTGCCCCGGCCGGGAATCGAACCCGGGACCCCTCGCTTCGAAGCCAGGGCTACTACCACTAAGCCAAGGAGCCGTCAAAGCTCATCTCAAAGTTCAATAATAACCACGTAAGGTTAATTTAGAAGTACGTTTTGTAAATCCCAATTATTTTTATTAATTATTTAATGTTAACGAACAATCACATGGAGCGAAGAACCTCAAAAGTACATGAATAGTTAATTTAATTCAAACTGCGCTCGAAACTCGCAGCGGAGTTCTGTTTATTCGTAGTGCAAACTATTTCAGCGGTATCTTGTGGTTTTGCATTATATCATTGCAGTCAATGTTCTGAGTGCACTATCTCTCGGATACTGTTTGAACATTTTGGCAGTACCTACGATGTCTTAAAAACACAAAATATATTGTTTTCAGATATTTGCCATTATGTAGTTTGACTAAGTAGTTTTCAAATTGTGAAAATGAACGGGAAAACATCTGTTGGATCAGCGAGCGCCACATAATTTTTTTTTTAAATAAATATTATGAGGATGGTATGAGTGCAGGGGGCGGAAGGTCTTCTTAGCTGGTGTGGAGGCTCCTCTAGGCGAGTGGGCGTCGCTCCAGACCTGCCTGACATGTGAATCATGTGACTTGGCGGTGCGGCGCGGGGCAGCGTCATGGGAACCGGTTATTTCCGTAGGGATGCGCACGCGACCGGCGGCTCGAGCGATGGATTCAAATAATATAAAAATAACAATAAAATATTCATGTACATTTCCCACAGCGCCATCCAGCCCCGAACTAAGCGTAGCTTATACTATGGGAACTAGTAGACTGATAGGTTACTTAATATCTGGGCTAACGAGCTTCCTTCGGTTTTTTGAGTAAACGTTTGTTCTATTAAAAAAATGTGTTAATAAGAAATTCAATTATACAGGTAAACTTACACATCAAAATCCTATCTAAATAGGAAACTTCATCCAAATCGATTGTATATTCCAATTCTTGTATATTTATTTCGCGTATCTCGAAACGGCTGTAAATATGCAAGATTTTTTTTTATTCGTTTAAAGTAATAAATAAATACATAGTTTTAATACATACATATATTAAATATAAACACCCAGACACATAAGAAACAGTTATGCTTGTCACACAAATGTTTGTCCTGGGTGGGATTCGAACCAATGACCCACAGCGCAGAAGGCCGAGATACTACCAACTGAGCTAACAGGCCAGTCATGGTTTAATCTTACAGGCACACAAAAGTCTATAATTAGGTACTTAGAAAATATTAAACACGGTGGTGAAAATAATTTTCAAATGAAAAATATTCACATGAAAAATATTTTACTTGCTAATCGATAATTATTATGATATCTAATATCTACATACTTCGCCTTAATTTATTTTAATTATATAATAGACAAAAATATTTTTCTGCATCATTAGATATATTTCAATCATTAAATTTATCCAAAAACAATGTCATAGAAACCATCATAACGTACGTAAAATGTTTATTTTATTAAAGTGTTGTTAATTGGTTACCGCCGCCCATGGATAGTATCAATACAACTTAAGTCTTTCCCTATTAATTCGTGAGAAGAACAACGTGGCATTGCAATGCACCCATCACTCTGAGACAGTGACTGCGATTCCACCACTGCCTCCAGGCAGATTAAAAGGTGTGGGCACAGTAGAAAACTTATGCCGGGTTCGTCAGGAGTAGCCGGACAAACTCGCCATAATTTTCACTGCTATTTTGAGTTTTTCCTTCGCACCACCCACGGGACACGTGTAGGGATTATTAGGATTTTTACCTACGGACGCAGACAACAAGGTCACCCAAAATATAAAATATATATAAAACAGTTACCTATTTCTAACCATCCAATATATATTCGAAACAAATTTCTTTTTTTAGCGTAGTAGCACACGCTGGGTATCCGCTATTGTTAAGTTTGAGACAAAATATAAAGTCAAGGTAGACAGATAGGTAATATCAATGGAAGAAGAAAGGTAAATAAAAGTAACAATTTATTCAAAATTATATTTATCAACTGTATCGAATATATATAATACGCACGTTTTTTATAATAAATATTGTAGTATGGAAGCGAATAATGTCTTAACAATACACAAATTTCATATTTATCGCATTCCATACTATTTATTATAAAAACGTACTGCGTCGTCAATAAAAAAAGAGAGAATGATTAAAAGAAATTAAGTAATTATACTCTTCATAGAATTAGAAACTAGTCTTCACAATTTACGACATGTTTGAATTGAGACGTAGGAATTATCACATATGAAAACCGACATTACTTATGGGTCACCCCTATAATTTAAGGTGTGTTAACCACAAAACAGTACTAGAATATGAGGTCGCCAGCAAGTTCAGTTCCCATTCTTAATAAATAATGTTATTTAACAATGCAAATGACAAGATATGAACCAAGTATTAAATTTTATAATTGCCGCCACCTGCAAGGAACGATAGCCTCAAAGTCGCCACTTGCAGCCAACCCTCCCCCCTACTCCCTCGCCCACATGCGACCCCTTTACAATAAGTTTTCATAATATTTCAATAATATTGGAATACAATGCAATAAGTATAAAATAAGCTTATAAAAAATCAACAGCTTAATCAGTTAACAATTTTTTAAATAATTGATTGTTAATTGGCTTTGTTTAGCCGTGGGTTCAACTCCCACCAAGGACAGGCATTTGTGTGACCGACATGATGGGTCAGTGTCTGGGTGTTAATACGTTTAAATATATGTATTTAAAAAAATATGTAAAGGAATATTAAAAATGAATAAATAATAACTTATAAATCAATATTCATGTACATTTCACACAGCGCCATCTAGCCCCAAACTTAGCTTAGCTTGTTCTATGGGAAGTAGATAACTGACAGAAAATTTATTCAGTATATATATTTTATTGCAGATACATTCTCCCAGATAGAAATAACATTTATGTTTGCTATAAAAATACTTGTCCAGAGTGGGACTCAAAACTATGAACTACAGCGCAGAAGACGGAACTTCTACCAACTGTGCTATGTGGTCAATCAGTTGTTTGTGTAAAAATAAATGAAACTTTACTTTTGGAAGCGTTTGGGAATGGCTGGGCCGGTTGGATCGTTCGTTCTATTCCGAAATAGGTTTCTGGGAAACGTGAAATTGGAAAAGTTTCCCGGAATATTAAAACATTCGGGATACACTAAAAGTGTTTTAAACAATAGAATTTTAATGTGTAATGTCGATTAAAAGCTTATTGTTAAATTATAAATGAAGACCAGCCGATTGTTTAATTTTTAATTAAGGTTTATGAACTGGTTTATGAAAATGTAGGTGGTTGAATAAACTAGCCGCTAAACAAACGCTAACAAACATGTCTGTATGTCTATTGTTTCAAGCTTAATCGGATCAACGGACTAAAAAATATAAATAAAAAACAATCACCTGTTGTTAAAATAATAAACAAGAATAAAAATCGCATCGCGTTGCTCCCGTTGCTGTATCCCGTGTATCAATGCGGTAATTAGTTCTTGTATGTACATCATCTCAAGTATAATGTATATTACCTCCGCTGAATATTCAGTGGCAATAAAACGAACATGAAGATTAAGCTCCGTGGGATTACGTCACGATTTGTCGCACCCGATTCGCGCTACAATCCGTGCCCGAGTCGCGCCCCAATCTGTACCAGAGTCGTACCCGAGTCGCGCCCCAATCCATGCCCGAGTAGCGTCCGAGACGCGCCCCAATCTGTACCCAAGTAGTGCCTGAGTCGCGCCCCAATCCATGCCCGAGTAACGTCCGTGTCGCGCCCGAGTAGCATCCCAGTTGCACCCGAGTAGTGTCCGAGTCGCGCCCCAATCTGTACCCAAGTCGTGCCTGAGTCGCGCCCCAATCCATGCCCGAGTAGCGTCCGAGACGCGCCCCAATCTGTACCCAAGTCGTGCCTGAGTCGCGCCCCAATCCATGCCCGAGTAACGTCCGTGTCGCGCCCGAGTAGCATCCCAGTTGCACCCGAGTAGTGTCCGAGTCGCGCCCCAATCCATGCCCGAGTAGCGTCCGAGACGCGCCCCAATCTGTACCCAAGTAGTGCCTGAGTCGCGCCCCAATCCATGCCCGAGTAACGTCCGTGTCGCGCCCGAGTAGCATCCCAGTTGCACCCGAGTAGTGTCCGAGACGCGCCCCAATCTGTACCCAAGTAGTGCCTGAGTCGCGCCCCAATCCATGCCCGAGTAACGTCCGTGTCGCGCCCGAGTAGCATCCCAGTTGCACCCGAGTAGTGTCCGAGTCGCGCCCCAATCCATGCCCGAGTAGCGTCCGTGTCGCGCCCGAGTAGCACCCGAGTCGCGCCCGAGTAGCGTCCGAGTCGCGGCCTAATCTGTACCAAGTTGTGCCTGAGTCGCGCCCCAATCCCTGCCCGAGTAGCGTCCGTGTCGCGCCCGAGTAGCGTCCGAGTCGCGCCCCAATCCGTTCTATGGTTCATCGCCATCTGATGCATCAACTCTGTCTCATCCGTGAAAGTATTTTCAGGTGTCAAGATTCGATATATACACAATAATTTTCAAAAAACAAGTAAATAAAAAAATACCTTGACAGAATTTTTAAAACTTTTGTTTTCATTGCTGATTTGTAGTTGCTCTGTATGGTTCTGTATACAGCTCTATCTATGAAAGCAGGTAATTCACCTTACAGCCAAACCATAATCAACTATCAGGTGACTGAAAATAGATGACAATATAATGTGGACATTCTTGACAGATAGTTATGTTGTAATGGATGTAGTAGATTAAAGGGTATAGTTATTATCTAGTGTTTGTGTCGTATATTAATTTGCGCAGGGTCACCTTGCACGTGGCACAACTACGCCTGTCACACTGCAAACTGCAAGGGTCCTTGATTGTACATAAAACCCCCCACAGTATCACAATTACACGTAAATACTGATGTACCGAGTGACTAGCGAGGCCGCCGCGCCTCGCGTCCGCCGCCATTTCCTCCACGTCAAACGCTCACAAGTACGCAGTGGATTTGTTAACTAACTATTCTGCTTTATGAAATTGTTCTATGAAATACAACTTTTTTTTAATAATATTCATAATGGTTTGGTTGCGAAACTTAGGTTAGAGGAGGTTGTTATAATGGTTTTAAGCAGCCATGTTCTGCTTAACAGCATGCAACATAATTTCACGGCAAATATTTTTTAAATGAAAAATAAGTACTTTTTTGTAATACAATACAGTACTCATTGCAAATTATTGTAAGCTATGTAAAAAAGTCACATTATAACTTTTAATACTCAGTCTGTAACAATAAGCAATTAACAGTAAATGAAACCAACCGATGTGCATTGTGATGCCGGTACAAAAGGTGGTTCTATCGGAGGGAGAGATCTTTTTCACTTTAAATGGATCTAGAGTATCGACCGCGCGTCCAAAGCGCCACCTCACTTCCTGACTGCTACTTGCTACTTGGTACTCCACGCGAATCCATACTGAAACCTTTAGGAGGATCATAATTTTCTTACAATACCGTAAAATAAAGCGTAAAATAAAGGTAAAGTAACATAGCCTTAAAAATGGGTTGAATGTTGTGTTAGTTTAGGTAACTATGAGCTCAGTAGAACACCAGCGATGTTTTTCTGCTCGACAACTATTTCTAAATCTTCTTCTTCTTTTAGGCCTTTAGTGTCTTAAGCCACACAAATTTTGCCAATGTCCTAGTTAATGTATTGGGTTAATTATAACAAAATATGGCCAGTTTATTTCGGAGAAGTTCCAATAATATTGACAACCTATTTCTAAGTCACCGAGTATTTCAAGTTCAGATGATATGATGGTATGATGATATGAGATATGACATTTCACCCATATTACTTTACCAATTGATTTCCATTTCAAATAAAATGTTATTATATTTAAACAATTTTATTTTAAAATATATTTCAGTAGATGACCCGACAGATTTTATACCGTCTTGATTCACAATTTTACAATCAGCTATCAAACGACATAGTGCCAAAATTTATAGAAAAATGCACTTATAAAATTCTATTTCCATTGGATTTTCCGCAAATATTTTTAGGATATATAAGAAAACATAAATCAGCCGAATTGCTCGGGCCGCTTTCGAGTTACTAATAGCAATATAACAACCAGTTTTATAATGCACACTCTCAGACATCGAGTGTAGATTGTATTCGTGCTTGTCGCGTGGAACAGTGTTGTTCGTTGCAGCCGGAAGACGCAGCGGGTACAGTTAAAATGTAAGAAAGTCGGGCGCCGCGGAGACTAGCCTCGACCTGTCACCACCCTCTTCTACCCCCGTCCTCCCGCCCCCATCGAGGGAAAAATAAAGTGGGCTCCGCTCCCGCACACTTCTACTAATGCGTTTTATTCCAATCACATTGTGAACCACACCAAAACTTAGTTTGGCAAATTCACTTAATTATGATTTATGGGCATAAACAAAATTAATTATTGCTTAATTAGCTTAACTAGGGCAGTTTTTTGTTGGTTAAAATTTATGACGTTATGACCTACTGAGTGGTTTATGACACGACAACATTATTTATTCATAGCTGTAACATTATTTATTCATCTTAAAAATTTTTTTTTTTTTTTTTTTTTTTTTGGCAAATTATTGGGTGTGTGAATATGACTCCGCCCTTTCTCAACAGATGTCGTTTTTAGTATTGTTTACGTGTACTAATAAATGACCATACTTGTATTCGATAGTACTGAATGTCAGCTATCTAACGCATTTTATGATATTTGGTTGAAGTGTAAGCAACAATTGTTTTCACCTTTTCGAAAATGTCGGTTTTTATTCCAAATAAACGTCATTTGCGGGAAGTGTTATTACATTATTTTATTGCGAAGAAAACTGCAGCGGAAACTTATCGTTTGCTTGTGGAGATTTATGGTGAGCATGCTCCGTCTAATACAACTTGCAAGGAATGGTTTCGACGATTTCAAAATAACGATTTTAGTACTGAGGATAAAGAACATGGAAAACCACCAAAAAAATTTGAAGATGCTGAATTGGAAGCATTATTGGCGGAAGATTCTTGCCAAACTCAATCAGAATTAGCTGCAGCATTAAATGTTGATCGTTCAACTGTTGCAAAGCGTTTACAAATGATGGGAATGATTCAAAAAGCCGGTGACTGGGTTCCACATGATTTAAAAGAAAGAGACATGGAACGTCGGAAAACCATTTGTGAAATGCTGCTTCAAAGACAGCAAAGAAAAGGATTTTTGCATCGGATAGTCACAGGAGACGAAAAATGGATACACTACGAAAATCCTAAACGCAAAAAAGCTTGGGTGAAACCAGGCGAACCAGGCCCATCACAGCCAAAAATAAATATTCACTGTGCCAAGGTCATGCTCTGTATTCGGTGGGATCAGAAAGGTATTGTATATTATGAGTTGCTCAAACCCTCTGAAACTATTAATGGAGAAGTTTACCGACGACAACTAATGCGTTTGAAGCGAGCCATAGAAGAAAAACGACCAGAATGGGTGAATAGACATAACAAATTAGTTCTTCAGCATGACAATGCCAAACCGCATACCGCAGAAGTCGTAAAAAGATATTTAGAGGGACAGGACTGGGAAGTGTTACCCCACCCGCCATATTCACCAGACATAGCTCCTTCGGATTACCACCTATTCCGGACGATGCAGACAGACCTTACTGGAGAAAAGTTTACTTCATGTGAAAGTATCAAAATTTGGATTGACAACTGGATAAGCTCAAAAGACCAGGACTTCTTCCAGCAAGGAATACGAAAACTACCTGAACGATGGGCGAAGGTTGTAGCTGCAGATGGAGCATACTTTCAATAATTTTTTTTTTAATTTTGTAAGCGAACAAATGTGTTTTATTTTGACAAAAAGGGGCGGAGTCATATTCACACACCTATTACTTTACTGTAATTTGTTAATATTACGATCTAGCCTAATGATTTTATAGCTAATGAGTAATTTAAATCTTAAAAATGTCGTGTGGACTCTAACCGAGGTCGGGCCAGAGCGACAATCGGTCGTTTGGCATCGTGTTGTCTCGCGTCGCATTGAATCGCGTCGCGTCGCTTTACTCCGGCTGAAGTTACGGACGAGACTTCATTACTGAATGTATCAATGGAAGCGAATATTAGTTGCTGGTTTGACTCGCATATTAATGACATCCGATCCCATGACTTACATGCAACCGTATCCGAGCTAGAATCTGCGCAAGTATTGTTGTATACCTTTTTATGTGACTATGGTAACGGGTGGTCAAGTTCTATCGCGTTGCGCCCATTATTTTGAGATAGGGGTGGTACGTATCAAGTACCTGTAATTTCACCGGAACTCAAACCCTTCCACTGGAACACAGAAACGCGAGTGCCAGATGTGGAAGCAGTACATTTCGAAATTACTTACAGATTCTACTGCTACTTTGGGTTGGGTTGCTACTTTGGGTTGTACCACCTGCGGGGACATGAGTCTGGTCTTTGAACTCTATTTCTTCAACCTGAAGGACCTCATTCATACCCTACTTCTTACTTCTGTATCTAAACTGAATCGGATCTGTGAAGGTATTATTACGTATCGAGATTCAATTAAATTTATTTTCGGAAATAAAGTAAAATGTTCCTCGAATAAATTACACTATCACACTAATAATATTATAAAGGCGAAAGTTTCTATGTATGCGTGTGTCTGTGTATATGTATGTTTGTTACTCCTTCACGCTTAAACGGCTCGACGAATTTGGATGAAATTTGGTTCCAGGATATCTTATATCTTGGATTAACACAAAGCCAAAAAAAGTTCCCGTAGCTAACAGCTATTTTAAAATAAATGAGAAAAGTTTGGAGGCTACCCACGTCGCGTCTCGGATAGTGACGTCAAAAGGTCTTATGAAAGCGCGGTACCGTTCAGGTACCACCTACGATCAAACATACTAACGCCATCGATATTGCTGCCACGTTTTGAATATATTCCACCTTCTGGGATCATCACGAAAAAGTGGCCACAAAACACGTTACATTTAAATTTTATATGTTCACTTTCATGAACATTTTATGTTGATGATTTTATTGGGCAATGTGACCGGGTTAACTACATGCTCTTTTCGGATGGGACAGAGTTTTTTGACATATTGTATAAGTATATCGGATATCGTATATCCGTATCAGTCTAATGTTCCCACTGCAGACACCGGCCACTCTCGATAATTAGGAGTGAATGGGCTTTGACCTACTACGGCGACCTAATTTGGATTGGTAGATGTCACATGTCTTCGAATTTTTGGTCCAAAGACATGCCGGTTTCTTCACCATGTTTTCTTTCACCTTTTCGCAATGGTATTGCGCAAATGTCGTTTTTCAAGTGTAAAGCTCATTGGTCACTGGTTTGAATCAGTGACCTCCATATTGAAAATCAGCGTTTGTTGCGCTCTCATATATATTATGACCATAATTAAAAGAGTAGCAATGTTAAATGGCTACAGTGGTAGTGTAGAAGTACTTGCTACGAGGCTACATTTCGCCGTAGCAGGCTACGCTCGAGGGAAACTTCCTACAGTAAGAGCCTAATATAAAAAAGTAGTTGCTAATCACACTAATAGTATAAAGGCCAAAGTGTGTGTGTGTTTGTGTGTATGTATGTTTCTTATTCCTTCACGCTCAAACGGCTCAACGGATTAAGATGACATTTGGTACCAGAATACCGCTTTGTTCGGTTTCTTTTTTCGTTACAAAGTGTTTTATTTAAAATTTTATATTTTTGATGTTTATTTTTAATAGCGCATCTATCCAATAGTATCTGCTTCAAAAAAAAGACTGAGAAAATACCTTGAATTGTGGAAAAAACATCGAAAAGAGTGACCAAGGGTTTAGTTATTATGAAATTTTGATAATGTTCATATAATGTAAACTATGATACTTTTACTAAACAAATATTTTAATTTTACCCTTCGTCATGACGCCTCCTTTCACAGGTGATGGGTTTTATTTTATTTATTTCTTAGGGCTAACAAACAGTTAGAAGTAAAGAACAGTCAGAAATCAAGTAATAATTAATGTACAACCAACACAACTAACTTACAGTAAAAGTATTATGAAAAAGAGATAGATAGAGATATAGAGATTGACTACTCTTTACGCCACACCTTGTAAGAATTGCTCGTTTAAAGTCATTCGACCAGCTAATTCTGTCACATACAATACATTCAAAATATAAATATTGGCTTTGTGCCCCATTTCCAACCCCCTTTAGGAGGTGGCTGGTAGTGGGGCGATTGGGAAGAAACCCAAACTAGGATGAACTGTATAAACTATGCCTTTCGCTAAGATCTTAAAAATTAAGTTTTTATATTGTATTTTACAAGCTTTGAACCGGGGCTTCGCTCGCGTTAATGTTGATTTTGTCAACCAAATCCGGTTGTTTCATAGAAAATTTACCCCTCCCCCAACCCGCCCCCTATAAGTTTTTATGCGAGAAAACGTAGCCTATAACCGTCTCCAGGGTCCCATCTATCTCTATATCGATAATCGTTATAGCGATTTAGGCGTCAAAGCGTAACAAACAAACAAACCCACTTACGCGTCTATAATATTAAGTTAGTATAACGCTCTAACACGAACCTAGTTGGATGCCTGATATAATACTTGCACGTGGTTAGGTATTCATGAATAAAGAGTAGATTACGGCGTAGTGTAGTGCCGTAGTGACTACGTGCTATACTGTGGCAGTGGTGATAACTGATAACTCCTAGAAGTGACACAACTCTAGGTCACGTCAGATGGTGGTCACCGGGTTTGTTTACTTTTGTTGAGGTTCCGTAGCCAAATTGAACTCTTATATGGCCGACCCGGGATAACTTATCGAATCAATATTATTTAATATAACTATTTTTATCTTCTAAATACGACGTAGCGCTTAATTAATGTATTTACAGACTGAATCTTGGTATCTTGTCTGGTTTCTATGAGTATGTAAGATTATCTTTGGGTTTTGACGATACGATATGTTCTATATGTACCAAATTGTGGAAAACAAATGAAATGAAATGAAAAATGTCATGTCAGTTCCATTGTTCCCTGAACTTAATGTACAAACAGCTATTTATGCGACCATTTTCATTCGTAAAGCGTTTTAAACGTAGATTGATACTTTTATCGAGTTTTTAATCGAAGTCTTTTTTCTATAAACGATATAAATGAGGGAACACATTTTTGCCGAATTGCCTATCAAAAAGCTGCCGCTGGTATTTTTAATTTAATTAATATAGGTTAGTTGATTATTCAAAAAAAAAAAAAATATTAATCATAATCCACTTCACAGCAATATAAGTAAAAAACTTGGAAAACTTAGGTTACTGTTGGGCGCAACCTCTTCGAAGCCAGATTGAACGTACTAATCTTGCTGCCGGATCTCGAGCTATTTAGTATAGATTGTGACCATTCCGCGTAAATTCCGCGTTCCATAAAAGCGTTGTGGCCCAGGGGCACAGACGTCGACTTTCAATTTGATGGTCACTGGTTCAAACCCTCAAATGCACCAACGAGTTTTTTCACTTGGAAAATCTACCAATCCAGATTGGCCTCGCGTGGTAGACCAGAGTTCATTCACTCTCAATTATCGAGAGTAGGCCGGTGTCCCTGCAGTGGGAACATTACAGGTTGGTACGGGTATGGGTGACCATTCTCGCTCATTTGAAAATTCAACTGCAACACCCAATCTTGGTAAGCTTCATGGCTTGGAATACAGGCCTCTTTCGGAATTTTCATTTAGGTCCCTGGTTGAAATCCAGATGTGCCTCAAGACGTTGTATGCTTATTAATAAAGGTACATTTTATTTCTGAGTTATTTCAACTGCGGAAATTTAAATTTGTAAAGTGTACCAATGTAGCTTTCGCCGTGAGATACCGGGGACAAGTATTTTTGTAAGCCGAGAATTTGACTTTGAATTCAAGTTTAAATTTTTGGCTTATTCCAGATTTGTAATGATGTCGTTAACAACATATTTTTGGGCGCTTACATAGCTTATGAAGATAGAACCTTACGTGATAGATCAAAATGATGTACTACGGAATTCTATGACCTAAGTCATACACTGTACAACCGTGCGAAGCCGTGGCGGTTCGATTGTAATAAATAAATTATGAATCGGCGCTGTGGCCGGCCAAAAGTGTAGAACAGTACAGTGCCACGGACGAATATCAAGTGGCTCAGTAAGTAGATAGTAAGATTTGTAGGTCGGTCTAATGTCGTGCAGTGTAGTGGGTTCAAGGCGCGCCCTGTGATGTCACGAGAGATAGCGACCGATAACTCGCCACGCCACGACACGCTACGCCACGCGACATTCAACTTAAAATCTAACGATGGGCGATTTCCGAAACGACTTATCCGATCCCAAATTATTGCACTAATAAATTTTAATTATACCTGAGTGCTGTTATATGTATAATTTTACTAAGAACTCTAAATAGTTATAAACAAGTGCGCTGACCAAACGGTTGGATGTGCGTTAACATAATATTCTACAATTATACTGGGAATTAGTAGGTCTAAAAGTTGCAGATACAATATAGCTTTATATACAGGCTATATTGCGAGTTCATAGATATATAACAACCGCTGCAAGTTAATAGAATTTTTCAAATTTTACCAGTGTATATTTTGTAATATTTGAAACTACTGAACTAATTAGTTAAGGGCTGTAAGTTTGGTATTTAGAAAGAAAGAAAAAAGAAAATACATTTATTAATAACTATAACAAGGAGTTACGTTAAGTAGGTAAGCTAATAAAAAAAATAATACAGTACGACCAAGTTATAGCTAGAAACGAGGATACGACTCAGCATGATGCGCCACGCACGCATTAAGAGTTGATATTGACAAAAAACAATTAAAATATTGCGAATTTTGTATTAGTCGACAAAGCAACGTCAAGATCAAAATCTTTATTTCCGTTAAATTCAGGTATACTTTAAGAAGTCACTTGTTTATGTACATATCGTATTACTTTAAACGAGCGATTCTTGTTCATATACTGATTTATTTATTTCGCGTATCTCGGAAACAGTTCAAACGATTTGGATGATTATTTGGGTTTAGAAAGGATTTTGCTGTTTAAATTTACCTGTATATTTTTATTTCTCGTAAAAACGCAATTTGTTGTCGGTCGCCCAGGGTTTATTTTAACACCACTAGATCACGTATTCCTAATGCTAATTTTTGAGCTTGTTCAAACCCTATCCCATCCTATGGAGGAGAAACAGCTAGAACCCTCTAATTAAAGGAATATTTCGCTTCGCAAGCCTAATGCTCATACGTACAACATTTGGTCTGTTTGTTTCGTCTAATCTCCCACATTGCTGGACTGATTTTAACGGGACTCTCATTGGCAGATAGCTGATGTGATAAGGAGTAACTTAGACTAATAGTTACTATTAGAAAATAATTACGGTAAAATAGGTACAAACCACGCAAAGACAAAGACAAATTTGAAACCTCAAGGTAAAATTACAAATCACGCAAAGACACCGCGGCCGGAAGCCGACAAATTTGAAATCTCAATACTAGTGTGTTATATTATGTTGTTTAAAGTATATTTTGGGTGATTCTATGTGTGTTTTAAAACAGCTGTAAAAAGTTCGTGTATCGTTTAATCTGCAACATCATTCACAAAAACCTTTGTTCTCTTTGATATCTTAAAAAAATAACTTTGTAACTACTTTCTTTAAGTACAGATACAGATACTGTACTGTAAGTGATGGGACCATCTAAAACAGTATTATTGTTTAAGTTTAGCGCTTGTTCAAACCCTATCCCATTTTTATCATACATATATAATGGATTCAGGCGCTACTGTGTTGAAGTGCATTTTAAGATGATCTGAAACGGGGGTGCTATTTAGTGCAACTCCGCTAAACTTCTATTAAATGACATTCCCAAAAAACAGCTCCGTGTTTCGTCTTTCTATCGGTAATGAAAGAACAAGATTGCAGGGCACGAACAAGCATAAACAGAGAACACATTGTTGAAAATGAAACCTAAGGACCTGCTAATGATGGTGGTTTAGTTCACAGGCAACTGCGAACTAAACGATCATCTATTTAAAATAGAGGCAACCGATAGTTGACTGTTCCTGGAATGCACAGAACCGGTGCTGGAGGAGGAAACAATGAAGCATCTCATAATCCACTGCACGGCCACGAAGGAAGCGAGAGTTAAAACAGGCCTTCATAAGCTAATAGTTTCTGGGTCCCCACAGCGGACGCTGCAGCAGTGCGGCCAAGAACCCAGAGTCCTCAAGGAGTTAGGCTAGATGAGGTAGGGCTATTGGGGGATATGCACAATACACCTGTCACTGGAGGCTTTGTCACCCCCATCAAGAATAAGAATAAGGACACGAATTGAAATGGACATACTCAACGATATAATTGATATGTGTTCCGCCTCTACACTCTTGTGCTGCTAAGACATGGTGCGAATAATTTAAATGTAGTATATTAGGTGTGTATTAACGGAGGTGTATTAAATACTGTACATCATGTTGAACGTCGCGTCTATTAATAGCAATGTTAATTGCAAAGTTGTAAGCTCTCAATTTTCGGAGAGGGGAGTCTTTCATAGGCCGATCAGTAATTTTGTCTTAAATGAAATCAAGTTTCACAGGTTATCCTTTTCAATTTCATTTCCGATAAAATTTATATTTTTTCTATGCTTTGAACTGGCAATCAATTAAATTACTGATGTAACATAAAAGTGCGATTACGATAAAAATCTGCCTAATTGATTAAAAAGATATTATTATAATTTATTATAAAATAATTTATCTTGTAGATAATGTTTGTTTTTCGAAACCAAATTGTAAAATCTACAAGTCACTTCTCAAATGACAGCTGGACATGAAAATGAAAATGAACATTATCTTTTAACCTGTAAAATTAAGGAGCACGATAAATTAATATTAATATTGTAATCTGCACTACGTTAAATACGATTTAACATAGTTTTTGCGGCAAATTATTACAAAATAAGTAATCTAAAATACATTGTTTAAAAATATATATAAAACGGGCCACCGGCCGCGTAGTTAAGCGTTCGGAGGCTAGGTAGTTATTATATAATACTTTCAAGGATTTGGTTTGGTGGTGAGCGTGTAAATTTGCAACTGCTGTGACATTTGTATCAAACATACAAAGACATAAAACCTCTGCAAAGTGTGATGAATTTCGACGCCTCAGATTTGCAACCGAACTTTAATGAAGCCTTTATTCTCTTAGGAAATCACAGTATGAAAGGTGTCTTGAATGCATTCACGAGGCGAACTTGGCGCGAAGTATTTCTCATTCCGGCGGTGTTTTCCTCCTGGCCCCCGCTCCCGACCCCCTCACCTAGCGCCGCGCCCACGCGATCTACGTGATGCGACACCACGCGACACTGTGTAGCGTCGCGTTGCGAGCCTAGATTAAAATACCCGTCTCTGTTTCAAATCAATACTTATAACTGTAATATCCGATTCTGCACTTTAAGGATATTTTTTGAGGACTCTTTATTCGGTGGTGAAGACAAAACTGTATATATTTTTTAATTTTTGTCTACATGTATCTTGGCCGCGCATCACGCCAAAACTACTAAATAAATTCAAATGAAACTTGGCATGAGTTTATACTACGAGATAGGTCACTGGATATTTTATATCCTGAAATTCAGCACGGTTCTGTTGGAAGAGGGGATGAAAGTCAAAATATGTTCTTTTTTGTAATTAATTAATTCGCATTCGAAGTAATTCATTATTTTTTTGTTACAAAGAAGTTACTTAAAAGTAATCTTGTAAATATTTCAAGGTCACCGATTTTGTAGTTCAGGAATTACAGACATAACAACCCTCAGTATTAAGTCCAAATAACTTGAACTCCGGAATGTCCTTTGAACGTTCGACTCAGCTTTAGCTGACGCGTGTACACTTTCGTATAAGCTTAATAGAAAGGTCTATTGTCAAAGTCAGACCACTCCACCATCTCAATATTTATTAATATTTAATTTCTGATACAAAGTTATTTTCAGAACTATTTATGTATTTAATTATTGATCTTGTATAAATATTATTGTACATACTTGATTTCTGCTGTATTTCTAGGATTTTGTTATAGCATAGGTATAATTAGGCATAAATAATGAGTAAACTGTCTTCTATATTTATTATATTTCGTTGTCTTATTTGTAAGGTAGTTTTAAATTTTTTTGTAGTAAATTGTGATTACCATTGTTTGCGTTGAATTTGTTCCGTCGGTTTTACTTTTGTTGTAAAAAATAATCTTTAGGTATTCGTTAGGATTATTTTATCTTTTGGCTGTGGTGATAAATTTACCATTAAAACACGTAAAAGTGACTGATTTAAAAATTGATTCAGTATTTTCATCCCTTATTTCTCGCCCCCTTATTTCTTTAAAACGAGTGAAAAAAAGTTTCTTGAAAGCAAAATACGCAATTTCGGATACTTGAACTTCATATTTTTCCCAACTATATTTTTAAAATAATAAAATAGTTTTCGGTAGTAATCGGTCAATAATTAACGGAGTAGCGAGGTAACAAACAAAAAAAAATATACAACCGAATGTAAACCCATTCCGAAAGTCGGTTGAAAAGCAATGGCAAACACCATTGTTTTTTATTCTTAATGCAAATGAACGGACTGAATGAAGTCGCGGGCACAGTTATTATATGGAGTGTTCACAATTTCGTATTCTAGACCAAAGGATAAATAAGCAAGTTACGTATCTGAAAGCTCATTTGTTCAGCACCATAGGTTTTCCACCTTTTAGGAATCCGACTCGGCTTTCTGCACAGATAGTAATAACTTTGTCTTAAGAGCCGCGGAATCGCTGAGTATGACTTTTAGATCACCCATTCATATCACGATACCATTAAGGCTGCATTACTTGAATGAGTAGATCAGAACGGTCAGACAAATCTCAAACTTCGCTGTTTACGCTCATAAAGAAACAGGTACATTCAAAAGACAATAAACCTTACTTAATTAAAACTTTAGTGAAATTCACGAAAAATATTACAATATCAAAACAAAATACAAAAAGATAAATAAAAATAAAAAAGGGGAAGGACTCACCGAGATTTGAACTCGGATTGCTGGATTCAAAGTCCAGAGTGCTAACCATTACACCATGAGTCCTGGTGACTATATGGTTGAATCGAGCGATCGGTACGTAGTTAGTGACGTCACGGGGTTGAGTGCCGCGGCTCGCTCCCCCCCGGCAATCGCAGCTGCAATGCAACATCGCGCGCTCGTTACCGTTTTCCTTTTTCCTTTTAGTGTTACTGTTAAACAAAGAAATTTTCATCATATTATGATGAAAAATATCTTTGTTTGCGTATGTATGAGCATAAAAATGTCCCCTCTCACGGCTTCTGTCTCCCGGTCAATTCTCAGTTCATTAATACCATTAAATTCGATTCAATATCTGTCGAATGACAACGAAGCCGCACAACAATTTGTTTTATAGCTTTCTTCTACAAAATTAAATCTCTACGACATACAAGTAATCTGATACCTGTATGTATGTAATTAATAAGATATGTATTTTTATCTTATAATTGCTTCAAATACACACTTCATCATGTTTTAATTAATTATACAGACGATATTCTATTGAAAAATGTATTTAATAACGCAATTTCTACATAATATATTTTTCCGTTTAAGCGACGGCAACACGTAGCGCCATCTAACGGGGGGAAGCTTTTAGTTTGTCACATAGGTTCTCATCAGGCGAATGCTAGTTATTGTGAAAGGGTTTTAACATTTTGCAACGTTATATTATATATAAACAGTGATATTAGGAAT
This sequence comes from Aplocera efformata, assembly GCA_921293045.1. Lineage (NCBI taxonomy): Eukaryota > Metazoa > Arthropoda > Insecta > Lepidoptera > Geometridae > Aplocera > Aplocera efformata. The sequence continues at coordinate 15,132,398 of OV121038.1, read as the reverse complement.
ACACTGATACGATGGACGAAACGAAGCTACCCCGAGTATCTTGTTCATTTGCAAGAGTTTCTTGTCAGTTGGGGGTTGGTAATCAAGTTTGGAAAGCTAAAGCTAAAATTCTGTGAATAAGCGATTCTAGTGCCATCTGTGGCGCAACGCGGCGGTGCAGTTGCGTTCCCGCTCCGCTCCGGCGGCAGTGCCCGCCTCCGCTGTTTATCAGCTAAACTTAATAACCTTTCAGAATGAAATACTATTTATCGCCTTAAAATACCCAATAATTAGATTCGTGTTAAAATGATGCTCCGAACCTATGTTTTATATGTTTCGAACCCTACATCACCATAAAAACTTACCCATATTTTGGCGACTGATTAAGTGGCTAATGAGCTGTAAGTAAGTGGCTTATTTCACACCTCCATTGTCCACGTGCTGACCGCCTCCGCAAGGTAACACCAACGCTTCCGATGAGCCAGTTAATTGCGGTCTGAGTACCATAATTTACTCTATATGGCTTCATTACAACAAATAAAATTTAAGAAACAAACATTTTTTTCTGCCCACTGCGATATCTCTGTATACTTCCGATATATATTGACTTATCAAAGGGGGTTTTTGTAGATCAAAGAAATATAAAATCAGAGTAATACCGCTATTTCAGTATTGATAAAACACCAGTTCCGATAATTGACTAAGGCGAAAATGATAAGAAGGTATATTCTTCGAAAACGTGTGATTGATTGAACCAAAAGTAGCAGTGGAACTTGTGCCAAGTTCGTCAGGAGAGGTAGTGCCACCACACCTGTAATCTATCGCCAAGCAGTAGTGCTCACGTCGCTGGAAGTTGGAAGGGTGTGGGTTCCGGTGAAATCACATTCGCAAGAAACGTATCATCCCCGTCTCGGGTGATGGACGCAACATGATGAGTGCAAATCAGTGTAAGATCTAAATCTAATACTGAGTTACATTACTGTTGTCATGGGCGGTGTTCGCCATTTACCACCTGGTGTGTTCTCAGCTCGTTCCTTCATTTAATCACATAAAAAAACACTAATCCGGATTGGGCTCCCGTGATAGATCAAAAAGCCCGTTCATTGTCATTATGCGAATAGGCCGCTGTCATTGTAGTGGGAGCATTTGAGGCTGATCTGGAGTTATATATGTGTTATACTTTTATGTTATTAAATTTAATAAATATATTTTATAATAAATTGTTTTTTTATCCCGGGGAAGTTGTTTTATGTCGATTCTTGGCCGGGACAGACTTTGTGACATAAGCGTAGAGTTTTTTATTGGGTCTTGGGAATTTGTCTTGTTTTTCTCGTTAGCCCGTGCCACCACGACATAAGGAATCGTAGGCGGATGGAACCGGTACCTGAAAACGCCATACAATTCAATAGGTATTAAGAATTTTGTAGGCTTGTTATTTGTGGTATACGTGGGAATCTGGCAACATTCACGTTAATGAGACTCCGAACGCGCGCGTTGATTCTCATTTACCTGTATTGGTAATTTAAGGCGTGGATGGAGGAATCGGCCATTGGCAACCAGCGATCCCACCTTTAAGGCGAGCACTCCCGATGAGGGTGTCAGGGCAGAACACGATGGTCTCGGTCCAAAGTCAATATCAAAAATCTAAGTCCGTTTATTTTTTTTTTAAATATATATGGTATCTTTATTTCTGTAGTTTAATAATAACATCGTTAATTTTCTCGTAACTTGAACTAATTTGTGTATATAGGTACAATACATTTTCATATATATACTGAGCCGATACTGTAGGTACTGTAATTTTATTTGTATACTAGCGACCCGCATCGGCTTCGCACGGTTAGTAAAGCATTAGTGTCGTATCAGAAACTACCCGTCCGAAGCCGGGGTGACTTGCTAGTGTATACATATAAACCTTCCGCTTGAATCACTCTATCTATTAAAAAAAACCGCATCGAAATCCGTTGCATAGTTTTAAATTTTTAAGCATACATAGGGATATAGGGACAGAGAAAGCGACTTTGTTTTATACTATGTAGTTGTAGTGATACTGTAATTTTTACTTAGATAGTCGTTATTTCACGAATTGCACATCTTTTTTGTAAAACGATAATGGTCTGGCTAAAGTGGGTCCAAGGAAGGTATCCCTCAACAACGAGCTGGCACCCGAGGTTTGAACAAATCCTCTTTTTGTGTTTCCATGTCTCTCCTCTTACGGAGATGGTTTAAAACTATCTTCGCATGTCTTACCTCCCCAAGGAACCTGGATTTTTTGTTTTATTGGAATACAGGGGCAGACGAGCAGACGGGCCTCCTGATGGAAAGCGGTCACCGTCGCCCATGGACATCTGCAACACCAGAGGCAATGCTGATGCGCTGCCGGCCTTTAAATATGGTTTGAGGCACATCGGTTGGGTAGTTTCAAAGTCTATAACGGATATAGGTAGAAACAATTTTTGAATTGCACATATTATTAGGATTAATTGGCTGGTCTCATAAATGGGAAACGAGATCTTTTAGCCGGCGCCATGTAGATCAGAGCAGAACCTAGTACATAACCCAAAGAAAAACATTCAAAATGATTTGATGTGGAAACAAGTATGACTTGAAAACACACGTGGAGTATGAAAATGCGATACATTGATCCATCTGTCCACCTATTATACCTGAACGACCCATCCAAAAAAATACCAAAGTTTTTTTTGAGCTTTATTAGGCTAAAATAAAAATCTCAAAGTTTATGGTGAACATAAACACATTTTCCAATTTCGAAGCTTTGAATTGTTGTGACTTCCGAGGACATTGAAAACTCACCAAGTGTCGGTGTAACCTTGGAATAACAGTGTGGGTATCGCTACTTTATCAATGTGTGGCGCTTGGAAAAGGCCCGTTTGGATGGCAGTGCGGGAAGTACGCAAGCGCAGACACATTTCGCGCAAATGGCCCGTTACTGTTTACGAGGAGAGGGACCATCGACGTGGGTCCGCGACGCGTCACCACCCGGCCCGCTATCACTGCCTCTCATCTCACATTGGATTGCATATTTTTTCTCCAAACTCAACGTACGCGTCGATGTAAATTCAGAATCTTTAACGAATGAATTCGATTGTTCGATTCTTTTATGTACTAGCAGTGCGCTATAATACAAAGGTACATAATCAATACCAATTAAGTTCCATAAAAGGACGCTGTCAACGTGTTAAATGTTTTATTGCAAGCTCAAATATTCTTAAACAACTAAATGATATCTGTAGGAAGCTTAAAGAAAAAGTCAGCCCGTCACAGTTCATATCTACTTAGCATAATTTGTTGGCGAGAGCTCTCGAAGAAATGAAAACCATATTGAGCGTTAGTGCTGCTGCATAATAAAGTCCAATATCCATTGGAGAACAACGTTTGCAGACTTTTGAGAGGCGATAATCGGACTAAAGTTATAAAATTCACTTGAATTTACATTTTTCCCGCGGTTTTCTGCGGCGTCGGGTATTAAAGGTTGCCCATGTGCTACTTTAAGTCACTATTTATCTATCTAAATGTATTTAAATGTGGCAAATCGCTAATTGTGTCGCCAAAGAATAACAAACATAATCTAAATAAGTCTCTGTAGGGGTTTTTCGTTGTCTTACTTGTTAGGTAGTGTTCAATTTTCTTTTAGTAAATTGTAGTTTACCATTGTTTGCGTTGAATTAGTTAAAATAAAAATATATAATAAACATTTGCACTAGGAATCTCTGTGTCGCAGATGGCATGGACAGACACAGAAACACAAGACAAACACCCAAGATCCGAGAACAAACTTAAACTTAACTCAAAGTATGCCCCGGCCGGAAATCGAACTCGGGACCCTTCGAAGGCAGAGCTACTACCAACTAAGCCACGTCGTCAGATAACAGATATATTTTGGTACAACATACATTATGGGGTTTAAACAAGCTCTATACTTAGTGATCAGAAAGCGTGGTCTGGTACCTACATATTAATTTTAAAAAGTGTTTTACCTTTGTTGTATTAAATAAGCTTTATTCATAAGGACTATTTTATCTTTTGACTGTGATAAATTTACCATCTAAAACACAATTATATAATTGACTAATTTAAAAATCGAATAAAAGCGACATCATTGAATTGAACAATGAATTGAAATCAATGTTTTGAATGCGACTCAGTAAAGATTTGGATCTCATACTGAGTCGCGCGCATTACTGTTGTCATGGGTCACCACTTACCATTAGGTGGGCCCTCAGCTCATTCCGTCACTTATTAACATAAAAAAAAAAACAATATTTTTATCCGTTTTTTCTCGCCCTTATGGACGAAAAAAAGTCACAAGAAAGCAAAATTTGATTTAACATCCAAACTATTGAACCAATTACCGATTTTGAATAAATTGCTAGGGAACAAATCCATCCCCCCCGCGGGTTCCCGCCTTGTCGGGGCGGGGGGGCTTAGTAACCGTGGCCTGGTCACCCACGGTGAAGCTAAGAGGAACCCGGGAGGGCCGCTCCTTTAGGCTTTGCCTCCAAGCCGTCTAGGAGCGGCATTGTAGGTGGCGGTGCCTTATGGGGGGCACCGCAACTGAGGCGGGCTGCGATGTCGAATGGGAGGCATCGCAGCTGAGGGATAGGGGCCGCGGTGGGAGAGGAGTGCCGGTATAACGGTGCGCCGCTCTCCCTACCTACCGCGGCCACGACGGGGTCGCCACCGTTCGATGGCGGACGCGGTGGGGCCGCAGGGGAAGAGGAGTGTCGGTATTGCGAGGCGCCGCTCTCCCTATCCTCTGCGGCCGTAGTGGCAGGCGACGGGGCCACATATCTGACCCGTCGCATGGGGACCTAGGGCGTCTAGACACGGGGTCGTCTGACGCCCTTTCGCTGACCAGGTCCCCGAGGTGGTTGCGACACGCCATATGTCCTGGCGTGTCGCAAACAGAGGAGTGGCACCCGATGCCAACACAGGGGGGTCCGGAAACGGACAGCCGCGGCGGGTTCGCGGATGTGTGTTATAACGTTCCCGTGTTCCCGCCACTAAGCGGCAGAGGAGGACATCGTGGGGTTTTAGTGGGTCTAGTCCCACATAACCGCTCTGTCTCCCCGTGGCAGGGCGGTATGCGAGTGCATTTCCCCACGGAAAAAAAAAAAAAAAAAAAAAAGGGAACAAATCCATTAAAAAAAATAAAAAAACTTAATCTTTCAATAAATCACGACATAAACATAAAAAATATAAAAGCGAGTTCACAACCTCCTCTGAAAGTTGGTTATAAAGCAATGTTAGACACCATTGTTTTTTATTCTTAATGATTCACTAGTCTGCTGGGACTGAATGAAGTCGCGGGCACAGCTTGTTATTAATATGGAGTGTTCACAATTTTGTATTCTATACCTAAGAAAATAAGCAAGTTGCTTATCTGAATGCTCATCTGTTCAGCACCATAGGTTTTCCACCTTTTAGGAATCCGACTCGGCTTTCTGTACAGATAGTAGTATAATAACTTTGTCTTAAGAGCCGCGGAATCGCCGAGTAGTATATGACGTTTAGGTCACCCATCCATGTGACGAAACCCACTAAAGTTGCAGTAAAGCAACCTTAATAGGTAACTAACTAAGCAACTTTACCTTCGGAGAAAAAGCTACATTTACAATATTATGAACCTTATCTAACAAAAAATGTACTGCAATCCACGAGAAATATCACAAAAATATCAGTACAAAAAACGAAAACTTAAAATAAACATCAAAAGGAGGTAGGACTCACCGAGATTTGAACTCGGATTGCTGGATTCAAAGTCCAGAGTGCTAACCATTACACCATGAGTCCTGGTGACTGTACGGTTGAATAGGGCGATCGGTACGTTGTTAGTGACGTCACGGGGTTGAACGCCGCGGCTAATAACTAGCATCATCTATACAAGTGTCTACTTGTCAAAATTACAGCTATTTACTAAGAGTATATAAGGTATCTATAATAAAAAATAAAACAATTTCATTAATTTTTAGCATGTCTGCCTGTTTGTTCCGGCATATCTCCGAAACAGCTGGGCGAATTTTTACAGTACTTTCAATGGTAGATAGCTAATGTTATAAGGAGTAGCTTAGGGTACTTTTATATTATAAAAGAAAAATAAATTGAGATGCGCGCACTAAATGTTAAATTGCCACGCAGACTAAGTCGCGGGCAACAGCTACTTTATAATGAGTGTAGGATTTAATTATTTAGATACCCTTATTTTATTATTATATTCTAATTCTGGGTGATTAGGCATTTTCTGTCGTCCCTAAAGATAGAGGTGTTTTATCCATTGTCCCCCGTTGTTAAATACCCTACTCCAGCCATCCCAACTCCTTTATGTACCGGAGAAGGACTCTGGGTTGTTGTTGGCAGCACTGTTTCAGCGTTTCTTGTTTTTCAATTTATCAGGCCTCGCCAACTACAGCTTAATACAGCAAATGCAGGCTTTGCTAGTTGGATTACTACGTCATAAGGTACAGTAAATTACTGCGCAATTTCTTTTTCTGCTGTCTATCAGCTGATCAGAAACTATTAGGTTAGCTGAGTTACTATAACTAGAATACTAGTGGATAATTAAAAAATAAAAAAAACAGACTTCAATTCTTTCCTCCTTGTTTCTCGTCCTTAGGGGGTACACCCTACCATTATACAAAAGAAACATCCAAATCAGTACACACTGGGCGAAGAAAAAAGTCACACGAAAGCAAAATACGCAATTTCGTTTACTTGGATGACATATTTTTGCAAGTTATTTTGATTTAACAACTAAACTATTTAACCGATTTTAATATTTTTTAGTATGGGACTAATCTGTAATCATATCCTTCTAAATAAAAAAAGAATTTACAAAATCGGCTCATAAATGACGGAGATCTGAGGTAACAAACAAAAATAAATAAAATACAATCAAATTGAGAACCTCCTCCTTTTTTGAAGTCGGTTGAAAATGGCAGCGATGAGTTCACAGCTTGTCACGTTCTACGTTCCCCTGACATTGCAACCTTTATTTATAATTATTTTTGTAAAAAGTCGTGATAGAATGCATTATTTTTTGTATCAGGGGATAAGTGGTGCAAGCTGGTAACAAAGGTTCTTCCGAACTTACTCCATATTCAAAGTCCCTGACCAAGCAGGAAGTGCGCTCTACTGCAGCGTTAAAATTACTGAACTACCGACAGGGGAAGTTCTGGCAGGGGGGAACCGCAGTTACCAATGTTTTAGCATTGTTTTTTTTCCAGCAATGGACGAAGTTTTATTTTATTGGCTTCTTTTAGAACTTAAAAGGGTTACTTCGAAAGGGTAACACAATAAAAAAATTTAACAATAGGTACTGATTGAGAAGTTACAAGAAAAAAATAATAATAATATCGTTTTTTTTCCTTGGAACAGTAATTAATTTTGGCTAGTTACCTACCCGTTGAAATACCGGCTCTTTTTCGTCTACCCTTTAGTTAGTCTAGTTCTTCTTGACATATGGGTAAGTGGCTGACTCTGGACTCTTCGAGAAGCTTCGCGACTCCCGCGCGAAGCGAAGCGAAGTCGCGAAGCGTCTATGGGGGAGTTGCAAAACGAAAGCTACACCAGTTAAAAAAAAATTAACAAATATACAATTATGAAAATTAATAAATAAGTTGGATTGAATATTTATTTATAAAAAGAAAATACATTAATAAATAAGCAACGGTCGCGAAATATTTCTTCATACTAAAGGGGCCGTCTCATGAAAAAGGTTGAAAGACACTGGTTTAAAGGAAGGGTCGACTCGCCGACTATTTGCCGTTTATTAGAGTACTAATGAGCGTCACGGCTGGCCGAGTGTAGAAAGGATCCGGCTGGCCCGGCCCGAACCGACCCGGGCTTACATGCCAGCGCTCACGTCACAAAAGCGCCCCCTCCCCCCTCCCTATCCCATCCCGGCAGGCCCTCACACGTATCTTCTCTCCTCTCAAAATAATCATAATAATTAATATTCAGAGACATATTTCACACAGCGCCATCTAGCCCCATACTAAGCATAGGTTGTAATATGTATTGTAGATAACTGATAGACTATTTATAGTACTTTTTGTAAATACACTTACTTAAATTAAGTAACCCAGACACAGAACAAACATTTATGTACAGCCTACAGCCAGCCTACCAGAAGGTAGAGCTACTACCATCTGAGCTATTAGGCTATATGCAAATAAAAACTACTGGTAACTTTGAAGCGCAGATAAAAGCCGCGGCCACCGTCGTAGCAGCGGCATTATCTCGCACCCGCTCACCTACATTCCCTATCATAATAGGTATTTGAAGTGACCTTATCAACATACAACATATTCTGAGATACGTCAGAATTGTGCTAGCTGATAAAGAATAGTTTACAATTGCGAGGAGCTAGCGCACGCCTTCTGGATGAGAAATTGACGTTGTTTATATATAAATTGTACTCAAAACGATGTTTTAATATCGAATAAAAATTTATAGCACCTATTGTATTCGGTTCGATTATTGTAGTCTCACTCGTGTGCCTTAGTGTTAGTTCCTCCCATATCACTCCTATCACTTGGTAAAATGTAAAATGTCCCGAATTCAATTAATAATTTCGACAGCAGCTACCTACAGCTTGCACCTACGCAGGCTGTGGGTGATCTATAACGAATTGTTATGGTGTTCGAAATGAAGATAATTTTATTATTAGGTACGTATTGTATAGGACCCTCAGCTCCTTATCAGCCTTAATTTTTCGATCACCGGGGTCACCAGCCTTCTTACGACGGATGAGAATGCTTGCATTGATCTGTCACCGGATACCAATTCAGATTGATAGTGAAACATATGTTCAAATGTTTGGTACTACAATATTCACGATGTTTCCTTCGCATTTTTGAAAACAAACTATTACGCAAATAGATCCATGTTAACTCAAAAGTAAACTCAAATTATTATTTTGAAATAAGCAAGCAATTAATAAAACAAGCCTTTGATCTGTCATGATATGTTTCCTTTTCTTTAGTGAGTCAATGATCTGAGCGTTGTATAACTGCCAATGCAGGTTTGCTTCATTGGCAGTTTCAAGACGCACATACGTGACTTATCGACGTATGGGCCGCCCTACGGGAGAGCTCAGTGCAGATGCCATCACCATGACCCATTTAACGCCAGGAATGACCAGGCTGGTGGTTTAATGTGAGGACTCCGTAGTTTCCAGTCCCGGGTTCGATCTCCTACAACAAAATTTGTGTTCGGGTCAAGGGTGTGTGTTGCGTGATTGCATATGCTCTTCCTTAGGGACCTGATCCTAGGGGACCATATTCCGGAGAGACCCGATTTCTAATTATCTCGAACAATTCGATTAAAACTATTCATTAGTTTTGTTTAAAAGTACCATCAGAAAGGAAATCCATGCCTGTGATACAGAGAATCCTAGAGTGCGTAAGCGTTTTAATATAACCGTAAGTTCTGCCTCAAAAGCATTATGTACCGTTCCTCCTGAAATCAATCCATTTGAATACGAATCTATTGAAAAGGTGCTCGCACATTTGACTGAACTAAGTAATTAAGGAGAGCAGTTCAGTTGCTCGCGTCCGTAGGTGTGTACCCTTTGATTCCCTACACGTACCCCCTGGGTGGTGCTAAAGGAGCAACCAAAAGTAGCAGTAGAGCTTGTGCCAAGTTCGTCCGGAGTGGTACTGCCACCACATCTGGAATCTGCCGCCAAGCAGTAGTGGTTGCATTACTGTGTTCCGGTGGAAAGGTGTGGCTGCCGGTGAAATCACATGCGCATGAGACATATCATCCCTGTCTCGAGTGATGGACGCAGCAGGATGGATGCGACTCAGTAAAGATTTGGATCTCATACTGAGTCGCACGCATTATTGTTGTCATGGGCGAGGGTCATCACTTACCATCAGGTGGGCCCTCAGCTCGATCCGTCACTTATTAACATAAAAAAAAAAAAAAAGTTTACTCGCTCAGAAATATAATGCTGTAGTTTACCTGAAAATAGTCTAGTGAACTCGATCTTATTCATCAAGGATATTAAACGAAAGTTTGGTTACTTATTGAGAGCAACCCGAAATGAGAGACTCTTGAGAGCAAACTGAACCAAATTCTAACTAGAAATGGTATGACTGTGCTTTGTACGACCAAAACTGCCACACATTAAATCCAATCTTCCTAAAATTGGCAATGTGAATAGATACAAGTTTAGAAATTTGGACTTTTTAAAATGTAGGTTCAAAAGGGGATAAGTAAGAGAAAACTTTCCTATCAGCTTGAGAGGGGTGTCATTGTAACAACTTCTCTTTAGCATTTTATTACGACTAATTTTGTAAGTTTTCACATCAATTTTATTAAAATCCCTCGCAGGTATTCTAATAGCAACACAACACTGAAATTTTGTATATACTCGTATATGTATATGTATATTATATATGTATATTGTCTTTAACGCAGCTAATGGAAAAAAGGCTCTGAAAACGAGTTTTTTTTTTATCCCTGTGGATTATAAGTTTGTATGAAAATGTTTCAAAATCATTTCATTTGACAAACTATCAATATGATAAAGTATCAAATACTTCATAAAAATGTGGTATCTTTCAAAACCAAACAACACAAAAAAGAATCCTTAAAAAATACTGAATCGGCACATGCACCAAAATCTAAATAATTTCGGGTAATTAAACCTCGAGTAACCAATTATCCTAGCTTTGTTAAGAACTATCCTAATCTTTAATTTTACTTAAAGATCTTAGTACCTTATCTGTTAATTAGATAGTATTTTATCACTGTACTCGTATTAACGAAATCGATACTTTATCTGTATTTCATACAATATATTTTTTATGATCGGATGAGATGATATCCCCTGATTTTAAGTGGTTACTACCGCCTATACACAACAGAAAAACGACCAGTCCTGCTTTACCAAAGTATGAGTAGACCCGAGTTGCATCGCGTTGCGCCTACCTCTAATTATATTTGGTATTTTAATTGATGAGTGGTTAGGTCGGCAGGTATAAATAAAGTACCTACAATGATATCCTATTGTAAAAGTTGCGTCGTCTGGTATGGGGTGTATCAATAACGCGGCGCGGCGGCATCGTAACGTTCTTGAGTTGCTCATAGCGAAGACTGTTCAGATTCTTCTACATCTTTCGTCTGAGCAAGTGACCAACTCTAATGTCGGGGTTTCCAAGCCGCCTGAAGGCCTTCCACATGGCTTGCCGGCTAGATGATATTTACCGGTCATCACTGCCGGTTTTAGCATTACAGGAGCCCAGGGCGAGATTTGTATGGCCGACTCGTCTTTATTCTGCAATTTACAGGTGTGAAAACAATTGTGTAGAAAACAAGTACCTATAAAAAAGAAATCGTTACTAAAAAAAAAATAACTTTTTCAGTTTTTCTATCGGCAAACTTTCTTCGTCACCGAAGTCTATGTTTTTTGCAATTTTCTTTTTAATCCCCGATTCAAAAAGAGGAGTGTAGACCTTTTTGCGGTGATTAATAATTAGGTTAAAACATCAACACCTATAAAAAGAACAAAAACACTACTGTCAACCAAGTTAACACGAGAACGGAATATTGTAACCAATTATTCAAGTCTCCAGTTAGTTATTGGATGGGTACCATTTAGTGGAATTTGAACTGAGGGTCTCAGTGCTTCGGTAAGCACGTTGTCGGTCTCGGTTAACCTAGTCGGAGGCCTGAAAATAACGATACTAGAGTTTGCTAACGAACGAAGTACAGGCCCTTCGAAGACAATAGGTTATCCCTCGATTTAGATTGGCAAGTCCTCGACCTTTCGCCTTTTTGGGATCTCTCTAGGAAGCCAGCGCGGCGTCGGCGGTAGTAGGCGTGCGGACACCCACAGCCTCCCCCCCCACTCCCCCTCCTTCTCGGCCTAGCGTTACCTATCATACAAACCCTTCGTTAGCACAGACACTAATTCCATGCTTGCTTGTAATATCGTAATCAGGTTCAGGTATTCAAATTACAAAGCAGCGAAAATTTCGCTTATGCGGTTTAGGATTTCCTGTGACGTGTGACGTTAGATGAATATGAATTTTTTACTTCTGTGTTTAAATTTTGACGTGTCTAAAAGATACTTGTTCAAGACCTATCTAGGGGGAAGAGGATGGCTAATTCTTTATTTTTTTATAATTATTATGTATCTAGTAATTTACGAAACCTCAAACGCTCTCGCGTGCCGATTTCGGGTCTTCAGACAGCGAAGACGAGGCTGCTATCAGTGATTTTCGCAAAAGAAACGTGAATTTACACAGTAATTTATATAATTTATGTATGCAAGTCTTTCAAGTACTTTACATACTTATTCGTCTAAACAACTCCATAGTAATACTACTTGTCTAAATGTGTATCTCGATTATTATTAATATTTTAAAATACCTTTAAACGAACAATTCCTGTATATATTTATTTCGTGTATCTCGGAAACGGCTGCATAGATTTGGATGAAATTTTGCGTTTAAATACGGTTTTGCTATTTAAGTTTACCTGTTTAATTGTATTTCTTGTAAAAACACTCATTTTAACAAAAAAAACTTCATTTATATTAAATTGAATAGAGCGTCATCTCGTTAGTTTTTGTGGTACTAAAACGAGCGAAGCTCGGTCGCCCAGGTACTCACGATTAATCTTTCAACCTAGGAAACCTTTACCTGCATTATAAAACATTTTTATGCAAAGTAATACTGGTTAATCTATGTTTTTATCTGATATACTTCAGGTAAAAACTCAGAATAAATGATTATGGTCATGAAATATTATGGATGCGTATTTAAGCATTTAAATAATTCTTATAACATTTGAAACTGTTTTAGTATCTTTAGTTTTATTAAAGAATACGTCGGTGACCTTGAAATATTTTTCAAACTTTCCACAAAACGTAAAAATCAGTGTTGACACCGTGATAGACTTCAAAGTAAATTTTACGAAACTGCGGGTACTATTGCGAGCGCTCGCGAGTGGCGCTGGCGGTAAATGTCATTGTCATCGTCAACGTTTCCCGTTTATCAAAAACCCGCGGTGTCGTCATTCGATTCACCTGCTGGTCTTGTACCGTTCGTTCTTAACCGTATCGCACGCACACAACACGCGCCGCTCCGCACCGCTCCAAGGTCGCACGATATCCTACATAGGTACCTCTACCTACCTTGCGTACTCATGTAGTAGTTACCTATGGTTTGGTTTCTTATGTTAATTCGCTTCGCAATAGGTACTTAGCCGCAATGTCTCGCGACTGACGTGACTTGTCTTTCCGCGCCGCCCGCGCCTCATCCCGCAGCCGCCTGGCCGCGATCGCTTGTTACATCAAATTATGTCACACTCGTAATAATGATAAAAGTAAACTTTGTGATAAAGTAAACAAGCCCGCAGGCGCCATCTGTGCCAGGCTTGTGGAAGTTGATGAAAAGTCACGTGCTGGTTCCGTGCTGCTCAAACGACGCGGCACCCGTCATTACTTTCCGGCCAATGGCGGCGCTGACTGCTGCACCGACGCCGCACTGTCTACCAATCGCATCGCGAGCTGCCGCAAACCGCGGGTCACAGTGCGCACATGTGACCTAAACACGCTGTTAAAACTTTACGTTAATAATATTGTAAAAGTTTCAAAAAGTTTATTCCGTAGTGATTTTATGTTTGAGTCTGTTCAAATATTTATAGGAGCTAATAAAATGCATCGAAACGGTAAGCAATTGTGAGATGTTATAAGGAACAAAAACTTCGGTGTAAATATCATATAAATTTTGCGACACTAGCGCTATTGGTGGCCAATTTTAAGAACCCTCTGACTCGTACATGAAACTCTTCTACTTGCGCGTGTCGCTACTAGATGGAGCTTTTATGGAACTTAAAGTTTTATATTATTGCTAACTATACTAGGTGTAGATAAGTGAAAACAATAGAACATGTAAATAATAATAAATTTGTTGTAGGTACGTGTTTTGTTTGCTCCTTTTTTGCAGTATTTATACTGTTTTGAAGCTCTTCCTAAATATGAATTGGTTTCGCCACCCACCGCTAGATGACGCGTAGGTCATAATAAAATTAGATGTCTCAGTTTTGTTTATTTATTTTCTTTCTTATCCAGATTACATAATAATATTACATTTACGTTCTTGCTTGTTTACATTTTGTTGAAGCTAAAAACGCTTTCGCTCAATTTTTTAATAAATATTTTGAACATTTGAATGAAGCACAAAAACTTCCAATCATTTTAGGGAAACTTACGCCTATTTTTAAATTTTCTGATAATACTAAACTTCAATTTGTATGAGAAAGTAGGTATTTACTTAAAAAAATTCTTTAGAATCCGATGCTATCCTGTACTCCTTCCAGTCTTCACAAATTGTTGACTGTTTTGAATGGTTATTTTTTTATATTGTTATCTAGTATTTTTAATTGAATTCCGAGAATTTTCATGAAGAAATTCATTAAAATTAGTGATGAAGGTACTGAAGCTGATTTACTTTTAATTCAATCAATTAGTATGTTTGTCTTTATACATCTTGCTTTGTGTAAGTGGCCAACTCGTCGGTGTCGGAGCTTTCGATCCTCCCAAAAGCCTCCGACATGACTAATAGACTAGTATTATATTAGTGCCGGACTAACCACGCAGCAAGAGGCTCTCCGTATCCAAATACCCGACCTTGATTTATTGTTAAGTCAAAGTCAAAATTCTTTATTTCTGTTGAATTCTTATAAAAATACTGAGCAACGCCACTTTTTTAATTAAATATACGTACCTAAGAACATGCGTTCTTATTTCTAGGTTTAGCACTTGTTCAAACCCTATCCTACCCTCCATGGGGAAGAGCAAGCAAGAAACCCCTGATGAAGGTATTACTTATCGCGACCATGATCCTGTCCACAAACAATAAAATTTATATTACAAGTTATTTTGCGTATCGTGGAGCAGAGCTACAACAGACTATGGCATTTTATCATTAATGAACTCATTAACAGTGTTAATTGCCTGCTTAAACAAAATATTTTTAAAATTTGATTTTTAATCTCCGAGTTTGAAGCTCGGTGGCACTTTCTGAAAGTTTATTACAAAAACGATTGAGTGAAACTTATTAAAACGACCATAGTTATGTACAAGCCACGGAGCCGTCGTCAAATGTATTGAGTATTTAATTTTAACACTTTATTCTAAAGAATCCATAGCAGATCAACGGCCCCTCGAAAGAATTTGCTACGGGCCCATAACCGAATAAAATATACTAGGTATATATATTTTATACCGGCTGCACTGACTGGTATAGCCGGTATAATGCTATTCGTTAGTAAGCACGTAACTAATCAAATAGATCGATCTACCAATTAATTTTCAAATCTTTCATTGAGCTAAAACGTCAAACATTTTTTTTATTCTAAACACCTAAGTCTCCTAGTTATGCACTGGATCAAATCAGGAGGAATCTGCAGGATAATAAACGGTTACACACTCATACTCCTGCACTTTTTCCTGTGTTTGTTTCACCCTGGATTTCCTGTGTTGCAGGTGGCATGGGCACAAGACAAACACCCATAACCCGAGAACAAAGTTGATGCTTATGCTCGCTTTCGAACCCCTCCCCCCAATACCTACAAACAAAATAGGAAATTAAACAAAATATAAATTTAATAAAATAAATTCTCCTTCAAGTCTTTCCTGGCAAATATTTAATTATATTTACATAACACTTCAGTAATATAATGTCCGCGTGGAAATTTACAATTGTTTTTCGCGTACCCTGATTTTTAATTTCTGTTCCTATAATGAAATTAGCCCGAGTTAATCCATGTGAAAGCCCCGTCAAAATCGTTCCAGCATTTTCGGAAAGCAGTAACAGACAAACAGACAAACAAAAAATTGTTTATTTTTATAAGAACTGTCTATACATTTAAATACCTACATTTAGGAAAAAGCTGTAATTTTGACATCACAAACAGGCACTTCGATTTTATTTCTTTGTATACCTAGATTAGAATATAATAGGCAAAATAGTTCATAGTCTTGTTTTTAAGATAGTCCGAGCGCCTATAATGATCTCATCGCATAGAAGATTGTGAGTGAATTATAACAAATGCAATAGGTACATACCAGCATCCACATACACACGTAACTAGCTCAAACAATGCAACTTAAGTGCGTCTTAATTATTTATCTTCATATTTTCTATGTAAGTACCTGCATAGCGCTATGCATGTGGATGTGCAAGGATATAAGACAAGAGGTAGGCCAAGGAATAGATGGATTGTGTGAAAGATGATATGCGTAAGAAAGGAGTGAGATGACGTCTGACAGAGGGAAATGGAAGAAAAATATATGTTGTGCGGACCCCACTTAGATGATGATGACCGGCATAGCGCTATTATCTTTGAACGCTAAGTCAAATGTAGTCGCAAAATATATTTTGGATAAGATATATATTTATTTAATGTAGGAAATGTTCGCGTTTTAATTCAGGGATATAAAATACATAAATAAATATTCATGGACATATATCACACAGCACCAACTAGCCCCAAACTAACCATAGCTTGTAATATGGGAAATAGATAACTGATAGAATACTTATAGTATTATTATATATTTTTTTTAAAATACATACAACGTATTACATATTAACACCCAGACACAGAACAAACATTTATGTTCGTCACACAAATGCTTGTCCTGGGTGAGAATCGAACCGACGACCCACATCGCAAAAGGCAGAGCTAGTACCATCTGAGCTATATGAAATATCTGAAATAATTTCGGATCTGGATAAACATTACATGGTAATGGGTATGGAGGTCTGGGTGCGGGTAAAATCACATGAGTATGAGACGTAACATCCCCATATGCCCATCCCCCGGGTGACGGGCGCCACGGGCTGCGACTTGAGTCTTCTCATTCGGTCAGGGAGAACCTAATTCGTATTCGTATTGCGGTAAGTATAACCGCCTACCGCCATAATAACACAAACAAAACAAAACTAAACCGACAAAACTAATAAGATAGTATTCCGTAAAACCTTCCGTATCTGTGAGGCTGGATTAAGCATGTTGGAATAAGGGATTGCTAGACTTAAATTCAAAATATAGAGGTCTCTGTAGTCGACCAACATCAGGTATTTGTGATAAAATTTTAGAATCCCATAAACTCGTCAAAAACTCAAACGCAACTGATCATCTACTCAACTCATCATACAATCTTTTATGATGTAAGGAGGACTTACCGATCTAAACGATCTATACACCGAGCATAGTTACCTAGCACCAACCTGTGCAGGTCGGGTTCGAGTCCAGCCTCGGTGGAACGCCACTATAGACAGTGAAAATGTACGCATTAATCCGTCTTCCAATTACGATCCCTCGCTGGTGACGCAAGTTTCATTACGCTTTGATTGCTTACGTCTGACAAAGTTCCAAAAAGACTTATCATCTTTAAAGTTTAGCTGTAGCCTTTCTTTATATGCTTCGTAATTTTACGTAAGCTTATGTTTAACTATATTGCGATACTTAGGGAATGTATTGTCACAAGTTATATAAAAATACTAGCTGTGTTCCGCGGTTTCACCCGCGTTTTTCTCGTTTCCGTGGAAACAGCGCACGCAAAAATAGGTTTTCGATTTTACACCTTGTGTTACAAAATAGCAATTTTATTACGAATTCCTAATTTAAAAAAAAAAAAAAAAAACATAGTGTTCTCGATAAATGGACTACCCAACACTGAAAGAATCATTCAAATCGGACCAGTAGTTCCAGAGATTAGCGCGTTCAAACAAACAAACAAACACTGCAGCTTTATAATATTATTAGTATAGATTACTTGTGACATCGCCACTTAGACTCAATATCGTGAATCAAAGCGGCTGTTTTGATACACGGCCGCTTTGATTGGGGTAAATATAACGACTATTTGTTTGTATATTTTACCGTTTTTTTGGTGTGCACTCATCTATAACGTCCGTTACTATTTTATATACATAATCTATTGCATCTTCCGATCTTTCAATATTATATAATCAATCCCAATCAGCACTTGCTCAGCACTTGTAGCTGTGTAGAAACGGTTCTAACGACGAACCAGTAAAACCCTATCGAAACACAAAATTTCATTTGCCTTTAGGATAGGGTTTTGGTTAAGATTACCTGTATAATATGTAAATAACATAAAAAAAAACCGAGCGAATTTCATTCACCCAGGTACTTTTTTTCATGTGTGCAATAATGTTAGCTATCTATCTATATTCGGGTACATAATATCGTATTATATCTAACCAAACTATAGCACATTAATTTGATAAACAATAATAAATAGGAAATATAATAAAACAATAGAAAAATTTCCCACCGTTACCAACTCAAACTTGATTCACTTCAAGTGTTTCTGAATACAACTTGAATACCTCAGGGAGAAAGAAAAAAATAAACAGAAATCACTGCGAGTTGGACACGTTCCTGAACTAAATGAAAGAAAACACATTTTTTAGGATTCCCTACTCAAAGGGTAATTAAACTGAATTACATAACTTCAAAATTTTCACGGAATATTTGTTGTTATGGAATCCCGACTAAATTGATTCAGTGGAACGCTTGTTGTGCGTCGCCGAATCTTTTTGTCTTAAAAACAAAACTACAAAGACTACACACTTGTAATTTGGCATAGGGCTCCGTCACTGAAGTATAAAGAAAAACTAATTGATAAACTTACAAAGTCAATCTGTTGTAATTTTGCAATCGCGAAAATAGGGGCGGCGGGATGGGTTAGCTCATTACTAAATAGTATAAAACAACGTCGCTTCCCACTGTGTGTCTGTCTCTATGTATACGTAGATCTTTAAAACTACGCAACGAATTTTGATGGGGGTTTTTTAGAGATAGAGTGATTCAAGAGGAAGATTTATATGTTTAATACCTATTATAGTACAGAAATGCCGAAAAAATTCAAAGTTTTGTAATGTGATTTCGTAACAAACATTTTGTGCGCTTAAATCGCAAACGCTGCCTAATTCTTACGAGATAGATCAAATTAATGTCCTACGGAATTGTATATGTTAAAAAGATCGATATAAAAGTCCGCGATGGTATATAATTATAATATCTCCTAAGAATAGCCCACAAAAACCATTTTTATCTTTTACATATGTCAAAAAAAAGTGTTATTTACCAAGCTACTTAACACAATACAGTATTACTCCCTATCCAATGAAATACATTACATACGTTGTACATTTCATATAGATTAAAACCGCCCTTAAAAGCATTTAATTAAAATTGATAGCTTAGATGTCAGAGATTTAAAAAGCGGAGGCACAGCGTCTGGCGGCCCGTACGTTTCGTCCCGGTTGGCAGCGGTGTGTAATACACACCCCGCACCCGCCGACCACTGCTTTCTATACAAAAATATCCTGTTGGTATTATGATTAGTTATAGACTAATTATTACAATATATAATGTTATTAATCACTCCACACTGCCCCATATTAAGTATCTACTTTGCACCCGTATATTATACAACACTCATTTTAAGGTTACTACTGGCGGAAAGATGTTTGCTAGACACAAAAGAGAATTTATTGCTAATACTGGGAAAATGTTTGCTAGGCAATAAAGAGATCTTGTTGCTAATACGGTATTAGCAATATAATTTGTTTCGTGTCTAGCAAACATCTTCCTAGTATTAGCAATAAAACCTATTTCGTGTCTAGCAAACATCTTTCCACTCCTCCACACCTATTGTAGCGGTGTCCCGCGGTTTCAAATTCAAGTTATGAAAGATAAAATTGGATACGTAACAGTGAAAGAAAGAAACATAATTAGGCAAACTTTGAAACACAAGTGGATGATTGAAAAAAAATCAGATACATCGATTTCGAAGCTTTCGTTTCTTGTTTCTCACCCTTACCCTCACCATTTTACGATAGGCGAAGAAAAGTCACACAAAGTATAATACGCAAATTCCTCTACTCGAGTGATATAATTTTTTTCAGTTATTTTCATTTAACAACCAAATTGAGAGCATTACCGGTAAAAAAAAAAACTTTTATAAATCGGTTGATAAATGACGGAGTTCTAAGATAACGAATTGATAACTTCCTCTTTGGAAGTCGGTTGATTGAATAGTATGTTACGTAGACACGTACGGGTGCCATCTATAAGTACTAGAGTTTATTCAATTGAGCCAGAGGAGATCCAAGAGTCTTGAATCTGATTGTTTCTGATGTCCTTATTGGACTCATTGGTCACATGGTCTTATGTAGATTGATGGATGTAACTTAAAAAGACCGGGAGATTATAATATTATCGGATGATTAATTAATTTGATTTATGATGATTAATCTGATTTATCGGTTATCGTCAGTAGTGAGCGTTTAGTAGCATTTTTGAATGAGAACTTTTTTTTTGTGTATTAATTTAAGATTTTTTATGATATTCATTGAAACAATATTGTATATCACTTTGATACGTGACAGTTCAGCAGAATACTATTATTATTTAGTTTATTATAAAAGGCTTCGAAGGGCACTTTAAGATGTCGGTCCCGGTTTAGTCGATAGGCCATGTCATAGGCTTTTGGGCGGCTTCAAAACTTAGACACCAGGGTTGGCAACTTGTTTACAAGAAAACAAAAATGTATATCATAATTGTATGACATATATAACTCTCACAGCTCTGATAGTAGTACGGTATGGAAGATTCTGCGCTGCAGGTTATGGATTAGATTCTCTCTTTTTCTTGTGTCTGGGTGTTAATATGTATTGTTTCTGTGGCCGAAAATCACGTGCTTTCGTTTGGCATATGCATTAACTAAAAAAAAAGTAATGTATAAATATACTCAGTCATCTGGTTCTAGGCTTAGTTTGAGGCTAGATAGCACTAAGTGAAATGCACATAAATATTAATTAATTTAATATACAGATAGGTATGACGCCGCAATTTCTATGATATATTCTGAGCGAAATCGGAAAACTATGTAAGTAAAATGACTGAATAAATAAATAGTAATATATTATCGGCTAGACACATAGATCACGCTGTGCAAGTTGTCGATCAGGGATAACAAACGACGAGTACCCGATGATAAAACCAGACTTAGATTACCATTATTTGTATATGATAATTCAGGAGGCGAACCTGACCTACGTAAGTAACGGAGCGAGCAAGCCACGACCTGGTGGTAAGTAGTTGCAATTGCCCATAACAACAGCAATCCAACTGAGAATAATACTTAGATCTTAGACTGAGTTGTGTCACCTTCACCCGAGACGCGGATATATCTCATTCACACATCTCAACACAGTTTTGCGTGCTTGCTTGGCGGCAGACCCCAGGTGTGGTGGCAGTACCTCTCCAGACGAACTTGGCATAAGTTCTACTGCTACTTTGGTTTTCGTTCCAACCCGGGGCACGTGTAGGGATTCTATGGGTAATTTATAAAAAAGCAAAATATAATAACAATTAACTTTATATTATTTTGTCGATTATAATACCCGTGGATAAGCGTATTAGTATTAATTATTTCATATGAGTAAATGGCTAACTCTACTGTACGCTTCCTATAGTAGTATTCGTTTAAGGTTCTGAAACCAAGAATGTAAACATAAACAAAGTCCTATTGGTAAGTCGGTCTCTTGTTGGTTTACCTGTCTGCCTTATCTCAAAGGGTTGTATCGGCTGTATATATATAGGCATTAAACCGCAATAACTTGCCGACTGGCATTTACAACGAACGAACGAATAAAACCATGGTGGCCCAGGGGCACAGACGCCGACTTTCAATCAAACTTCAAAAATTTATGTGCGCAACACCATTATCTCCCAATGGTGAAGGAAAACATCGTGAGGAAAACGGCATGTCTTAGAACCAAAAAATTATATGACATGTGAACTATTGAATTGGGCGCCCGCGATAGAACAAAGCCCACTCTCAATTATCGAGAGTAGGCCGGTGTCCCCGCAGTGGGAACATTAGAGGCTGATACGGATTTAGATGATACTCTAGAACAAGTCTGAATCACACTTACATCCAAACCCAGTAACCTAATAAATTATTGAAGATACCATAGGAACGTTAATGTGTGTCAAACAGGTCCACACCTTTTAAACATGTTGCTATTTTAATCTATATATATATAAAAGAAAGTCGTGTTTGTTACAACACTTATAACTCGAGAACGGCTGGACCGATTACCATGGTTTTTGATTTGTTGGATTTGTTTCCGTGCCGAATAGCAGAATAACTATTAAAAACATTGGAAAATTAACGAAAAAATAAAATCAATTTATCCCCGTATTCTCCACGGGAACGGGAACTATGCGGGTGAAACCGCGGGGCGCAGCTAGTGTATTATAGGGTTTGCCTGTTGGCGGGTTTATTATATACAGATATACTAACCTAAGTAGGACCTAAAATGTTACATTTGGAATGCTGTGAAATTGCTATGAAAAGTCCCGTTGAGAACGGAGGCGCGTAATTTTTCATTTTACTTAATAATGTGCTATACAGAAATAAAATGGCATCGCAGACAATTGAGCTCTTACTTTTGTCACATTTCTTTTTCACCCTTAGGGGCAAAATTTCTAATGGACCACTTCGGACGTGCACCTTTTTAAATAAAAAAGAAACATTCGAATCGGTTCACAATTGGCGAGTAAAAAAAATATACTGCCGGTTCTATTTTGTGTCGGAGTTTTTAAGCCGCCGAAGCCGAGGTCGAGTAGAGTATCGAGTAGTAAAGCCGGGATTGACATCGTAACGTGCCCTCCGAAGCACGGAAGCACTGCCTCGTATTTCACTGAATGGTCACCAATCCAACGTCTGACCGGGCCGACCCTTGCTTACCTTAGCTGATCCGTAAAGAACAGCTAAGCAAGCTACATCACAAGCGCTTAGCCAATACTTGTTCTATACCTCCTGTGTTACTTTACTCGCTTGCCATTGTTTTCTTAATAGCTGTGGTTCTGAAGCTGTCTGTTTGATCAGAATACCTTATTCACTGTCACTTAAATTTATGTTTCAGTAAAAAACCGCGTCCAAAAGTCATCAAAAAACGTTTATGCTGTTAGTTTCCTTAAAATATACTACCCTTATTTTAAATACATAGGTATTAAATTGATTATACTTTACCTACGTATCAATTATATACCTAGTTTAGAACTACCTATACGCTACCTAGGAAACCTCAGACTCCGTTAATATTGCAATACCCGATCTAAGGTCCATAATGTGAAACCCAGAATGTAAATCACCTTCTGCCATTAAAGAAACAATAAATTTATTGAATATTGTCATATGTACCTACGTGTAATACTTATTAATTTTAGACCTTAACTGACCCTCCATGGAACGAATAAACAAAAATCCCCTAATGAATTCATTGCTATTCGCGAGCATGATCTCATAAAAATACTTAAATAAATGAATGTTACGGAAGTGACAACTATCTAAAGGCCCACTTGATATTTAGTATAACCTCCACACATAACAACAGTGATTCCAATCCGACGCAAGTATGAGAACACCCAAATTGGTGATAATATTTTACTTGTAGTGGGACAGAGCGACACCGGACCATGACAACCCATAAGATGAATTGACGCCTTCGGAATATCTTACATGTCTATATCTTGTAATGATTTCTATATATGTAAAGCTTTGTAATGATTTCTATATAACTCACGCGTTCACGTGAGCGGCAGATCCGGGCCAGACTGTGCTCTGATTTCGAATTCAATAAATATTTAGTAATAAAAAGGAAAAAATGTGATATTTTAAGTAGGAATGGCTTTTTATACAGAAATAAAAAATAAAAAAAATGTACACGTTATAGTACAGCCTTTAAACAAGTCTGTTTCCGGTGTACATGCAATCTTTCTATAACAGTCTATCCAAAGTTAGCCATGCCCAAAGATCCTCGAATACCTTATGCGTCCAATATAATAACGGTTGATAACGCTGATCGGATGCCGCTCTTTTGCCTCTGCATAAAAGCGCAATCGACAGATAGCAGACGCTGGCCTGCTATCTGTCGATTGCGCCTTTATGAAGGGCTGAATGAGAGTGAGCTCTAGACAAAGTGATAATTTTATATTTTATAAATGTTAATGCACTCATGCCAATATTTGTAATATTTTGGTCTGAAAACTCAACTGTAGTACTGCGTGTTATGTCGGTCACGTGATTTAAATCGGGATAAGATGGTAGTATAATCTGGTTTCGATTTCAAGAAATATTTTTTTGACTCATCGACTGTGTTGCAATCTTTTCATTATACATCAGATACCTACAAGGTTTCAGTATCAAAACATAAGGACCATTGTTTTGTATTTAAATCAAAACAAAGGAAGACAACTCCTTGTGAGCATGTAAAATAAGAACATGTTTGTCTCCTCTACATTTTCATTTGAGTTAAATTTATTTCTCGTTTATTTGAAATGCACCATTGTTAGGGCCTTAAGCTCCTTACAATCATTTTCTCTAAGAACACTTGTGTTTTGATGTCTAAAGAAATTATGTAATTCATGTTATGACTTGTTATGTAACCCCTACGCAAATATTTGCAATATTTATGAATATTTGCTTGGGTTTATTACCGTAACTGGTGAAAATAATATCTTTTAAACGTATTTATTTGGGAATGTTGGATTATTTGGTTGTGCGAATCGTCTATTGCGCAGACAAGCAGTAACTCCGGGGAAGCAATCCTCTCGGCAACTTGTAGGCTTAGTTAGACCCTCCCGCTACGATAATAGGATTATGTTTTTTTTTTGCTTTTTAATTTCTAAGTGGGCATTGTTTTTATTTCAGATTTCCTGTGCCACGGGGCTAGTTTCAACAAGAAATACGGTCAGTACTGGTTGTGGGTCTAACCTTCTCGCGCTATCCCACTGCGCTCGTCACTTGATCCACCCATTTCTGAATCACACTCATTATTTCCATTATTTACTGCACACGGTTTAAATAGTCATTGAAAAAATGACACTGTCTGTCCCGTTTCAGTTTGTGTGGAACAAGTATTGTCTATCTATTTCTGCTTCATTATATTTTTCTAAATTTGATTCTCTCACGCTCGCTTATACGCTATTTCTATTTTAAATGATTAAACACTTTTTTAATATGTTTATAGAAAAAAGGTAAGTTCAACTTGGTCGCAAATCTCTCTAGTACATTGTCGTACACATCAACAGATCCACTTTGCATTTGGTCCTAGCTACTCTAATATTATCTTGTTCTGTTCGTATTAACTTGTTTTGTATGTATTTAGAATGTCGTGGGCGGTGAAATTGTTGCTGTAGATATCACATAAAAAAGTCGTTATTTTGAATACTGTATTTAGGAAACAAGGCTGCAAGACTGGTACTATAATATTGACGTGTAAATAGTTTATTAATTTTTAATTAGGCTTATTTTCTCGTATGAATCATGTACTAGTAACTTCGTTCGCGTGGACCAAAGTGTATGCACTAAGTACAATCAAACAACCAGTTTTTCAACCTCTGCTTGTCAGGTGACCAATCATCATAAAATATAAGCCCGAATGTTTTCTTTTTTCAAGGTCAGGTGGTTAACATATCGCACTAATATTATAAAGGTGATAGTTTTTATAGATGTGTGTGTATGTGTTTATCCTTCACGCCACAATTGCTGTAAGAATTTTAAGGAAATTTGAAGGTAGCTCCATACCCTGGACTAATACATAGGCTACTTTTTATCCCGAAAAATGTATGTGTTCCCGTAGGATGGCCAACATCAGGGATAACCGCGACGTTCAGCCAATAGTTTATAATAAAAGAGTTGTTTCACTTGATTTTATTGCGCGGTCGCGGGAGTCGGCGCGGTCGCCAGTGACGCTGCCCTCCGTAGCGGCTCTACGCGGCTCTACGTGACTCTACGTAACGCTACGCAGCGGATACGGCCACTGCACAACTGACAAGGGTTGATTTGATGAAAATTTAATCTAATCCCGAGTAACTACGTAGAATATTCTATACAAACATATTTAAAAAATTTAATATTTCTGAGCATTATAAAAAATAAAAGCCTGCTTTTGGAATTACTTTATGCGAATAATAATATGAAAGATGAAATGATGATATAATTATAATAATTCATAATACATGTTGTAATCATATATAGGCGGAGTAGAAATTTGTCATGTCAACTCGCATTTGTCGTATTTATTATGGGTTATATTATCTGTGGTTTATAAAGAACCTGTCAGCGTCGAAGGCTTCGTAGCCTTCCAAGGTCATTTGACGAGCGGATGTCATCAAATATTAATCAAATAGCTTATTTATTCCACGTGAAATGGTACTATTGTATATTTTCCCAAATAGGCGGATTATTCTTAGAATTGTAGATGATACTCGTGAAATGTTAAATTGATTAAACCTTAAGTAACAGGTCATTGATTCTGAGAATTCACTGTCTTTTGGTCGAACCGATGCTAAAACGTATTGTACACGTGTAGCAATGATGATACATATAAAAAGTAAGGCAAACAAATTTCTATAATTGGTAAAGAAATATAGTAAAATTCAGTAATTAGAATAATTGTCAGCCAGATCGTGGTCGTCGAGCCCACAGTGACCCACTTGGGAAGGACTAAAAATTTCCTCTGTCTAGTTTTAGTTCAAACTCAGATCAATATATTGCTAAATTGGGTACAGTTCATAATGAAAGGTCCACTAAAAATAGATGATCTACTAAAGTCCGGTTTCTAGCATGCAATATTAAGTCGGCAGACTAGGCATGACCATAATTGACTATTAAATTAGGTGCAATTATTGTGAGAATGGTATTAGATTAGAATAAAATATATATTAACACAAAAATAATATCAAATGTACAATCAAATAAATTTTGGTATTTATATATTCCTCAAAACGGTATATACTTTTTTTAACAACAGTTTTCTTACTCTTTATTCATCAGACATGTCCACATGTAGGTAATAAATAAATAATACAGTCGCACCTCTTCCGTGTGTCACAGGTTGCAGGCATAAGTAGGTTAGAACACATAGTTTTGCCTCAGCCGCGGATTGATCCCGGGACCTCGCTACGAAGGCATTTCACGGCCTCAGAGCCGTCACGGGAAAGAATACTCATGTGTTTAATACACCCTTCTTCTTCTTCCTCTTGGCCTATCGAGCATTATTTAAAACCAGTTGATACGACAGACGTTACCCCGTCTTAATTCGCAATCTGACTATATTAGCCGTCAAACGAAATTTGAGTACGTAACACGAGTAGTAAAAATGTCACCGTAACGAACATTTAATTATTTACCATTTCTCAATTTGTCCGGATAATTAATTATATTTTTCCTAAAACTTTTATCTGATTATTGCTAGTAATAAATATAAGAATAGCCAAGTCGTGCCAGCCGATTAAAAGTGATGCACTTGATAAAGAACAACTTTTATTTTTATAAAAAATATAAACATAAAAAAAAATGTGAATGATTTTGCGTAACTTATTTTAAATGAAGCGTTAAATCGTGTTGTCTTATAACATTTCTGAATGTGTTAGCCGAAAACTATTTAGATTCGTCCGAAAATCATTGAATTTCATAAGTCGCACTCAAATAAACTAAATGTATTCAACTCATGGTCTAACTAGGTATTAAAGTACTAGACGCGCAAGTCAGTGCTGTGAATTACTGTACAAGAAGCTTACATAAACAATGCCACAATCGAAAGTCGTGGTTTATTGAGGTGAGCTTGCTTTGCTTCCATAATAATTTATGTACAATATTGCATTGTCACATACGACTTTAATAACCACCAGTTCATCTACAATTAAAGAGCACATTCGTGCTGTATAGATATCATGTTATAACTGCGTGTTCATGGTATAAGTATACGTCTATGATTCGAATACGTAACTTGTTATAATTTAAATTTGTTTTTCGCAATCATCATTGTTAGAGGAGATAGAATAAAAGAGGAAACATTTTCAGGGTTTGCATTGAATAGTGTAGTAGGAGATGTCTTGACCTTTAAAAGTTGTTTCTGAATGTAATGCAAGTTTTGGGTATATTTCGAGTGGATCAAAGTTTATTTGAGGCGTTCGCTTGTTTGTTCGGCACGGGTGTATAGCGAGCGCAGAGGGTGGTGGGTGGTGGCGGCCACGTGACCCCGCGCTCCGGCCTCAGTCCTCCTTCACAGAGAGACACCAATGCGCGAACACCTTAACTTTGAACGTACTTCGTTGCTGGGATAGCCTCTGTGCATAAAAATGTGAAACAAAACACAAAGTTTTAATTTTCATTCAAATTAAAACGTGCAGTGCCAATACACGGTTTACCAATCAACATTATTTATGTTGTGTTATGAATTAAACAAAAGTTTATGATTGTCCTAAACACATTGTGATATTGAAACCGAGCTCTAACAGATTTTACTGTGCGATACAGCGATTATACGTCAGAAGGCTTTCGATCAATTGGAATATGATCAAGAATTTAATTTATTTTATTTTACAATATCGGAATACTAGCAGCATCTTACTTAACCGTTATCCATTACCATTACGGCTATAAATTATATATACGTAATCTTTTTGTTACGGAAAATGACGCGACCGCAGAGAATGCATTTATAATATGGGTATGTGCATAAACGGAGTAAGTGTCTTAGATCGTGGCTCTTGCCACTTGTGGAGAGCTAGCGCTGGAGGCCTCGGCTCGCCTAGCGGGCGAGGTGGCTGGCTCGGCGGGGCGCGGCGCGACCGCAGGCTCGCGCGGCGCGGGGCGGCGGGTGGCGGGGGTGGCGGGGGCGGGGGGCGGCGGCACCACGTGCGCGCGGCGCGGAGCCGGCACGTTGCGGGCGAGCGTGTGGGGCACGTGTCAGAGCGCGTGCCCCCGCGCCGCCGCCGGCCAATCCTTCAATCCTCGCGCGCTCCTCTCCGGGAACGGTCGCATTCATCTGTGTATCGGGACTCGGGATCGGTGCAGCGACGATTGAGTGCGCCAAAACGGACGAGGGCGGTGCGTGCTCGCGATGCTGGCCCGCCCGCCCGCTCGACAGACACGGCTATATCAATATGGCGGAGCGCGCGCCTGACGTGGACTGGGGCCACGATTGGCCGTACTCCGCTGAGCGATGTTTCCTGCCGCCGCCACCGCCGCCTGCGCTGCCCTACCGCCGCCCGCCACAGCTCAACACGCCACAGCTCAACACGCCGCAACTCAACACGCCGCTGCTCAACACGTCGCAGCTCCACACGCTACAGCCACAGGCGAACCACTACCATGCGATGTCAATGCCACTACAAGGTATCTAACGCCGCGTACCCATCTCTTATTGTTGAGGCAGATCTTGATTTATTTTCGGTATAGATGCATTCTGTGCTCGCGATGCCGATGGTACCAGATTCCTCCGCTGGACTGGGGTTCGCTGGTCACCATTATAAGATTGATTGTGGTATGGATTAGAGCCTAAATTAAAATATTTTTCATGTATCAAATAATTGATTTTCACTGCATCATTTATTTAGACTCAGACATAAATAAAGCGGGTTTGGTTAAACATTTCGTAGGCAGTTTCTCTCTTGTTTTTGATAGACTTATTAAAAAGTGGCAGGCATACCAAGCGTTCCCGAGTCTCTCGCTAAATCAGCGGCTCGTAGAGTCCATTTATAAGTTAGCAGGTCCAGCCAAAAAATATGGAGCATATTAGTTTTGCTCGGATCGAGATAGATCCTTGCGGTGCATTAAAATGCGCTAGCTTTTTCAAACGATTTTGCTTCTGCAGTGCAAGTATGATAGAAATCAACATGACAATGACTTTGCAGTGACATAATTTTTTTTACGGTTTTTGACTTTCTTTTAATTTTCTTGCGTAGATAAAATCAATTAGACATTCGTAGTGGTGGAAGACGCCTGTTTACCACTTATTTTGATCTTGTTTTTGGAATAAATAGTAATAAAATTCTATAATCATCTAAGTCACAGTGAAGAATTAATTTATAAAACTTGTAGAATCAAAGGAGCATCATCCAAAAAAAAATTGTTAGATGTTGTTATGATAATCTAGCTATAGTTATACGATTCTTGAATATAGAAATTTGCGGTTTCTTGAAATTTTATTGATAGTGTAAACGAATAGTAATAGTATTAATAGACGGATATTTTCTCTTTACTCGACTTGGACTCTAGTCGACTGCAGAAAATATCTGTATTATTGCAAGTCGTATATATCTTAATAATTGTTTGTGTTGTGCATAGTTGTGCGTAGCACTATACTGCTTACCACTCGTATCGATCAGAGGTGGCGGCCGAAGCACACGTACTCGCATACGCAACGTTACCGCCCTATGGGTCCATTCGGACCACGACACGCGTTTAATTTTGGGCACCGCTGTACCTTTTTATAGCAAAACTATAAAATATTATCCATCAAATATCACATCATCTAATTAGTATTCAATTTGTAAATCCGGTATAATCCGGTTTCCTCCAGAACCGTTACTGGAAGACCTACTTAACTGGTTACGGTCCTGAAAGACTCGATCGAAAAATTCATAAACAATATCTAAAATTTCGCCGTAGAATACGTGGAATATTTATGTCTTTAGATTTTTTATGAAATAATAAATGAGAGAAACATCAAGTTATCGAAATTATTTATAAATAGCGTTTAAATTGCACTCAAGCTCAAGCGGAATCGACTTCATATTCTGGCAACTCCTATTTTTTAGCCAAAATATATGTACTAAATTAGAAAAATTCATAGAATAATTCAAGGATGTCTGCAGGTTGAGAGCCTTCTAAATTCTGGTTTCTTATACACTATCTGAAATACTGTTTAATTGTACCAAAATGCAGTTTTCTTATTGATTTCTGTGATATTTCAAAGTTAAATGCCCGAAAACTCATCCCTGACGCCTAAAAATCCATAACTTAAACATAATTTTGTTTAACCGCACTTACATAAGTTTTGTAAGTCAGAAACTATTCCCAGAGCATCACTTCTATTTCTTAACCGGAAAATGTAAAAAGGAGGGATTATCAATTCGGATGTTTATATTATATATATATTTTATGACTGATTTTTCCGCCATTTACCAACCGATTTCGAAATAACTTTTTTCATTTAAAGGATCTGCTTTCAGATAGAATTTCCATAGAATTTTTCCATAGTTTTCATAGATTTTTTATCAAAATCGGTTCAATAGTTTGGTTGTTAAATCAGAATAATTCGAAAAAATATGTTGAAAGCATTGAAATCGGTTTCTTCTTCGATTTTTATATCAATTAGTCAGTCATTACTTAACCTGGTAAAGAGGTACTTAAACCGGTAAAAGGTATTAAACTAGAAATTTGATTAATCGTAGTATTTTTTGAATAAATTAAAACTGACAGTGATCAGTTCCGTTTCAAAAAAAAAAAAAAGTTTACACTAGGATTCCCTGTGTCGCAGATGGCATGGACAAACACAGAAACACAAGACAAACACCCAAGACCCGAGAACAAACTTCATGCTCACCACATAAAGTGTGCCCCGGCTGGGAATCGAACCCGGGACCCCTTGCTTCGAAGGCAGGGCTACTACCAACTAAGCCACGGAGCCGTCTATATTTCATATACCAATAATAATATGGGAAGTTTGCTGATTGAATTCAGTGTCATATATATATTTATTTATTTAGATTTGCCAACAGTAAATTGCGAAAATTTTAAAAAGAAAATTTATGTCTATGGGAATTTATGCTACATGCATAGCCTTTTACAGGTAAACACCTCATGCATTAAGAATTTACAATACTATAGATAGAACATTGGTTATGTTTTACATGTAATAAAAAAATATTGTAATTAGAACTAGAATCAAGTTTTAAGGGAAAAAAAGATTTTTAATACATATAATATGGCGTCAAAAAGCGGCCATTTTTATATTTTTTTATAATCAACGTAATTTTCACAACCAAGACGAATCTAATGACACCTTTCAAGCTAAAATCCATCATGACGTTCAGGCTACAGATCGCATCTACATACATCGCAAGACACATCCTTTATGAACCGTGTTATAATAGTTCTGCTTAAGAATTATCATCAATTATAAATCATATGCTTAGAGTACAAATAAAACATTTGTGAACCCAGAAACAGTGTGCAGCAGCTTTTAGAACTATTTTAAAATCAGTGCATTACACAACCGTGCAATCGATATCAAAGTAACAGTTTATTCAAACTATCGCGAAGGCAGGTTGCCCAAGTGGATAGCGAGACTTTTCAAATAATTCCTGTTACATTCTGACAATTCTTTGTCAATGTAAAAATCAGGACTATTGACAGCAATAAAATATTATACAATTCTCATAGAATTCAGCTTATAAAATAATATCCCTTTCGAGATCTGTTGAGACTGTTATGTCATTCTTATTGGATGAAATAATTTTTGTTACAACATCGACATCATTTATATACTTGCATTTCATAACCGGTATAAATGTCCACAATATTCTCAGAAACGTTTTTTTATGGTTGTTTGAGCCCGTTCTAGTTTCAGGAAAGAAATGTGTTTTATTTATTCAATAAATTCTCTCTTTCTACCAGTTTCGTTTGATTTCACGATATTTACTCATATTATTACGCGATAATTTTGTTCGAATTGAGAACAGCATTAAATTTATTCTTATTTTACTGATAAGTTGATTGTGCATGAAGCTTGTACTCGGGTCTTGGGTGTTTTTCTTGTGCTTTGAGTATGACCGTGTAAACTTTTATATATTTTTATTGTTTATATGATTAATGGTTCCATACGAGATTAGAGAATTCTTCCTTAGAACAATAAATACAATTGTCTAATCTACATAAATAATAAAATTGTAAATTGTGTCTGTTTCTAATTTTAAAATGATAGCTTTTTACTAAATGCATTTGAAAATTTTTTACAAAAATCAAAACAATAATCATTTTAAAATTCGTTTGTACTTGAGCAACTTTAGATACAATATTGTAAATACTTTATTATCGATGCGTTTTAAACTAAATTGTTCACGGAAACCCATATGGACACAAAACTAAAAAAACATATACACACATAGGCAGAGCGCACTAGGATTTCCTGTATCGCAGACGGCATGGATAAACACAGAAACTCAAGACATCACCCAAGACCCGAGAACAAACTTCATGCTCACCACACAAATTCTTCCCCGGCCGGGAATCAAACCTGGGACCCCTCGCTCCGAAGGCAGGGCTACTACCAACTAAGCCACGGAGTCGTCAACTCAATGCATAATGTATTATAATAAGATTCGAGCCCTTTTAGTTATAAAATGTACTGATTATAAAGTAAGGCTTACAAAATAATCTCATTATCAGTTTTCCTTAAGGCTGATTGTTTAAAAATAACCAAAATAGAGGGCCGAAATGGTTCACCCGGATAAAATCACAGTAAAAATATTACTTCCGTTCAATTCTTAGAAATTTATTTTAGACGTCACTTTTTATGTAAATATTTACCTGCTAAGTACAGCGTTTGAAACCATAGCTTTCTGTCAGAAAAATTTCCTTGTGCTGTCTATACTTTTGTATTAAGTCTATCGGTGAAGGTAGTCAAATGCTTTCGAAGAATCACATAATTTTCCTAAAGCATCGTATTTCTCTTCCAACGCTTCAAGAACGAATGATATCAATTTAAACCCTGCATCTAGAGTGGAAGCTCTTTTGTAAAAATAATCGACTTTCATTGAACAGTTTGTTTTAATTAACGAGACAATAACTGGTTTAAGATCATTTTCTCGAAAACGTTTCTCGACGCTGCGCTGGTAACATTTTGAATTGATCGGTAGTTACAGGAATCTTATTTAGATCCTAATTATGAAACTTTACAAGTTTGTACATAAAATTTTATTATATTAGGTACGTAATCAAATATATATAAATATCTGAAATAATTTTTAACTGACATTGATTTTGTAAAATGAGTGATCCATTGACGGCTCCGTGGCTTAGTTGGTAGTAGCCCTGCCTTCGAAGCTGGGTCCTTGGTTTGATTCCCGGCGGAACACACTTTGTGTGGTGAGCATGAAGTTTGTTCTCGGGTCTTGGATATTTGTCTTGTGTTTCTGTGTTTGTCCATGCCATCTGCGACACAGGGAATCTTAGTGCAGAGGTATGATTGTGTAAAACGTTTTTTTTTATTATTCTTGTAAAGTAATGAAGTTGTTTATATTGCGATTTTCGATAAGTCAATTAAATTTGGAAAATGTCTGTCAGTTTGTCAGACTGTAACTCCCTATATACCATAATAGGTGCGCCCCGCGATGTTCTTCTCGGTTTCCTGGGAATTTTCTACGCAGTATTCTTATTTTTTTTCTTACATAAGAACTTTTTTTGGGCAATAAAAATTAGCAAGATTGTTTCAGCCATTCACACGTGATACCACGGTATCGTGATACCTTGGTCACGATCAAGGGAAATAGGGATTCATATATAGAATAAAATTTGAATTTTAAATTTTAAATTTGCGTTTGAATTTTCACTTTACATGATTTCTTGGTTACAATAAGTTAAATACATATTAAATAGTCCTCTTGTACTATTGAAATTAAAGGTTGCCTGGAAGAGATCGCGTGTAAGCGATAAGACCGCCCATTGTACATTATTTTATTGTATTGTATTAAAATGAGTCGCGTTTCGCGGACGAATCGACAGTTTTTAAGACAATTTTCTGAATGAAAGAGCAAAAACTTTGTAAATATATTTATTTAGTCGGTTGACGTAAAAACACGGTATTTTACAATTTAAATCACAGATTATTCAAGAACTGTGTCCACCGCGCCGCATAGCTTGCCATATGCCCCCCATATCCCAAAACCTATATCGCTAATTCATTACTAAACGCTACCAATACTCATTATTTATCTAAATCTAAATTGACATTATGAAGAGAAAAAAATTGATTGATTGATTTGGTATTTTGTAGCTATGTTTGCAATGGCCAAACCCAAAAACTACTTGACATATTTTAAATATATTTCTTCTGTGGAAAGCTATAATACATTATCAACGAGTAAAAAGAACTGTAAATTATTTAAAAAAAAATATGATGTCCCTTCGAAAATTGCAATAATGTAATCAGGAATTTGTTTAGATTAATCGTTGTTTAGAATCGTTTTGTTTAAAAACTACTGATGATACATAATATAATGTACTCCATAATACATATTTATATGATCAAATCAGCCATAAACACTCCGCGAGGCTATACGTCTATCTATCATAGTTATAATACCCGCTTTTTATTCAAATCATTCAATCAAAACGCGGTTAGAATCGAACAAGTATCGTTAATCCTTACCACTTTAAATTATTAGAATCGGACCTTTGGTTTAGAAGTTACGCCAGGTAGTAAAAATGGTATAAGCATTACGTTTAGTCTTAGTTACCTAATTTTTCATTTGTGAACTATAAGCAATTACATTGAAGTTTGTAATTTTAATTACATAAAGGCTACATAAAGATATTCTATTGTGACAGAGTTTAATATCTTGACGGCTCCGTGGCTTAGTTGGTAGTAGCCCTGCCGTCGAAGCGATCCCGGGTTTGATTCCCGGCCGGAGCACACTTTGTGTGTTGAGCATGAAGTTTGTTCTCAGGTCTTGGGTGTTTGTCTTGTGTTTCTGTGTTTGTCCATGCCATCTGCGAGACAGGCAATCCTAGTGCAGAGGTATGAGTGTGTAAACGTTAAACGTTAAAATCAAGACCACTGGAAAAAGTTTGACATCGCATTAAACGAAATTCCGTATTTTGCTATCCTGTGATTTTATCGCTGCTAGCGAGTATTAAGGGATTAAGCATTGAAGTCAGTATTTTTGTTTTTGTAATATACATCAATTATTATGATTAAAGCAAACCAACTAACCCAAGGCAAAGCAGTGGATAATCCTGCGGTAAGACTGGAGGAGCCAATTCATTCCCAAGCATAATAGTAATAAAACAAAGTAGCGGAAAGATAACATTTATCGGTTATTTTTTGTTGGGTTTACTAAAAGCCAATAATCAATTAAAAGATGGCTAGAGATAGATAATCTTCTTATTTTTTCAAAGCTTCAAATTCACGGAGTCACGGAGCCGAATTCAAACTGTTGAATCACTTTTGATATAATTTCTATGGGACCAATCTGAAAATATGTCTTATCAAATGGTAAAAGAATGTTCCAAATCGGTTGATAGATGACGGAATTCTGAGGAAAAAATATAAAAAAAAATTGACTGACTTGCCACTTAAACGGTCTGTAATTATGCAAATTGCATTTTTTTCTAGTTCCAAAATTAAAATTAATATAAATCTTAATGCGTCTAATCTCTTTTGTTAAATAGGCGCATTAATATGTATATTTCTTAAATTATGTCTTGATCAAAAGAAATTTGAATATTTTCTACATAATATTCGGGGGGTCCGAAGGTACTTGCTTGCGTCCGTAGGTGTATACCCTCAGAGTCCCTACACGTACCCCGTGGGTGATAAAGGAACAACAAAAAGTAGCAGTAGAACTTGTGCAAAGTTCGCCCGGAGAAGTACTGCCTCCACACGTGGTGATCTGCCGCCAAGCAGCGGTGGACTCGCATTGCTCTGTTGTGAAAGAATGTGGGCGCCGGTGAAATCACATACGCGCGAGATGTAACATCCCCGTCTCGAGTGACGGAGTGAGTGAGTGCGACTTAGGTCTTCTCACACTTCGGTCGGGACGGATCTAGTCGTATTGCAGTAGTTATGGGCGGAGGTAGACACTTAATGTCAGGTAGGCTATCAGTTCATCCCGTCACTTATATAACACAAAAAAACGATTTGTTTTTTAGTACTTCAGTAGACTAGAATACAAAACAGTAATTTAACAAAATCGAAGAAACAGACTTCAACGCTTTCATCCCTTAAAACGGCAGGGTGGACACCCCACTGTTATTTTAAAAAAGAAAAATCCATATCCTTTGACAACGGGCGAAGAGAAAAAGTCACAGGAAAGCAAAATACGCAACTCCATTTACTCCGATGCCAATTTTTCCTGTTATTTTGATGTAACAACCAAACTACGGAACCAATTTTGATAAAATTTCTATGGGGCTACTGTGAAAGTATGTACCTTCAAATAAAAAAAGTACGTTCAAAATCGGTATATAAATGATGGCGTTCTGATGTAAAAAAAAAACACAAAGTAATACTTTTTTCATCATCGTATGTATGCTCTTGCATCTCAAAAACCATGTAAAATTCCTTGGACACCAAAGTCTAGAAACATTCGAAAGTTATCACGAAACATGCAAACATGATACGAGGATATTCTGTCCACCAAGAGATCATCTACTCTCACTTCGCTCGCTCATTCATTAACAATACATTTCGATTATTGTTAGTTCTGATAGGTACATGCTTACGAAGCGAGCAGAATAGCCAACTGGTGAGCATTCAACTATAATGACTTTACCTACTTGTATGTTCGTCAGTGCGTGTGCGTGGACAATAGCAATGCAATTTATAACTCACGAAAGTGCATTCAAATCGAACCGGGCTTATCTCATTAACCTAACATTTCCTAATCATCGTCGCAAATAATCAATTTATGAATAAAAAATATGAATTATAATTATTACCTATAAACACAGATTAAGATTATGTCAAGAAAAAACTTATTTGGTACGCATACCGGTGAACTTATACTAAATGAACATTTATGTATTTTCTCTGTAAGTGAATTTTTTGAATTCTTTTGAGAAATAAATAATATAATAAATAAATTCTTAAACCTAACCTAAATTACTACGAAGTTGGTTCGTTATCAATTAGTGACTTCTATTAGTTTTTTAAGAATAAATAAAATTAAAGTATTTTGACTTTGACTTATTTGATTAAATTTATTTTTAATAATACTGAAACGATATATGAAAAAATGATAAACAATCAGAAATAATATATTTTTAAACAAAAATTAATTTTCCTTATCGATTAGTCAAACTCAAAATTCTATTTTTCCGTTGAATTTTTAAAAATACCTGGAAACGTAATTGTTTTAAAATAAATAAGTACCTACGAGACCATGCGTTCTTAAAACTACCCTCCATGCGGATTGACAAATTAGGTATAAAAATGCATCCGCATTGATAACTACCTCCTTCAGAAGTCGGTTGAAAATATTAACTTCGAATAGAGTACTTGCTTGGCTATGCTATGCTTGAATTGGCCCTGTTTTCTATTCGGCCTACCTTAAAATCGTTATTTTATTTCTATCAGCATTGACAAAAAGTTTGGGGCATTAAGTGTGTAATTAATAATTCCACTTAAGCTCATAGTTTTCAGAACGCCCGATTAAATCTCGGATTTGATTGAGTATCGGAATTTTTGGTGTTGACATATTCGCAAACATCGAATTCAGCATTCACTCGGAATTAAAGCGAAATGGAGAACTGTCAATGGGACTCATGCAAAAATGTCGTGTTTTTTTCGTTTACCGGATTAATTCCCTTTTAGGTCAATTGCTTCTGAACCTAGTTTTTAGGCTTGTAAACCTGTGACATAGTTTTTTGTGATCGTTAGTAGTATAAAGTTGTGATTGAACATTGGCAACTGGCATTGTAACGTACTGGTAAGTTCATATGTGTTCTTGTGTATCTAAGATGGAGGATAGACTTCAAATTAGATCCATCGCTTAGGTTTATCATTGGTTTATTATTTCATTGCGCTAATCAAGCTAGATCAGACCTGCTAACGCTGGGTTAGGAAATGGTGTTCTAAGGTCTTTCTTTGCCCGCCTTCCTGCTCTCAAGAATATCATGCGGCAAGCTGAGCCCTAAGATCGCACTAGCTCGCTCATGTTCGTGTGCATGCCTATAGTTATCAGATAGACAATCGCCACCGACAACTCCAAATTGCATCAAGTGCATCTCGCCGTAATGGGTCTAGTTGAGCTCGACCAGGAAACGTCATTCCGTCGCGATCACGCGACTACTGTAATCGGCGCGTTGCGCTGAGCTTGGTGCCACCCGCGTCGCGCACGGACACAGTGCAGCACTATGCAGATAATGAGGATGGTGGATAATGAAACTGCGAGACGAGGGACACAGGCGCACGCAAGGATTCCCGTACGACACACCTCGCGTGTGTCGGTCAGTCTCTGCTGGTGCGCATCCGTTTCCGCTGCGCCGTCCGGTTCTCCTGCGATCGTGATGTCCTTCCGCGAATGCCGATTGTCACCTTTCAAATGTTTTATCATCGCCGGAGAAAGCCGCTGCGCGCGCGCCTCTCAAGGTCGCCTTTCGCTTTCGAAACGAGAGCCGGCTAAAGCCGCTGATTTGGGTTTAGTTAGGTCGTTCCGCCATTGCACGTTTACCTTACGTTTAGGTACATTTATATAAGTCCCTGTAACACAACTGTATGGTGGCATAGGTTAGGTACCTACTTATAATAGGATTTTACGCTTTGTTCTATTTCCAATTGTCAAATTGCCCATTGTAGTTTGATGGAAAATACCGAACAGTAATACCTATGAGTTTGGACGTAGATGCAGGTGTGAGCAGTGCGCCAGTGCGCTCGACACTATCACTCGGCGCACGACGTGACGGCTACTCTTGCGCAGGCGCAGCGCAGCGCGACCCTGACATTGGCCACAGGAGGCTTCTGCACGGCCATTATTATCGCATAAAATGTTACATAAAACCTAGTACAATGACCTAAGATCTACTCGATGTAAACTTGCAGATAATTTAACCAAATTACACTGTAATCATGTATTGGTCTTATACGCAATTGATAATTTTATAATAAGAGTCAGCTCTCATGTCCTGACGTATCACCTGTGCTCAAGTAACGGATGGATGAAGGTAGATTTGAACCATAACAATATTATCATAGTTATGTATAACATTTACCTAATGGTACGTCATCTCGCAGCTGAATGTAGGAACTGGATGCTAATCGTTAAACCGTTGAGCCGTTTGAGCGTGAAGGAGTAATACACACACACAAACATTCGCCTTTAATAATTAGTGCGTTGGCGTGTTATGTTTGCTAAAAACCCGCGTCGTGCTTGTATATCCGATCCCCTTTGAGGAGTCTGTGGTTTGATATCTTTTTTAAACTGTTTTTCTTTTATAGAGCTATTTATTCACTTTTCAACTTTTTCAGTCTCGTGCAGGTTTGCAATGTAAATATAGTATAAACCAACTGTTCCCCGAGATTTCGTCCGTGTGGAATTTAACATTTTTTGCGGGGAACCCTTTCCTTTTTTTGTTGAAATAAAAAGTTTCTCCTTATAACATCGGCTATTTGTAGTCATTCGGATGGATTAGCCGGAAGAAACAAACTGGTATAGTTAGAGTAGAACGCGTACAAGTTCGCCCTGAGAAGTACTGCCTCCAGACCTGGTAATCTGCCGCCAAGCAGTGGTGCACTCGCATTGCTGTGTTCCGGTTGAAGGGTGTAAATGTTAAAGAAATTACAAGCGTGACTTACTTCTTCCTAAGACGTAAGACGCCCTAAGAGGTATTGCTGTTGTTAAAGGCTGAGATAACCTCTTAATATCAGGTGGGCCCGTAAATTGGTTACATAAACACAAACTCATTTATTCCTTTAGATCTCAAGTATCGTTTGGACATAAAAAACGCGGCTCAAATAAAATCAAGCTCAGAATTAAGTGACAAACTGAAACAATGGCCGAGTCTATAACAGTCCGACCAAATGCGATTCAGACTTGCAAACAAGGCAATCAGCAATCAACAATAGTAGTTTTATTTTTTGCCAATGACATATTATTTGTGACAATTTAGGCCCCCTATGTTCAAAATGCTCCAGTTGCTCGTGTCTGTAGGTGAATACCCTCAGTCTCTAACGTACCCCCTAGGTGGTGCTAAAGGAACAACAAATTAGCAGTAGAACTTTTGCAAAGGTCGTCCGGAGACTACTGCCTCTAAACCCGGTAATCTGCCGCCAAGCAGTGGTGCACTCGCATTGCTGTGTTCCGGTGGAAGGATGTGGGTGTTGGTGAAATCACATAGGCATTAGAACGTAACACATCAGTCTCGGCGACGAGCACAACGAGGTGCGACTTGGGTCTTCTCATTCTCCGGTCGGGGAGCACCTAAGTCGCAATGCTGTTGTTATGGGCGGTGGTAACCACTCCACATCAGGTGGGCCTTAAGATCGTCCCGTCACCATCGTTACATAAAAAAATATAGAACTTTGAATGTAGAAATAACAGACAGACGTCGTAAACTCTTATTTTTATTCTTATCATGTTAATAAATGACCAGCTTTGACGTTGAGAGTTTTCAAGGTGCCCGAAAGCCTGCAAAATGTTTTATCGACTAGGCGGGACTGACGCCTTAGCGTGTCCTCCGAAGCATGGAAACGCTCAGTTCAAATGCCACTGAATGGTCATACATAAGTACGGACTGTCTTTCAATTATGGAATGGCATTGAAAAGACATATTCAACACGGATAAAAAAAGAACAAAAAATACATAGACGATAGGTAAGTAGTGTAAATAGGAATATTTTTAGTATAATGCTATTAAAATATGCGCCTTGGGTTGGGTGAATCTTATTCAGCGCTGTGTCACAGCCAAAAAGTTGGACATGTTAACATGACGAACTTATAATGATAATAATACTGATAATGTTCGACCAATAAGGCCTTACGATGCGGTACCCTAAAAATGTGTTTGGAGCTGATGACCCTGGCTCGCGCTACACCGCTTTCCACCAAACGTGGGACAGCTTTGTTACATTATTCTCCTTTGCCGAAATATTTTATTCGATTTAAAATGTACAGTTTAGAAAGTTGCACCGCGCACCTCCCTCTGCGATATCGGCTCCTGTTTCCCCCACCACCTTCTCCCACTCGCCGGTTCGTTTCCGCGGAAGGTAACAATTATACAAGATGCTCTACTTTCAATATCAACAGTGCTCCACCGCTCTTGAACTCTGCAGATTATGATCAGGGGAACCGCACGCTTGAAACTCCCAAATTTTTTGTTTACTATTTAATGGTTTTATCATTATGTGTGATAGCGGGCATTTTTGTTAATATCGACGGTATCATAAAAGCCGATATAGTAGTAAGGCTAGAACGCTAATGGAGAAGCTTGCCTCGATAATCTTTAGAGAACTGAGTGCTTCCGTGCTTTTGTAAGCACGTTAAGATGTCGGTCGCGGTTATTCTAGTCGATAAGACATGTTGGAGGATTTTAGGTGGGTTGAAACTCCGATATCCGAGTTAGCCACTTACACAAAAGAAATAAGAAGGGTTGTACCCAATGGTTATAAGCTTAACAAATGTATTCCTTTAGATCTCAAGTAGATAACGTTTGGACACGTCAAAGTTTACACGTACAACTATACATATTCATTCCTTTCACCGGAACACAGCAATGCGAGTGCATCAGTGCTTGGCGGCAGATTACCTGGTGTGGAGGCAGTACTTCTTCTAACTTTGCACAAATTCTACTACTACTTTTTGTTACTCCTTTAGCACCACCCAAGAGGTACGTGTAGTTACTCTCAGGGTATTTCTCCTCACCTACGGACGTTGTACCAAAGTCGAAGACATAGGAATACGGATTCCGAAACTTAGGTGGGATGGCGGGACACTTGGCTAGGCAGGAAGGGTTCTGAGACCAAAGCAGTGACCGAATGGAGGTCAAGACATATGCGCGACCTCAGTATATCTATGAAAATTTATTTTATGTCGACAAAAATCCTTCTAATATTATAAACGCGAAAGTTTGTACCTGTATGAAATTTGGCACAGAGATAGGCTACTTCTTATCCCGAAAAAATTTACGGTTCCCGTAGGAATTCCAAGCGCGAGTAACACCGCGGGGGCAGCTAGTATTTCACATTACGAGAAAAAAAAGATGTTCATAGTATTAACACTAGAAACAAAAATAAATTGAGCATCCCAAGATTTAGATTACAAAAGGTCAAGGATCTTTCATGGGCAATTATGTACGTTTCTATAATAAACTTCCAGAAAGTGCTACCAAGGTTTTGTTTACCAATTTTGGTTATGAAGACTACACTGTTCCTGATTATACAATATTAATGATAAAACGCCATGGCCTGTTGTAGGTCTGCTCCACGATACGCAAAATAACTTGTAATATCAAATCAACATTTAAATATCGACTAACAAAATGGATACGTAGACATAAAGAACATTTCATGTTTGTGAATAGGATCATGGTCGCGATAAGAAAGTAATCATCTATTAGAGGTTTCTTGCTGAAACATGTGCTAAACTTAAAAGAACGTAAGATCTTGTAAGTAGGTACATTTTTATTTAAAAAAGTTACGTTTCCAAGTAGTTTTTTTAAGAATTCAACGGTAATAAAGCATTTTGACTTTGACTTTGCTTCAAGACAGACCACCAGCCCATAGGGCGGACGACATTGTAAAGACAGTAGGAACAAAATGGATTCAATTTGCGCAAGACTGCCAACACTGGCGTTGTAAGGAAGAGTCCTATACTCAGCAGCGGGTGCTATCAGCTGATTAGATAGATAGATAGATGTTGCATCTTCCCTAAGGTTCTAAATGAGTTTGAGTCGGTGTCAAACCCGCTCGGTGCGGTTGCGCAACGCAAAATAACACGCACTCCGGCGAAATGTCCGAAGCCCGCGCCGGACACAGCTAACGCTGCGCTCTTGTCGACGTCTCTCTGCATAATGAGACCCCGACGCCGACATGCTGCTATCACGTTCTGTG
This sequence comes from Aplocera efformata, assembly GCA_921293045.1. Classification (NCBI taxonomy): domain Eukaryota; kingdom Metazoa; phylum Arthropoda; class Insecta; order Lepidoptera; family Geometridae; genus Aplocera; species Aplocera efformata. The sequence continues at coordinate 15,088,710 of OV121038.1, read as the reverse complement.
CTCCAATCCAACGAGAGTGAAATCAAACCGAAATGCATCTATGTTAATGCGTATTAAGTGCCGGCTTGAATATTTTCTCACTGGTTTCGGTGGAGGTGAAAGTGCTCGCTCATTTGAGAAAGGAAAAGTTGTTCATTTTTTGTGGTAACAGGCCCGCGGCCCCCTCGTCCCGCGGCGCCTCCATGAAAGTGAAATTTCGCGCGAGAATTTTGGCACAGATATTAAGTACAGCGAATTTTGCTAGTTTCAAACTCAAAATCATTTATTACTATCTCAAGTATTGTTTGGTCACGCCAAATTTTACATACACTTGTAAATGTATTCGTTTGCATATGACGTGTCAGATGAGCTCCTTACGCTTATTGGACGCACACAGATCATGTCAAGTTACAATCAGTTTTCATGTTTTAGCTAATCGTATTCCTTAAGTTTACGTCTGTTCCAATTCTAATCTATCGCCGTTTCGCAGCGCATTTACGTGACGATGCGATGCCGTGGAATGAAATATCAAGCGTTTCATTCGACATCTTGTTGGAGTCTCGATCTGTGGCGATTAGTTATTACCTATGAGTATTGTATGGTGGCGTCAATTCCTGTGACGAGCGGCGCGGGGCGGGACGAGAGCGGGACGGGGAGGGCCGCGGGTCAAGTTCGAGTTCGGCGCGATCCGATACGGAGGTTATCATCTCACCTCGACATAACACATAGCCGTAATATAAACAATTTAGTTACCCCATTTCCGTCAACTAAGTTTTTGCAAAAAATATAAAAAGATACAATGGGATCCGCTTTGTCACAAGTAGCATAGACACAGATACAATTCAACAACACAAGCACTTTAAATCCGAGAACAAACTTTATGCACATTACACAAATAAGAAAATAATCGAAAATAAGAATAGATTAGGCTACTAATCCACTAAGCCAAGGAGCTGTCACAAATTTATTTCTAAAGTGACGGAATTAGCCAGCGGCCCCCATTAATAATAACTGGTTACCGCAGTTAATTACAATTATTGAAGAATAAAGTCCGTACTTTGCGAGTCCTACCTACCCTTCAAAATCGATCCAGCCGTTTTGGAGATTAACAGACGGCCTTACTCACACGAAAAAAAGAGGAACAATATTCGATAGTTAAGAGTATCAAGTATGAGATGACATATTCTTACGACCTTAGAAATTCCGTTAGAGACCGTTTCTAGCTAATGATGTGATTTTAAAATATATAATATTATGAAACATGTAGATTACTATTTAAATGACTCTTTGGCTTAATTATTCCCGGCCGCCTGTGAGTAGCATTTAGTTTGTTCTCATGTCCATGCCAGCTGAGACACGGGAAATTTGTGCAAGGGTTTGACTGTGTAAGCATTTATTGTATATTATTAAAATTCAATATATGAATTTCAAAAATATAAACCTAGCTATTGAAAAAAAAGTCAGGTTAAGACACACCTTAAATACTCGTAATGCAATTTTTTATATCGTTTTAAAGCTCTTCACGGAGTACACTTATTTAAATAGTATATAGAAAGATCACTTTTTTCGACTGTCTGTTTCTCCGCTAACTTCTTAACCACGCAACGGATTTTCTTAATGATAGTTCAATTAGAGATTTTTCCGGAAAGTTTATATGTACATGCATATACTATAGTAGACAAAAACCGAGAATTTCAATGATTTGTAATGATGTCGTAAGAAACATATTACTTATCTTATTCTTAATATATATAAATCTCGTGTCACAATGTTTGTCCTCAATGGACTCCTAAACCACTTAACCGATTATAATAAAATTCGCACACCGTGTGCAGTTTGATCCAACTTGAAAGATAGGATAGCTAACATCTCAATTTATGATCGCAATATTATTTTATTGCAAATTATAATATCATATGACAAAAACGTCAGCCACAGCAACGCGTGGCCCGGTCAGCTAGTCTTAATATATATAAATTACGTGTCACGATGTTTGTCCGCGATGGACTCCTAAACTACTGAACCGATTTTAATCAAATTTGTACACCGTGTGCAGTTTTATCCAACTTGAAAGATAGGATAGCTCACATCTCAATTTATGATCGCAATATTATTTTATTGCAAATTATTTGTCTATTATTTGACAGTCACAATTACAAAAACGTTAGCCACAGCAACGCGTGGCCGGGTCAGCTAGTACCTTATATGATCGCTCAATTTGATGTACTGCGGAATTGTAATACATACGCACACACTGTAACGTGCGAAACCGGGACGGTGCTAGTATTTTATATTGCTACTGGTGCTGTTACTGGTATTAAAAGTTATATACGGACATAGCGAAACTACAAGAGATACCGCTTTACATAAAGATTTAATTTTGAAGGCAGTGATTGTTTTGATTTAGGTCGCCCACGGTAAAATTCAGGGTTTTCTCCGAAATTACTGTACTTAACTATTTATGGAAGACTACCTCCTCGCGACCTAATTCTTAGAGGCCCAATAAAGTCCCTTCAAAATCGAACCAGCCGTTTTGGAGATTCACAGACAGACTGACAGAAAAATTAAAAATTGTTCTTGATAATATACTGTAATATACTTTCACATAGATTAAATAAAAAGCTGTTATTTTCAAATTACAAACAGCCATTTTATTAATTTGCGTAGATAGATGACACTTTACTGCACTCCATATAAAGAAACCTTAAAAATATAAAACTTAACTCATAAAAAGGAGACACAATGGGCGGTCTTATCGCTATAAAGCGATCTCTTACAGACAGACCTTTGGATGGACAAGAAGTATTAGAAATGGGTGGCATTGTTATCTATATAAAATCATACTATGATTTTATATAGATAGGTAAATGAAGAATAAAAACTTAGTTTTCTCATAAACACTCGTAGGTACTCATGTAAGTACATACTCTAATGAAAACAAGTGTCTGAATTTTGAAACGATACTTAATAATTTATTATTAACCCTAGATTGTTTGTTGTCTATCTTCATCATACTTCAGATACTGATATACCTAATATAAAACTTGATGTTTGTACTTATAGAACTCAAATTGAATAATAAACTATTACTATAATTATTATGTATTATGTACTCTGTAAAAATAATGAATCATCAAAATCGGTTCACCGTTAACGAAATAGCTTCGTAGCGAACGTAGCGAACACACAAAAACAAAAAAGCCTTTTGGCTTCCGCAGCTTTGAGACCTTCCTTCTATTTTGAGGTCGGTTAACAATACTTGAGCCAGCGTACGTCGATGGTACATATCACGTGATCTCATATCGGGCAGGTGCGGCGATCAATCGACTGAGAAAGAGTTGTTATGAAATTCCTAAAAAACGTCACATGTTATGAGTAGGCGAGTGCACCTGGCTGCGCGCGTAAACACCATTGTTGCCGCTATCGCGCGTGTAGGTCTTCCCTCCCCTCTACCCTTACGTCCCGTCCTATCCCGTCCCGTCCCGTCGTAGCGCGGCGTGGCGGCACTTAGTTCAACTTCAAACTTACGTTTGGACACATTCTACACACACATGTTAACATATTCGTTATATGTCATAACGTGTCACAGGAACACAAGCACTAGTTGCTCGCGTCCGTAAGTGAATACCCTTAGAGTCTTTACATGTACCCCCTGGGTGGTGCTAAAGGAGCAACAAAAATTTAACTAGTCTTAATTATTAAGTCTGTTCCAACCGATCAACTAGAGAGTTGTTGAGTGCGTTATTATATTTAGAAGCTTCTTATCTTTCGTGTAAGTAAGTACAAAACAAACGCCTAAGTAATTTCCCCTCCACACATATTCACTTAAAAATACAAACACACACAATTACATAATGAAACTACTTAATGCCTTTGTGCTTTAAACTACGCCTTTCGATAAAGAATAATGTTATTAAGATTAAAATGTGTGTGTTATAAGCTAAGCAATAGAGGGACATAAAACAAAAAAAATATTACTATTATACAACCATATAAGTATTAACACTTGTAAAGGAAGAAACTGGTTTCTGACATACAGATAACGTTGCTTCAGAAATCAGGGCTAAACTTATATTGCAATTATGATAAATATATTCTAATCTAGTCTAAGATTTTAGTAAAGTTTTCCCGGCTCAGTGCCCGTGGATCGCCCAGTCCCCTTATCACAACACAAATTGTGTTCTTTAATTTCATTTCTGGATACAGCTACCCGCTTTTATTTCTTAGTTATTTTAGCAGTCCACAGGTCAACAATCACTGGTCACTTCCCAGTTTTATTTAGACGAAGTTTTTTTTATTGACTTCCACTTCCTTATTTATAACATCATTGGACCATCACTTTCTATTTCTCAACTTTCTACAAGACACGAGAACGATGTCTATGACAGCCGAACGAACGGACGTACTCGTAGAGACGTATATGACAAGGCGAGTACATCACTGCCGGCGGCAGAATTATTGATATGGTGGCTGTGCTTCCCCTTGGTAACTTGTCATAAGTTCTACTACCAATAGGTTGTTTCTATTGCACCACCCGGAGATATGTATAGGGGCTCTTAAGGGCACTGTTTTCATAGACACAACGTGGACCAAAATTCCACACGCTCCTATGGTGGAGCCATTTTATTAACGGAATGGTCTAAAATGTGTTCCGCGCAGCTGTGAACCGATCCGCCCTACGAAAGAGTTCAACGCGTCGCGACTACGGGTGGCCAGGCCAGGGAACCTCGGGGACTTCGACCGACTTCTTATGATAAGCACTAATGATGGAGGCATCATTAAGTCTTATCATAACTATTTTACGTATCTGCAAAAGCTCACGATAAAAAACTACTGAGTAAACATATTACACTAATCCAATAAATCAAAAAAACTCTGTGCGAATCCGTTAAATTTTAAAGAATTTAATTTTAAAATTTCATTACTAGATGTCCACTTTCTTCTTAACGTAGTCATCGATCTGATCTTCCGCCGAACGTTTCAAAATAATAATTACGTTATAGTACGTAAGCGTCAAGTATGCCGGCGTTGTTTTGTTTACATGCAACGAGGACACGTGGTATCTATGTACACACGACGCATGCGTGCCGCATCGCATGCGCACTCCTGTACGATGCAAGGCGACGCTGCCGGTGCGGCAAGGGGGCGCATCGTCATAGGTATTCTCAATATTGTGTGATGCTTGCGTGACGATTTGACGATGCTGGTGGTGGCTTGCGGTAGGGGATGCGCCGGCGGCGGCTGCGGCGGTGGGGACTGAGGAGTGGGGAGTGGTGGGGCTCCGCTCGTGGCGGCGGGAGGGCGGCGCGGCGGCGTCGCGGCGCGTCCGGCAGTCGCGCGCCGCACGCCGCCGCGCAAGCCCGCCGCGAGCCGCGCACAGTAGCGCGTCTGCGTCCGCGATGAGTGCACAGTGAGCGAGCGCGTCCCCCCCCCGGACCGCCTCGACTCTGCCCATGGAGTACCAGCACGTCCAGCTTGCGCCGCCGGCGCCACCGCAGCTGCTGCCGCCCGCGCCACCACCGCCGCCGCCGCTGCCCTCGCTGCCGCAGCTCCAGCACGGACACCACCAGCACGCGCACCACCTGCAAGACGACGACCGCTGGAGCCAGTATCACATCTGGAGGCAGCACGTCTTCGTCAACGGTCAGTCGCCCGAGCCCTCCGCTCCCTGCGCCCGCGCCTCCTGGCCCGGCCCCGAGGACGGGTTCGCGCTTTCTCCGCGCGCTCCGTGATCGATGTCCCGTCGCAAAACTTGCGAAAAAGAGAAAGTTCGCAAACCTCAGACGCGCGAAATTTTCAGTTTATCGAGAGCTCTTTGTTTCGTTAATTTTCGGCCTTTCACCTCACTGTTTCGACTCAGCGCACTCGATTCTGAGATGTGTTTTCCGGAACAAAATATATTACTTATATATAGAGCATAAAAAACCAGTGTCATCAGTGGCGGGTCATCGGAGCCCGATATAGTGACCCGATAAGCGGTCCCGAATATCAAGGCCAAGGAGAACGTCACGAGCACGCGCCGTTTGAAAATAATGTTTTCGTCCGCGCCTCGAAGCCAACCTGGCCTCCTGAGCCTATCGTGAAGGCTTGCGTTACATGTGATCGGATCGATGAGGGCGGTGTACCCGGTGAAAATAACGTGGCGGAAAGCCCGCAAACCAATTAGCGCGGAAGGTAGGAAGCCTTAGCTGGCGCGCGGTCGCGGCCTACGACTGCCGTGCGCCTTTACTAATCAACTACTACATATATCCCGACACCATCCGTGGTTCCAGTGAGACCATACTTCATACAAGCTGCCAAGATACAATTTTCTACGACCCGATATGAAACCATAACAATTATTCGTTTGTTGATTACAAAATGGAGACCCGAATGGATTGTTCTGCCAATTCATGGGAATCCACAAAAATATAATTTTGGATAAATGTTGATTTACCATCAGGGTATACAAGGTACGTAATCTTCAGGTCTATGACCTATCTTCAGGCCTAGGCCTTAAATGACCTATTCACGTCAAGCCTTTTGCTAGGATGCCGAGCTCTTGAGGGTAACGTAGCGTGCGCGATTGCCGTCCGTTCCCACGGCATCACCTGAACGATGCGCGTGCGCACTCGCGGGATTATTTTTACCTACCGTGATTTAATAAAACGTATTTTCGTTTAGGCTCTTGAAGCTCTTGGACGCGTCGGTGTCCGAGAGTTTCCTACTATGTACTTGATGGTGCATTTTTTTTATATGATTTACCTTGATTAAGCATCTAAAGTGATATTTATTGTCAGAGTATGTTATCAATCGGCGTATTCTATCTCACGCGCGTCCTCACCACAAAGGATCATTTTAAAACTGAGCTTTTATTTTAATATTTAAAATATTCTATCAGCAAATTCTGAAAACTACATTTTTATCACAGTTATGTATGAGTATGAGTATCGTTGATGCTTATGACATACATTTGATATCACGCGCCGTACAAAACTATGGCATTGGAGAAATATTCCAAAATGGATTATTAATTTATTATTTTCATTAACAAACATGTTGACCCTTTGTAGGCCCTTCGGCCTTCCGTCACGTCGCGCCGGCGACAACCTGACAGTCGTACAAAATGCAGAGAAATCGCATTATCTATACTGAAGAGTAAGCAATCATATCCGAGAAACTTTCTCTTTCTCGACACCGTTAATGCACCGAGTGCAGCCAAAATTGCACAGCTGCAACTGTAAGGCACCGACCTCTATCCACGTCGACCGGCTCTGCGCCGGTGAGACGATCGAGACGAATATCTTGCAGCTCCATGTCCTAATTTACTTAACACGTAATGGCAAGTAGTGGGCCAATTAAAAAGTAACTGGTCGATCGGTTCGTGACGACGCAACAGCTCAGAGCTCCGGGCACACGGATGCGGGCGGAGGCGGTGCGTCGGCGGCGCTCGCTGTATCTTTCGATCACGGCGTGGCCGCGCGCACTTTCACTCCGAATATTTGGGAAAAAGTTGCGACCTTTTCGCGACTTTCTCCCGTCGGTCCGCTCCCCGCGCCGCCCCGCCCTGCCCCGCCCGCGCCGTCAGCACGTGCTCACTTCCGCGTGCGCGCGCGCCTTCCACTTTTACTTTTCAACTCAACAAAGCGCGAGCTCTCCGCTCGAGACCGAGATGACGACACTGACCGCGGGCGGGATACGCCTCGCTGACACCTCTCCTGCGGTTCAATACGTAGCCTGACGCTCATTTACGAATCGTACTACCACAAAGATCCCTTGACCTCATTTTGATTATTATGCAGTACAGATCCCATAATACGTTACTAGTTCCTGCCCGCGGCTTTGCCCCATTGTATCGGAACAAAAGAGCCATGTCCATGTTGAAAATTGTACCCAGCTTCTATAACAAACCACCACGCATCCATGCATACACCAAATACTTTCGCATAAATAATATTAGTAAGATAGTCTGAAAACCGAATGGATGAGCATTATTAGATCCTATATTCAACTGTGCCATAGAAAAATCCAATCATGTTCACAGTGAAAACATACAATGCACTGAAACAAATTGAATATAGGCATATTCATAGCACTTTGTATCAATGTTTGCCATGAGAGGTTCGGATATCTGGATTTATTAAATTTTACCGAGTTTGTGTAGCAATTGCAAACACTACAGTGAACTGTCTGTCACAGTTACATTATCGAAAGATTTCCATGTCCATGGTGGCGTTTTTTAATGAACATTATACTATACATATTTTAGCAACGTGATCGTCTTATATTATATTATAGTAACGGATTACTGTACGTCGATTAAAGTACAAACATTGGAACTTTTTAACAGATAATAATGTTATTATGGTAATTTTCCAGCAGCTAACCCCGTTTATAAGAATTGATGATCATGCTTTACATGTTTAGTCAATGTAAAAGTTCTTTATATCCAATTAATTCAAAAAATATTCGAAAGTGTCACTTTATAAATAAATTTAAAAATTCTACGTTCCAGCATTCATGTCGCAAAATATGAATCGGAACTGATCATAATATAAGAGATTAGGTTTCTCATGGTTAACTTCAAACTACTAAAAATGAATATCACAATTTTCCATTTCAAACCAGCTTCAAAAGGAATAGATTTATTTTTTAATCATTTAATAGGCAAGCGTTTTGTAACTTCTTGATGGTAAATGATGGTACGGTCAAGATGGATTTCAATTGTCTATAAAAAACCTGATTACTAGTTTTTTTTGTAATCTCCAGGATTTAAATGATTCCGAATAAACAGACGCTGATATGGCATTCCATTACTTTCAAGACGACTGTATGTTTGGTGGTCCCTTAAAAATGTCATAGAGAATATAATATAAGAGAATCAACCATTATATTAGGTATTGAAATCGGTTTATTGGATTTTTAAAACACTTTTGTCGTAGTAAATGTTTTTTAATAAAATGTCCTACCTTACTCCTTAAAACATCAGCTATCTACCAGTGAAAGTCTTGTCTTAGTCCCGTGAAAAATCAAACAGTTTTCCAGTCTAAGCGAATTGATTCTAGATTTACATACTTAAATTTACTTTCTATCCGAAGGATTAGGTATAACCCACTTTTCATATATATGACAAAAAATCTAGTCTCACGGCTCAGGTGGTAATAGCTTTGTCTTCTGCAATGATTTGTGTTAGGAACATAGATGTTTGTTCTGTGTTGAGGTGTTAACTTGTATTATATGTGTGTAATTACAAAAAATATATAAGTATTCTGTCACTTATCTAGTTCCCATATCTATGCTTAGTTTGGGACTAGATGATACTGCGTGGAATGTCCATGAATATTTATTTATATTATGCTTTCTTACCCGCGGTTGGACTTCCTACGGGAATCGTACATTTTCCGGGATAAAATGTAGCATATGTGCTATTCCAGACTATAACCTATCTTTGTTCTAAATTTCATCTAGGTCCGTTCAGCCGTTCTAGCGTGATTGAGTAACAAACGTCCATCCATACATCCAAACATTTGCGTTTATAATATTGGTAGGAAGTAGGATATTGCGAGGATTTTTCCAATATGTGTGAGTATAAATTAATAGAGTAGCAAAACATTTATTTTGACACGACATAACATAAGTAGTTACATACAATGGACAGATTATATGACAGATAAAAATATAGTAATAGTAACTACAACAAAGATAGCCAAACCAGTATTAGGAGTTAAACCAGACCTACCTGTACCTATACCTTCAAATTATAAAAACCCCAAAAGTAAATACAATAGAGTGTACCCCTGAGCCAAAAAAGCAACAAAAAATTGCAGTAGAACTTTTTCAAAGTTCATCCAGAGAAAGACTGCCTTCACACCTGGCAATCTATTGCCAAGCAGTGGTGCACTCGCATTGCTGTGTTCCGATGTAAGGGTGTTGGTGCCGGTGCAATCACATGCGCATGAGAAGTAACATACCCGTCTCGGGTGACGGGCACAACGGGGTGAGACTTAGGTCTTCATATACTTTGGCCGTGGAGGACCTAAGTCGTATCGCTGTCGTTATGGGCGGAGGTAACCACTTACCGTCAGGTAGGCGTTCAGCTCATCCCATCACTTTTGTTACAAAAGAAAAATTTACTACTAGCTGCACCCTGCGGTTTTCCGCGATCAAAATTAGCCTAACCAGGATATAAGCTATTCTGGTACCAAATTCATCCAAATCCGTTGAGCCGTTTGAGCGTGAAGGTGTAACAAACGTAAACACACGCACACAAGTGTGATATGTATGTCTCTTTGTTCTCTATCATTGTTATCTAAGATCTGGAATTGTATCTGTGCAGAACTTTGTCCCGCGCATAGATCTTTGCTCTGTGTCAGTAATTTCATTTGAATAATAAGTATGTATTCAAATTTTCCTCATAGCTCAGTTGGTAGTAGCTCTGCGTTCTGCAGGTTGTGAGGTCGATTCCCACCCAGGACAAGGATTTGCGTGACGAACATTTGTTTTGTTCTGTATTTTATCAATATTCTGGTTCCCGTAGATACGATTGGTTTGTTGCGACATGGTGCTATGTGAAATGAACACGAATATTTATTTATTTTAGTCAAAATGATAATAATTTTTACCACTACTTATAATTCGTGTCTAATCATCTCATCTATGTTGCAATATTGACCTTCAAAGTTTTTTCGTAAGTTTTAAACAATTTATTCGTACTAAATATTTAAATATAATTTAAAAATAAATTCTAAGACTCAAGATGGGAAATACCACGTAAACAAGACTGAACGTAGGTAATGAAATTGCATTTTCAATTAATTACAAAACCTAAGTCGGGCTGACCACAATTGGAACCAAAAATAGCAAAGAATGAGCCTTTACTTCAATTCGTTAATGAAAAACAGGTAAACAAGAGAGGCTTTATGGTGTGTGTGTAGGTATTAGGTACATGATCAGTTGTCCAAGCGAAGAGTGTTACATTTGTGCGTTGCGTTAGTTACAACAACACTTGCTGCAGTGTTGTAGTAACTGTTGGTTGTTGTGCGCCCCGCAAGCGCACGCGCACCGGTGAGAGTAAAAGTATCTTCCGGTAGCATTTCCGCATCGAGGTGCGATCCGCTTCCACCTCCCCCCCTCTTGCCCCTCCCCCTGGGTCCCCTCGCACCGCCCGCAGCTCCACTCGCCTTCCGACTTTTACTTTCATCCGGCGGCGCGGTGCAGGCACGATTCAGCTCGTCCCTCTCACCGTAACCACCTAACCATTTCTATTTCCGGTTTCTTTGAGTTCGTAATCCGTATGCATTATCATAGTTGCTACAATTTTCATAATTGGAAATCTAAGCTTAATACACCAATGAAAAATGCGAACTATAAAATTTCCATTTTATTATACAACTTCCAATTAGCGTGATATCTAATCCTATTTCAAAGTGGGATCATTAGCAATGGCGTCATAGCATATATTGAAATGTTCAATAGGTTTCCGATGAAACAGATCTTAGTTTCAAGTTGTTTTCGTAATTAATTGGCACTATATGCTTATTAGGATAAGCGAAGGACAAAAACGGAACCATTTCTTTCGTGTCCGTCTGCCTGTTATACTCTTATTACTCGCCTTTGTACTAAAAAACTATTGGTACAATAATAAACCTGAAAATTATTAATTACTATGGTATGCGTATTATATGAACGGTCATATAAATAGTGTTTTTCCTACGAACAACTCAGCTACAACCATCTTCCCGTACGTAATTTTTCCGTAATACAATAAAATATAATTCATACCAATGAAAATTACAGATGAACGAATAAGATATTTGATGAAACTCATGTCCACTTACGGTTTGTAATGTAATGTCCCCACTCAACTATTGTTATTTCGACACTGACTTTCTCTCGCGACATTTAAAACTACGCCCAAGCCTAACTTTAAATTTACTTTGGCAAAATGAAAATTTAACAAAGATGTTGCCGTGAAGTGTTTTTTGCGAACCACTTTCTATATCTCCAACTACTATGAAGCAAAGTCGCTGTTTTCGTCTGTCTGTTTCTCCGATAACATCGTCTAAACTACGCAACGGATTTTGTTAAGGTTTTCATTATCATTTAGAGCAGTTTTTTTCAACGTGTGGATGTCTTCGAGCCTCTTTAGGGGGGGTGGCGAATCTTCTATAGGGAAGTTGCAAAAGGTTGTGAAAGCACCTGCAGTAAAATAAGCAATAATTATTATGAAATAAATAATTATGAAAATGAATAAATAAGTTGGATTGAATATTTGTCACAAAATAAAACACACGAAAAACATCTACGGGTCGCGAAATATTTCTTCATACTAAAGGGTTTGTGTCATGAAAAAGGTTGAAAAACACTGGTTCAGAGATTTTATCTGGAAGGTTTATATGTAATATATACATGCATATTACGGCTCCATGGCTTAGTGACGGCTCCATGGCTTAGTTGGTAGTAGCCCTGCCTTCGAAGCGAGGGGTCCCGGGTTCGATTCCCGGCCGGGGCATACTTTGTGTGGTGAGCATGAAGTTTGTTCTCGGGTCTTGGGTGTTTGTCTTGTGTTTCTGTGTTTGTCCATGCCATCTGCGACACAGGGAATCCTAGTGCAGAGGTATGAGTGTGTAAACGTTTATTTATTTATTTATTTATTATAGTAGAGAAGAGCCGATAATTTCAATGATTTGTAGTGATGTCGTACAAACATATGTTTGGGCGCTTAAATGGCTAAACCTTATGAGATAGATCGAAATCATATATTACGGAATTATATTACGACCTACCTCACACACTGTACAACCTTGCGAAGCCGGGGTAGATCGCTAATGGGATTATAAATTGGAACATTATCAATTATCACTAATAAGAAGGATTCACATGCCGATTCAGCAGGTCATATTGTTTCTTATTGCTCATTATGAAAAAGAGTTATCTTGTTGTGTAGGTTCGATTGGGTTAACCAATTCATTATAGATTACCAGCTACCAGCTGGTTTGGTCTACCAATTCTGGTTGTGTCATACAAAATTTACCCCTCTCCTCCGGAGGTGGGCCCTTTAAATTATTAACATGAAAACGTACCCTATATCCGTTCCCAGGAATCTAGCCCTATATAAAAAATATCAAAATCGATTCAGCGTTTGGAGCGAAAGCTTAACAAGTTAGGATTATTGTATGTAAGACTTTAGATTATTAGTCTGGATATACATATTTACACAAGACACTTACAAAGAGAGTAAAAACAAGATTGCAGAGACATTTAGTTTAGATGGAGTAGGGAGGGGAACATTATTAGGATGAAGAAAATAATATATCATGTACATTGTTTATTTTCGATGGTCGTTCGTTGCTTGCGTTCTACGCTGCTCGACTGTTAATGATTGATATTCAGATAACGTACCACAGATATAAAAGCATTAGTTAAAAGCTAAAAAGGTTTCCGACGCGAGGTCTCAGTCCATCATACATAATAATAAGTAAAAAAGCGTACGGTCGAGTGACCACTTCAACTCTAACTCAAAACTTTCTCGTGCACTTTCGCTCAATTCACACGTTCACGAAAATGATCGCGCGTCGTCGGAAAACGACTGCTTTCTCCATTGCGCAAGAGCAACGGCTACTTCCCGCTGTGATCCCTCCCCTCCCCCTCCCGCGCGCTTCTCGTCCCGCGCCCCTCTCCCGCAACCGCCGGCACTCCTCACCTATATTTCCCGAGTAGGAAGTAAACGGTTACGCAACGATACCTTTCCACCAGCGATGCCGATGGCGCGCGCCTTCCGCTGCGTACTGCCACCCCCACCACTGCCGCCGTCACCAGCGAACACACAGTGAATATTGATTTTAATTCTGGGAGGGGGAATAAGTAAAGTATAAGCAATTCAAGATAGGGTTTACTCAGAATATTTGTAATACTGAACACAAGCATGAAGAATTCTGTCATAAAATTACGATAGATTAGGACAATTACTTTCTGACGGTGAAAATACATGGCTCACTGGACAAGGAGTCTCAATGTTCACATGATTTTCAAGGATTTAACATTATTACGTATTTCTTTGGTAGCAGCATATGTATCGTAGGTAGGTATAGTACCACCGGTAGAGTTCAGTGAGTGTTCTGGCGCGGCGCGCGTGGTGTAATGTGATGACGTCAGTACGGCACTTTCTCCGCACCACGGAGAGTGAGAGTGCCTGCCGGCTACAGCCATGGCCGCGCCTCCCGCCCGACCTGATTCTAAAATCAAATATACATTTTGTATGTTTGTTACGTAGAAACGTACACCTGCCTCAGTGGATAAGCATTGAATGTGATGTGGCGTGCCGTGCGGTCCACACGCGCGGAACCTGCGCGAGGAAAGCGTTGCGCGCGCGCACGTAACGCGCGCAACTAGGTTACTTCCCGCTTCCTACCGCCATCGCGCTCCACCGCAACCGCTTTTTGTGAACAACTCATAGATATTACTCTTTTTGCTACGTCGATTGTAATAATCGAACATCCATATGACGACGTTGGAACATATAGATGAAGCATCCGGCAGTTAATTTGTGTCATTTTATTTGCTCGCTTTCAAACACCGTTTATGGGTAGATAGATGAAATGAAGGTTTGCTAAACTTGTAAAACGATTACGAGTAAATTGAAAATCGGGCGTCGAATGAGCAACTGAAGGCTCTCGCATAGAGGGATAAACGTGTGGGTGACACGTGACCGTCGCGAACTCACCCCCTCGCAAGGAGGTTTACTGGCGCCCCACCAAAGAACCACCTCTCCGTGTGTACATATAGTGTTCATACCATAAGTCACGGAAGTTGGCGAGATGAAAATGAAACTTCTCTCTTTATATGTAGGTCTAAAATTGCGTGAAGCCTGTTTGATTTGCCGCGCGTCTAGTGCAACGTACCGACCGACCGGTAGGCGCTTGCGCGCGCGCCTCCATGGGTCCACGTGCTTACTGTACACAGTTCGATGCCTAGCGAGATGTTTAGTGCAAATAATGCGAATACTTTGCGAGTTCACTTATATATTTTGTGATATGTATGATGCCTATAAGCACCGGGCGAAACCGCACTGCGGGTGACTTTTCCCGAGTCTCGCTAAAGTCGCCGCAGTGCCGTCCCGCGCCGCACCCGGCTCCGGAACGGCCGGCCGGCGTGGCGGCCGGCGTGACCCCCTACCTGCTTGTTCCAGGCAAATCGGTGAACAATAAGGATGTCCTCGAAGACAAGAAGGAAGACAACGATCTCTGGGAGACGCAGGCCGCCTTCCTCGGGCCGAACCTGTGGGACAAGACGCTGCCCTACGATCCCGATCTCAAGGTACAAGAAGTCAGTACTCGCAACTTTATTACCTACTGCGTGTCGTGTGCGTCCTCCCCCGCTTGCCCCGCGTACCCCGCGCAGTGCCCCGCCGCGCCGCACTAGGTAATAGAGTCGCTACGTTGACGCGACGCCCGCACCAGCGCCTCTTCCTTCCTTCTCCCGCCCCGTGACTGTTTCGTCTATTTCCGCTTCCGCGTTAAGTGTTTCGTTATATTAGTGTAGTAGGTATAAGTGATTACATTTGCTGGCGCCCTGCGATAATGCCTCGCGAACGGTACGGAGAGATAGTGCGTGGCTCGCGAGACCCGCCAGGCCGGGCTGGGCCGAGCCGGGCCGTGGTGAGGCGGCGCGAGGTGGTGCTTACTCGCGGTGCTTGTGTTGCAGTATGTGGACCTGGACGAGTTCCTGTCGGAGAATGGCATGCCAGGCGAGGCATTGGGAGGCGCGCACCTGGTGGCTGGCGGCGGAGGCGGCGCAGGCGGCGCCCCCTTCCCGCCGCTCGGGCTGCCCACGCCCGTCACCAAGCGCGAGCGCTCGCCCTCGCCCTCGGACTGCATGAGCCCTGACACCATCAACCCGCCGTTATCGCCCGCCGACTCCAGTGAGTATCCACACCCGTGATCCCCTATACACCATTCCCCTCCGCACCCTACCGCACCAACGTCACCTGTACGAACCGCTCGTTATGTTTCAGCGTTCTCGATGGCTTCTTCCGGGCGCGACTTCGACCCCCGAACGCGCGCCTTCTCGGACGAGGAGCTCAAGCCGCAGCCGATGATCAAGAAGTCCCGGAAACAGGTAAATGAAGTTAGTGCGCTGATCATTCCTACGGCATGTCCGAGCCGGGACGGCGGACTTACAGACGCACACACACATACACACACACATATACATATATGCACGCTTTTACTAACTTGTAAATACGAACCCGCAATGGACTTTTTCACCAGGTGCATTCTCGTCGTATGGAGCTTATGCCCGCCCCCCAAAATCAAATATCAATGTAGTCCATTTAAATCTATTGTTTGTTTAGTAGGCGGGGCTCTTTAAACGACAGAACAAACTACCACTTAATATCTTTCACATATGTTCATACAAACAAACATACACACACCACAACTTGGTCAAAACCAAGTCGCTGAATTCATATTCATAAATTGATGTAGTTGGGTGGGATGAGCAGGGTATCCCAGATGACCTATTATATATTTAGTGACAAAAGTTTATTGTGCAAAACAAATTTCGTTTGAATTGCCCGGCTCGATGAAATTAAATTTGTAATGTATTACAAAAATTACATTACTAGGTTCTATATCCATGATATCTCGAATGTTGTATTAAAGCAGTGCCGTAAATTAAGTCATCATTCAAATAAAGTCTTGATGCAGGAACGCACACCTAGGACGTTCTGATCGCAGGACGTCGATCAGAACTACTGCTATTTTATATAACAAAACTGTGGAAAAAATTTCACATCATCACTTTATGAAAAAGAGTTTGAGAAACTAATTCTCTCATAAACTCGGAAGCCGTGTTTCGCATTTAACGACGTAATATGTGTAATATGTATTATATAATACAAGTAGTTGTTCTTTATTATTGGATGAGTGAGTAAAATTATTTGATTCTAATTGGACTAAACGGCATTTCGTATGTGTGTACTTATATTTTGTATATGGGTGTGTCCAAGCAAACTGCCACACTATTAACCAATCTTTCTTAAACTTGGAATATGGATAGATAGGATAATAATAGCATAAATAGGATGGTGGTTTTTGGACCAAATCGTTCGATGGTCCAAGAAGAATTATGATCTTCAATGAGCTGGCGAGAGATTCAGGAATTTGATCCTTAAGAATCCGTAAGATCCGTTAAGAATTTAAATAATATTACAAATCAAATCATAAAGATTTAAATCAGTTAAGAAAACATAAATTATCAGTAATTTTGAGCAGTTTCCTTATTTAGAAGCGCATATCTCATTATATATTAACTGTATTCAAAAATATATTTAGAAAGCTCTGAATTATTAAAGCTCTTGTAATGATACCCCACAAACCACAAAATTTAGATCTTTATCTAAATTCACTACACTGTAGCACCTGTGTGGGTGCCGGTGCAATCACTTGCGCGTGAATCAACGGGGTGTGACTTAGGTCTTCATATACTTTGGTCGGGGAGGACCTAAGTGGTATTGCTGTTGTTATATGCGGAGGTAACCACTTAACATCAGGTGGACCTTCAGATCATACCATCATTTTTGTTATATGAAAAAAACCATAAGGTCGAAAGTGAAATGCAAGTAGGTCAGTTAACGCCATTTTCCAATTGAATCCTAATAAACAGTAATCTGTCTTATCATTATTGATATTAATTACCCTGAATAACTTAACCGGGGGAACTTATCTAGAGAAAATGGGGGAAGCAAGTGGCTGATCAGTTATAGATTATAATAATTACATAATGTTAAGTCAAAATCAAAGTTAAAAATATTTGTTGTGACTAAACAAGCAGTAACGAGTGGATCTGCAGGAAACTTAGAATGGGAGTGAATAGGAAATTACTCAATCCAAAATACACCAGACCACACCACGCCACACCACACCACACGACGCAACATCGCTTTACTAACGCTTCAACAAGTTACTAACAACTACTTTGACATAACACGCGTCCTTGTACAGTCAGCGAATACCTCTTATCAATATGAAATACAATCTTATTAATATTGATAACTGAAGTTCTTGTGAGTAAGTACTGTTATTTACTTGTAAGTTGTCGCTTACTGTACACGTAGAGTTATGTACACATGGTCAATTTCAATTTCATAGTGACAATCCTCTTGTTATAAGTAAAAACGTGTTCTGTCTCTATAAAGGTTAGACCGCACTGCGCGGAACGGCACTACAGCGGAGCAGCGCGACATGACCCGGCTCATCTTTTCATACCGCACTTGAACCACAGCGGAACGAGAGTACGCAGCAAATTTTGTTCGTCAGGTGTGCGGTCACCTCTTAACGAGATGAGCGTGGATCTGATAATAATTTCCTTGTTTTGTGATAAAGAAGAAAGGTCGGGAAAACTTCGTAAAACTAAAACTCTTAAAATCTTTTTGGCAATTTCTTTTTTTTTTTATAATGACTCAAGATAAATTCTTTTCAAAATTACAAATAGAATTAACTTTTTCTCGTCTAACGCCATTTTATTAAACTGTCATTTCACGGGTTAAACGTGTTTTGACTTAACAACGGGCAGTGTCGCGCCGCTTGCTATACCGCACTACCTGCGCCAGAATTCATACTATTTCATATGAACAATAAACGGTCGCGTCGTGTCGCGCTGCTCCGCTGCAGTGCAGTTCCCCTCAGTGCGGTCTTACCTTTAATGAACCGACGTCGGCCCGTCTGCGCACACCCATCCTTCACCCGACTGCTTCGGTGCACGCGCCACCAACCGCCCACCTGTGCGCCATCTTACAGAGAGCTGTGGACGATGTGTTTTGCACACTATAATGTTGAGATTTATCTACTGCCAGCTCATATACACTTCGTCGCAGCTCTCTTGTTACTTCTGTACAGTTAGACCGTAGCCAATACAGAATTAAAAGATAATGAAAAATTATTATATTTAGATTAAATCGATGTCTAATTCGTTTTTATAAATCATCCGAGAATGTTTCAAAGTAAGCTAAGTAAAACACGGAAAATAAGACGTTTCAGCAATTCCAGCGAGCGCAGGCAGCTATCACGCAGAGAGGACGGCCCGCCGGGACGGTACGGGACGGAACGGGAACGGGGACGGCACGCGAGCGACACGCACTCATGTCTGTCGGTATTGCCGTTGTGGGCACATTCTCTTAAAAGTGGCGCATATTATTCAACTATAAGTATTAATTTATATAAATAAACCACTCAGTCATTGGACATAAAAGCTAAATTAACTTGATGAACAGTATATTTTTATGAATTCATAAACTTCAGATCAGACAGGACGATCTAGATTATTTTCGACCTTGTAAATATAGCAATGTAAGTGCAGGCACAACAATAACTGTGATTTGAGATCGGTGTAGGCGGCTGTGTTTGTGTGTGTGTGCATGAGTACTTTCGTCCGTTAGCCCCTTCAAGGTATCATTCTGGTTATGTGTTGTTTACCTAAGGTAGGTAGGTTCTATTCCGGGACTCCTGCGTATGCCTTTCATATACTGTAAAGTGAAGTGTCTTCGAAACACGATCAAATCTTACTCTCATCTAACGTAAAACAACAATTAAATCAAACCTTTATTTTTCGACCAAAAGTTAAAATCAATTTTGGTATGTCGATCTAACATCCGCACTTTGGCATTTTCTATATTTTCGTTACCTTATTTTAATATACTTACAATCTTAAAAAATATAATAAAGAATATAAAACGATAGAGTCAATCCTGCGAACAGTTCCCACGTGTTAGAAGACTGTAAAGAACAAGCCATACTAAGTCAGTGGCAAGCGCTCCACTACATATGTACTCGTATCTATTTGTAAGGTTGTACAATAGCAAGCGTACCGTCACCGCACCTACTCCTCTCAAACCAGTGAGCATCACTTATGGCGTTTAAAGTTTTCAAACAAAGCTTACCTGGCTTCTTCGCGAGGTATTTCGAAATTAACTTGTATTCTTAAAAATGCAAATAAATGTAATTGCCAAACGCGTTTCCCAAAGTTAGCAGAATGCAAATTCTAGCATAGCAATAATTTGAGTTGCTATTATAGCTGTTAATTATAATTAGCGAATATATACTACTTGTAGTTCTATTCGCCGCAGCGCGGAAGGGTGGGTGTGATCGCATGTGGGCTGGGTTCGTGCCGTGTATGGTCTATGCAGAGGACCTGCATTAGAATGGCAGCTATTGCAGTCTTCATTCTGAAAATTGTTCGCCAGCCGCCGACGGATTTTACAGGCAGTAGGCAGTTGCGATACAGTAATGTGAACTGCATCAAACGGCTAATGAAATGGCCAGATTCAGATCATCTGCATAGCCAGTTACAGTGCATGGACGTTCTATTAAAAAACAGACTGATCTTCACGTTCAGGGGGAGAAGCATGTTTATTGGCAACTCGTGAACTATAATGACGTCGAGCATAGATCATGATCAGTTATTCGGAACTGTATTTTACTGATTTTTTTCTTTAATGATGACTTTTACTATAATCGTAAAACTGTGCTACGTGATTGTCTTTCACGGGTTTTGTGGAGTATAATCTGTAGCATAACGTTGCCGCCACGCTACCGCTATATCTCGTGGGCTGCGTCAAAGAGCAGACGGGCATGAAGGCCCGCTCCATATAACAAGCGATAACGACCCTCTGACTTCTTTTCCTATGTATGTTGCGTTGCTTTGTCTAGGTGGCTGTTATAGCTCGTTGTATGGAATGCGAGATGGAGCTGAGGTGAGACCGAGGGCTGGTAGCTAATAGTGTGGTCATATCGCAGTTCGTGCCGGACGACCTGAAGGATGACAAGTACTGGGCGCGTCGGCGGAAGAACAACATGGCGGCCAAGCGCTCCCGCGACGCGCGCCGCATGAAAGAGAACCAGATCGCACTGCGCGCCGGATATCTTGAGAAAGAGGTATGTGTTCTGCTGATCACCACACGGGACTTGAGTTTGCATGCCGTTTCCTCAACGACCTAAGCGTTTTAAGAAACCTACCTAAAGCGTGGTTCACTCACTGCAAAACAAGTAATAGGACAAAGAGCATTACACGTTTTTATTACATTACGCCAGGAGGCGGCGAATTTCATGAACGCTTTTAAGGATTGTTCCCTGACTCGGAGTGGTGAAATAATTCGAATTGCTGTGTTGCGGCTGACAACTTGTGTTGCTCAGGGACTCGTCCTCTTCTTATTTGAGGGTTATGCAAGTTGGGTCTACCTATTCATACTGTAGGGAAGAACCTCCGTCCTTCCCTATTATAGTGTGTTGTATAGGCAGAATATTATTAGAAGATAAGCTGACTTTTTACGACTGACCGACTTGCTTTTGACAACATGTGACCTGATGTTACGTAGCAACTACGTAGTCAGCTTCGATGGTGGTGCCTGGCATAACTTGAACTTTTGGTGAATTAAAACGTCGTAGGGAAACTAGCTTGGGAGTAAGGTTTCGGCTGGGGAAATATCCAGCCAGTAATCAGTATCCAGTGGTTCCGAAAGCCAGGAATCCGTTCTGAACGTCGCTTGGCGACCAAACCATCGGCCAAACCACGGAACGGTACTAACAAGTGCTGCTTGCGGTTTCAGAACATGGGATTGCGGCAGGAGGTGGAGCTGTTGAAGAAGGAGAACCACATCCTGCGCGAGAAGCTGTCCAAGTTCTCGGACGTGTAGTTCCCGCCCCCGCCCCGCGCCTGCGCCCGCGCCGCTACCGCACACACAACGCGACACGTAGGTACGAACCCACTTCACCTTGCCTGGGACCCGTGTCTATGAGACATAGTCTGCGACTTGTTAAAACATGCACTCTCACCGACACATCTCCAAGTTATATAACAATTTGGTTATCTTCTTGTTTCAAGAACTTACAATAAAGTAATTTATGACCAAATTTTCCAAAAAATTTTTTCACAATTTTATGTTTAAATAACCTATCGCTATTGTAGTAATTGTGCAATTTGCGCCCGTCACTCTGAGACGGACGTCTCAGGTGCCTGTAATTTTATCGGCACTCAAACTCTTTCACCGGAACACAGCAAAGTGAGTGCACTGCTTGGCGGTAGACCACCACCAGAGGTGTGGAGGCAGTACTTCTCCAGACGAACTTGGCACAAGTTACTAGACGTCTCTCATACTTGTCTATACACGAGCGCAGTAGGCGCAGTAATATCTCTATGACGGTTCAGGTAGCTGTCCCTACTGACCTATCTCAAAAATCTACCCTGTATATGCAAGGCAGGGTTCTTTTTGTAAAGTAAGTTTAAGTAAGTTGTAGTTACCATTGTTTGCGTTGAATTAGTTGTAGGCAAATTAGTTGGCTAACTTCTGTTGTAGAAAAATCGTTTTTCCGTTTTAAGAAAGTCGTTAGAAGAATTTTTATTCTATTTAATATGGTGATAAATTTACCGTTAAAAAACGTAAATAAACAATAGCTTAACCGTTATTATTTATGTGTTTTTTTTTATTATGCGAATAGTTAAATCTGCAGGAATGGCAATCGCGAACGAAGTCGCGGGTACCGATGTTTTCCTGTCTTGATTCACAATTTGACAATCTGCTGTCAAATTAAATGGTGGCAAAAACTCATACAAAAATTTCCAAAAAATTAAAATTTTCTTATAAAGTTATATTATGCAATACTTGCAATAAATGCGAAAGTGAGTTTTTTGTTCGTTACGCTTTTACGCCTGAACCAATATTCAAAATTCATTCACCAATGGATACGTTATCAGCG
This sequence comes from Aplocera efformata, assembly GCA_921293045.1. Lineage (NCBI taxonomy): Eukaryota > Metazoa > Arthropoda > Insecta > Lepidoptera > Geometridae > Aplocera > Aplocera efformata. Next base: position 15,066,004 of record OV121038.1, on the reverse strand, counting down.
AGTAACATAGGCTATATTTTATCCCCGTATTCCCACGAAAAGGGGAACTACGCGGGTGAAACCGTGGAGCGGCAGCTAGTAGTAAAATAACTGGATTGATATATAATAAGACTAGCCACACAGCACACTGGTATTTTAGAATTAAAATGAAAAGCTAATTTTTTGTATCATTCGTAAATAAATAGTGAATACCTATGTGTTTCAGGTCAGTGGTGTGCGTCTCGTGTGGCAGCCCCGCGCCGTGCCACGCCACACCGCGCTACGCCACGCCACGCCACGCCTCGCCTCTCGCCGCCACGCCCGGCCTCGCGCCGCGCCACGCCGCGCGGCTCGGCGCGGCGCGGCGCGGAGCGCTAGTTCGTTAGATTCCGCGGAGTCATTGTATGCTATCGTTCTCCTAGGTTAATGTATTGTATTGTAATGATATGGTCGATGTTGCAGTTACCGTAAGTTTAACTACTTAGTTTGTAATAGGTGAATCTTTACCAAAGTTCCGTGGTGTCCGCGATTGCTCAAGCGCCGCGTGGTAGCTCTGTACATAGATAGGATAGCGCCGCTTGCCGCGACTCCTCCCCTACGGTAGGATAGTGAGCGAACTCTAGTTTCGTTTCAAATTTACTTAGTGATAGTTTAGGCAGTACGTAGATTCCGTAGCGTAGTTGTTATTAGTATATTTTTGTTATGGCTGTAGTTGTTAACGTTTTTGAAAGTTTATATTATTTTTTTTTAGTTTTAAAGAGACTCGCGATACTGTCGTTTTGCCCGGGTAGGACCCGCCGGCCCCGCACCGTTTGACGCGCCGGCGCCGTCCGGATTCCGCGCCCGCGTCGCGTGCGCCTCCGCGCGCACTCACCCTTCGACTCGTGCTGATGTTAATATATATTTTTGTAGGGTTTTGTCGTTGATATTGAGTCAATTGAATGTTTATTGAAGAAAAATAATGTTTATAAAGTAAGACTAAGAAGTTGTTGCATTTGAAAGTATTTTATGAATACAGAAGCGAGAACAATAATACGTTTTTCTAGAAAGATTTACATGAAGGATACGAGGAGTAGTGACGTTCTCGTCGCTGTTCGAGCGCCTTCTCATATCGAATGATATTATTATGATGTACGTGTAAAGGGCGGCGGCCGCCAGACGCGAGGCGCGCGCGACTCGGCCGCGGCGGCCGGCGCCCGCTGGTCGCCCGCCGCCGTGACCCGCCGTCGGCGCCGAAGCAAGGCGCCCGCCCACCCGCTCTTTGATAAAATCCATCTTGTTTGTTAAAATATATACACTGTCCTTTCAATAACTATTATGTACTATAATATATATATATATATATATTTATAATGTATTTAAGTATCGCGTTAATATGGAGTCGTCTGTAAGAACGTTGCGTTGCAAGGTGTTATGTAACCACCCGCCCCGTCCCGCTTGTTATTTATTAGAAGACGCGCGGCGGGTCGCGTTTCGGTCGCAGTCCGGTCGCGGCCCGGTCGCGGCTCGGACGCGGCCCGGTCGCGGTCCGGTCGCGACCCGTCGCACGCCGCCTCCACTCGTCCAAACGTACACCTCTAATTGCAACAACATAAAACCATACTAAGTTATTTGTAGTATTTTGTTTGACTTTAATTTATATGGTTCTATGGATTGAAAATAAATGTTAATTGTTGTATGTTTCCATGGTTTTCCTTTAACAATCTCACGAAATAAGGAACGTTTGAATACGAATTCAAATTGTTTCTGTGGCCATTTACAGACCACCAATTGCTAGCGCCCGTAGGTGACAACCCTTTGATTCCCTACACGTATCCCCAGGGTGGTGCTAAAGGAGCAACCAAAAGTAGGAGTAGAACTTGTGCTTAGTTCGTCCGGAGAGGTACTGCCACCACATTTGGAATCTGCCGCCAAGCAGTAGTGCTCGCATTACTGTGTTCCGGTGGAAGGGTGTGGGCGCCGGTGAAATCACATGCGCATGAGACTTATCATCCCCGCCTCGGGTGATGGACACAGCAGGATGAATACAACTCATTGTAAGATCTTATACTAACATAGGTCATTTTTAAGATTATTGCCCTTAGGGGGATTTGTAGTAAACCTTGTATTAACTATGACATTAGGTAGGCCGAAATGTGTTAAATTCCGTAAGTAACATTTTTAGAGTACCATCAAAAAAACCATGCTAGGAATAAAGCTGTGTTATGGTATCTGACGCTTCCCCTTGAATGATAACAAAGAATATAGTCGGCAGCCCTCATCATTTAAAATTAAACAATGTGGGCTACTAACGAGAACGCAGGTATTTTTCAACCGTAATTATACTAACCTACTATGCATATTTCTAAGTTACTATTATTTAGCGGAGACATGTTTATTTATTAAGTAAGTTACACAATGATTAAAAGTACAATATAGCGTGCTAACATGTAATAGAAAAAGAGACCCATTTAATACACATTACACACATTAATACATATTACATAAACATAAGGGTCATAAGGTATTGATTTCTACTACCTGTCATCTCTAAAAAGACCTTCTGATTGGATATAAAACCAAATGTACTATTAGTAGGACACAAGAGGGTAGGTAAAAACAAATTGAGTGTTGCGCTCCAAGCTAGGCTCCGTGGTAGAACGAGGTATCATTGTACCTACACTGTGTGCGTGAGTGCACTAGTGTGCAAGATTGACATCGTAGAGTGCGTGCACGGCGCAAAGAAAACCGGTCGCAGTATATGTGTATGGAAGTTGAAGCGAGTGTAGTACAGTGGGTAAACACTTTGTGTGCGTAAAGTATTTAGCTGGTCATTTCATGTAGTTTAAGAGCTAGAGGATATATTTTTTTTTTATTATTATTATTATTATTTTTTTTTATAATTTTTTTTTTTTTTATATTTTTTTATTATTGAATAATCAAAGAAATGTATTATAATTACTAGAGTTGAGATAAATTAACTAGGTTATAATAACCTAGTTATATATGTATATTAAGTTGTCTAGGTTTGATAATTTTATTTGTATGTCCATTTATTTAATGAAATGCATGAACGATTCAGTACTATCGTATGATTGACCAAGAAGCCACTGTGCTGTGGCTTTTTTAGTGTTTCGTCGAGTAAGATTATGTATTTGTAAAGTTTTGTTTAGTTTATTATAGAGAAATGGACCAAGATAAGATATAATTATACTAAGTCGCATTACTGTTGTCATGGGCGGGGGTCGCCACTTACCACCAGGTGGGCCCTTCCCGTGGGAATACTAGGATAAAATATAGTCTATGTTACTCGCTGATAATGTAGCTTTCCATACAACACAAACACCCAAAAACCGAGAACAAACTTCATGTTCGCCACACAGTGTGCCCCAGCCGGGAATCGAACCCAGGACCTCTTTCAAGTAGAGCTACTACCAACTAAGCCGGAACTAGTATAGCAATAAATTTTGAGCTTACTAATTTATGTTGATGGAACAGAACCCTCAGCTCGAGAAGACTTGGTGGTTTATTCGTTTTCTCCGTTTATTTCGGAAGGGACAAAGGATGACAGTGTGGTACGAAAGGGACAACCCAAAGTAGCAATAGAACTTGTTCTAATTTCATCTGGAGAAATACTGCCACCACATGAATATTCGATGCCAGCAGTGGTCCAGTCTCATTACTTCTTTCGTATACTTGTCCGTAGCCCGTACAGAAGTTTCCGTACAAAATGGTATCCAAGTGGCAACTCTGGTGCCGAAGTTTTCAAGCCGCCCAAAGGCCACGCAAATGGATTATCGACTAGTATAGCCGGAACTGACATTTTAGTATGCGGAAGCAAGCAAACGCTGTTTATAAGCCACTTAACGCCCATCCAACTTCTGACTGGGCCGAGAATTGCTAACTTAGATATGTAAAGAACAGCTAAGCAAGCTTCGCCATTAAATTATTACTGTGTCCCGGTGGAAGGGTGAATGGGAGACGGTGAAATTACAGATGCATCTCGTGTCAGGCGCAACGCAATGCGAATTGGGTCTTCTCGTACGTGGGTATGGACGGAATGGGTTTGCATTGCTATTGTTATGGGCAGCGGCGGCGTTAACCAGTTAACCGATTAGGCTTCTACTGGTTTTCGTGGCCCTAGTGGAGTAGATGGGACCGACATCTCAACGGCAACGTTGAGGGCATTTCAATTGAGCGCTTCTGAAGCGTTCAGTTCAAATGCCACTAAACGGTCACCCACCTAAATACTGCTTAACTCAAATGATCTGTAAATAACATCCAAGAATACTCCGCCACGACCTAACACGTTTTGAAATTTTAGAAATTATAGCTTTTACATACTTTCGTTATCCTCAGCTCATCAACACACGGTCTTTGAATTCAAGGTATCTTAGCTCTTCTCTTACTTAGCTATAAATATCCCAATTCTGACAAATCCTGCATCATGTAAAACCGTCTTTAATCATCTCCAACCCTCTAAACAGACTGCATCGCGAGGTAACAATGCCAGTGCTGTTTGTGACTAAATGTCTTCGGAACATGGCTGAACATTATTTTATTGGCCGCTGATGTAATTGCAAACTTCTTTCCATACAGGGCTTTCTTCTGCTTACCATGCGACTGATAACGATACGACATCCAGGGCACCACTTGCTTCACTTGGCTGGCCTCACAGCTGTGGTAGTAGCTCTGCCTTCTACACTGTAGGTCGCGGGTTCGATTCCCTGGAGTGGGAATACGGGGAAAATATAGGCTATATTTTATCCTATTTATAGGTGTTTGTTTGTTGTTACTCGCTGATAATGTAGCTTACCAATGGGGAAAAGTTTTAAAATTGGTTTCGTGGTTTAAGTGAGAAAGCGTAACAAACAAACAAACTCACTTTTGCATTCATAATATAAGTTGTGCATTCATAATGAATGTAGGATTAGGATGGTCTAGATGCATATATTACTAGATTCAATATTTGATCACATTTCCCTTATTTTCCACCATTTTCTTTACACTCCACTGAATACAAAAAATAAAACAATTTATAGATAACTTTTTAATAGGTACACAATTTGAAATCTAAATACGGCTGATATAAAATTGTTAAGTGCAGGTACTAAACGCGAGATAATCGTACATCTCACGATGAATACAATATATTTATCTAACTCGTTGTCAAGTAGACCTCACCCAAGGCAGGCATAAACCATTCGTCAGCATTCATTACATTTAAGGTGTACACGTTATTATGATTTCAGTAAATATATCCTCTAAATAATACTGGTATTCACATTCAAAATGTAATCGCACATATATACTAACAAATCTTGTGCAATTGTAATGAATTACTTGTTATTTGGACCATAATGTCTTTGTATAAGCTTTAATTATGAAATACATTAATAATTTACTAGAGTGAGGTATCAACGTCTGCGAGTAAATCTGAACATTTAATTAATATACCACAAATATGATTCACATAAAAATATAATAAATGATAAGTGTTAGGAAATACAAAATTTAAATAGTCCGCGGAGTTCTGAATTTTTCGCTATGATTATTATGCAAACAGGCAGTTTATAAAGTAATACGTATATTTAGAAATATAAAAAAAAAACTATTATATTTCTTCCATGCCCTAGACTCTTGGCACGCCTTTGTCCGTTAAATATTTATGAACATTATGGTGTATAGTAAATATTATTGATCTATGAACGAGTGTGTAGCACGGTGATCGTAAGGCGAGGGTGGAGCTACAGAAAGCTCTGTTCTGTAGTTGTTGTGACTGGGGGCTGGAAGCTTACCACGATCGCACTGAGCGCCGTGTAGGTGCCAGCAACCAGCCCCACAATGCCCACTATGAACAGCAATATGTCTTTGAACAGCAGTAGGCGCTTGCTTAGTTTATCATGCGGATACGAGAGGCACAACTCCATCATAGCCGGGAAGCAGATGCCCAACGCCGACAGACACAGCGCACCGAATAGCGAGATGAATAAACCCAGTCGCGGCACCGCCGCCGCCAGTATGACTGCAAAGCAACGAACACATCACGCTATTACTCTCTCACATAAATAAATAAATAACGATGGACATTAACGAGACATAAACTAAGCATAGCTTCTGCTATGGAAACTAGATTACTGGTAGAATTTTTGTATAGTAGAGATCTTTCAGTCAAAATCACGCCCCTCCTCCAAACGATTATATAAATGTGTGAAAACGTTTTAATTGTGTACGTGCAGCGATTTTACGTAAATGTATTACGTCTATACACTATTTTGGATCGGCGGACGTGCATTTTAAGACTGAAAGATCTCTATAAATCTACCATTCTACCAGTAATCTATTTTCCAAGAATACTTTTTCTTGGTGTTTTTCTTTTTTTGTTTATAAATATATTAACATCCAGGCACAGAACGATAATCTATTTTCAGCCTGTTGTGTTGGGTAGGAATCGAACCCACTAACTGCAGTACAGAAAATAGAGCCTAAATGAGTTGCTAGGCCAATTATCGAAAGGAAAATATAAAAAAATATTATTCTAAAAACTACTTAAGTAGGTACCTTAGTGCATAATTTGACTCTTTAATTTAATCTACCATTTATATTGTTCTAAAGGTCTTTATAACATTATTGTATTGTATTGTATTTTATTATTTCGTGCATTTTTAAATTATAACGTCCATAAACTATTCTTCTTTTTTTTAAAGTAAATTTAGAAAGAACAATATATATTTTTTTTTTTTTACTTTTACGATTTTATGAAGGCGGTATGTATTGCACAAATTTAATGACCCTGACATAGCCCATATACAGCTGAAATTATAATAGTTTTAATCTTATTTGTAATGAAATTACACATGATTTAACAAAATTGTTTAGATTTATCTATATAATTTAGAAATAAGAGGGAGTATGAAAGTAGCTCCAGTTAAGGAGAAATAGGTTAGCGTGGTGGACATATTATGCAGAGGGCTGAATGCCATATTGCAAAGCGAGTTTTGAATATTGATGTGAAAGGATATAAGACAAAAGATAGGCCAAAGAAAAAATGGATTGATTGTGTGAGAGATGATATGCATAAGAAAGGAGTGAGTACTGAGATGACGTCTGACAGAGGGAAATGGAAGAAAAATACATGTTGTGCGGACCCCACTTAGTGTGAGATAAGGGCAGGAAGATAATGTTGAGATTTATCAATATTTACCAAAATTTATGACGTAACAGAGTGTTCCTAATATTGTAAACCTAGTGCGGAGGGAAGGATTCCTAAACAAGCGTTTTACTTATATGCTGTTAGTTGATAATGTATCAAGACTGGCAATTTTGGACCGCTGTTTGGGAGTCGTGCGTCATGCGCGCCTCGAATTATTATGGGAGTACTGACGGTGATTTAGTACAGTATACTTACATGTGAGTAGGCAGAGCACGACGCGCATTAAAATCTCAGCGATGCGTAGCTTGGCAGGTGAAGAGTCTGCGGGCAGACGTGGCCGGACGTAGCGCCACACCACCTCAACCGGCACGAAACAGTGCAGCACGTAGCTGATGAAGATCGCCACCACAAACATCACTATCACGGCCGTTGTCAGCCTGCCACATACCACAAACGCCATTAAATAAAACCTTTTTTTATGTGGGATGTTCTGTGGGATTAAAATGGCATTGTTCATCATGATAATAGACGGGAAAACTCAACAATTACTACTATACTGCCAAAAAAATCAAGAAAACACGGCGGTTATGGATATGCAATAAGGGTGGTCTTATCATGTTAATACCAGGCCACACACGTCTTTAGCCCCTCAGCTAATATTAAATAGAGAGAGCTTGACTGAAGTGTTTCTCTTTATAGCCTTCATCTTGCACATGTTTCCACTTGTATTCAGAATATTTTAGATAGTGTAAAGTTAAAATCAAGAGAGCACTGTAAAAACAACTTTAGGCATTTTGGTATAAGATCCCAATTAAGATGGTCCTTCATCCATCTGCTTAACGGATGAAAATCATTGTATCTATTATGGATTCTACTTTTAGACTTGGTCAAAATAATAGTCTAAAAGTAGAATTACTGCCACAAGATATCAACAAGTTATCGAACATTATTATCTTAAATAATATATATAAATTACGTGTCACGATGTTTGTCCGCGATGGACTCCTAAACTACTTAACCGATTATAATCAAATTTCTACACCGTGTGCAGTTTGATCCAACTTGAAAGATAGGATAGATCACATCTCAATTTATGATCGCAATATTATTTTATTGCAAATTATAATACCATATGACAAAAACGTTAGCCACAGCAACGCGTGGCCGGGTCAGCTAGTAAAATTATAAAAAGATCTTTGTTTGCAAAATACGTAGAAACTTTTACTAGAACTCCGACCTTACATAATCGATTTCGTAAGAAGAAAACGACATTAGACGTGTCATGTTACGGAATACTTTTCGGGAGATACCGAAATAACCACGTTAGATGTTATTACTGGGCATGTCAACTATTCAACGTCGCCACGAAACGAAACGATTACTTTGGTAACAAACACTGTCCTACTTGTAGCGTTTCATTTATTTCATTATACTTCATTTTAATCATAGATAAACTGGTGGCCTTGTGCTGTAACTGTTTTATACAGACGAGATCAAACACCAAAATAAAACCCTGCCTTCGAAGCGAGGGGTCCCGGGTTCGACTCCCGGTCGGGGCACACTTTGTGTGGTGAGCATGAAGGTTGTTCTCGGGTCTTGGGTGTTTGTCTTTTGTTTCTGTGTTTGTCCACGTCATTTGCGACACAGGGAATCTTAGTGCAGAGTTATGAGTGTGAAACTTAATAGTAGATGTAATGTTTATCCAGCTAGCTTAAAGCGTGGCCGTTTTTCCTCAAAAACTTTTCTTTATAAAGCTAACTGTTTACAGCAAGTTCACTAGAAGAGAATATAACAAAATATAAAAAAAACATACAACCATGTTGCAAATATCGGGTTTCGTTTGCCAGCTCCAAAATTAAAGTGCAGTAATTTCTCATTTCCGTCGACAAGAATGAAATAGTCATATCTCTATAGTCATATTGATCAAAAATATATCGTTATTGCAAAAAAAATTAAATGACTGAGGTAGATCGGGAGTAGTTTATTAATCTATTGAAAATCTAAGTCAAATTGATTTCGCGCAGTCACTAGGGAATAATCAAAACCACCGACTAAGCGCGATCACCTCTGAAGGTTCTGTACCATTAAATGATTTTTCAATAAATAACACTAAAGTTATTCTATTCGCAACATCAAATTCTTTGAAAATTACAAGTTCTAGTAGCTTTTTTTGAGAATAAAATTATAGCTCACCAAGTTTTACATAACTGAAACATTCACTTTTGGGCACTTTTTTCATTAAATATAATCCAATTATTTAATTTAAAAAGCTAGAAACCTCATTTGAAACGTTTAAGTACTGTCTTTTAATACACCGAGAGTGTAACGTCTCATGCGGCTGTAATTGCACCGGAAAACAACAATGCAAGTGCACTGCTGCTTCCCGGGCCCGATAGGTTTGGAGGTTCTTTGGACAAATTTGGTACAAATTCTATTGCTTGGATTGCTTGCTTCCTTCGCACCATCCAAGGGACAATCTAAGGGTAATTACGGTACTACAGTTGCGTACTAACATGGACCATGAAAGCTACGTTTCTACATGTAACGCGAAGCCGTGCCACCTCTATTATTTAAGAGTTCAGGCCATTTTATAGTGGTTCATAGAAGAAACTATCCAATTTTCATGTAATTAGTGTCCATAAAATAACTGTGACATACAGACATAGACGGAAGATTTCCGTTTATCCTATTTGACTGAGGAACCGTTATAAAACGTAAACTTGTATACGATAATGGTTCTATTGACAGAACAAACGGGAAATGTAGAATGTGATTCTCATGTAATCTACTTTTTTAAACCGTTTTCAGTATTACTAGACGGTTATATCAGTATATCGGTAACCTCTTAATATGATTAATAATTTCATTAAAATTAAAAACATGGAAAAGTTGCTTTTCAAGTCATGTTTGAAAATTTATGGATAGTTTTGAGTAGCGATATTCCTATAGGTCGTCGATCTGCGCCTGCGCGGTTTCATAGTAACTGTGAGGGAGCGGGGGTCGCGTGCCGACAGCGGACTTCGCTCAGCGATACCGCCGCGCGTTCATTACCAATTACTTATGCTCATTGTACTCCTGGAATCTGGACGTGACATCAACTAGTCGGCCCTCCGTCGACAATCATTACCAATTGACCTGCTTATTGCTCCGCTGACGCAATTCATAGTATTTACGATATTCTTATAATAAGAAAGACACTATTACTCAAGTGGGACGCCGGCTGATTCTATGAAACAAATAAGAAGAACAGAAGAAACGGAAACTCGGGTCGCGGTGTGGGTGTTGGTATACTGACCCTTCAGCCGGCAGATCGAGCGTGATGGAGTCGGCGCAAGAAGATCCGCAAAATGAGTAGCCAAGCGCGCCCACTGCCACGTACAGCAACACGATCAAAGACATGCCAATGTTGAGCACGCCGAACGGCGCCACGAACGCCTTTGGGGTTGCCATGTTATTCTCCAACGCAACCACCTGCAACGCGACATGCAACACTGTCAAGTGAGAGAGTGGCTGAATTCCGGATACACTCGCATACGCATTGAGACGCACGTTAGTATAACTAATATTGAAAAAATTGCGTTGGTTTTCATCATAGTTGACGAAGTTATTTGAATAAATTTTTAAATAACTATTTAATTGGTAAAGATTTTGTTGACAAAATTTACGAGTATTTTTATTTGCGTTTCACAAATGATAATAAAGCACCATAAAATTTTTGTGTCTGTTCACAGCGCAAAAATGGCCTCATTAACTAACATTTAAAAAAAACCGCCTATCCAGTGGTACCAACATGGACATGGAATTGATAAGTAAATTACGTGTACATTTGAAACGCCACAATTCGACTTGCAAGATGAAAACTCAAAGAAAGTATATGTTGGGTAAAATTTACACAGTGGTTTAGTTCAGTGCGTTGTACTCACGACGCCAACCGCGGTGAGCGCAAACAGGATGGTGCCGAAGAAGAGCGGGAAGGTGATGAGGGAACCCCACATGTCGAGGTTCTCTTTAGCGGGGTCTCGGACTGGCTTGCCGGCGACCAGGAAGTAGACCACGATAGCGATCCCCAAGAGCGTGAGAACGTTCGCGACCGCACTGAACGGCGCCAGCATCTTCAGGTTCGGGATCAGGTTGAACGAAACCAGCGGCAACAGCAGTATAGCCATGTACGTCAGCACTGATAAGTCGAAATACGGCAGCATCACCTGTGTCGTAAGCACACGTTTCTGCTGTCACTCGCTTGACTCATTGATCACACACAAAACACTCAAGTGAGGCGATTGTAGCCATGCGACATATCATGAAATCTAGTAAAAAATATCGACAGAAGTGATATAGGTAGATTACACGAATAAAAAAAACATTGCTCTTTCAGTGCCACGTGAGTGGACGAGACAATGTTTTTGCGGGACGATTTCAGAGTGGTCCTATAGCTGTATATGTCATTGGATCATACCTGTAGATCATACCTGGGATCCTCCCAGGTATGATCTACACCCAAGTATATCTAATTACTTATATGAGAAATAAGCGTAGCTATGATTTTGCTCTAATCTTGACGCAGTGTGAACTCCGTGAATATGTAATACTACCTGCTTTTTATCTGTCTACTTTTTGCCTTCCAAACCAAGAGATGGTTGAACGGTCGGGATTAAAAGGCTTATTCTTAAAAATAAAGGCTGGCACTTGACTTACAATGCATAACTATGTCTACTTGTATAAAATGATATGAGATTATAGTTAGTGTGATACCTTCTGGAGATTATTGGCGATGAAGACGATATACACGCAGCAGATGCCGAGCTGGTAAGTGACGAGAAAGACGTCAACGGTGATTGCGGAGCAGTTCGCCATCGACCGCAAGCTTGGCGGCCCCGTCTCGAGCGCGACCGACATGGCCGTCGGGTAGTTTAGCAGCGGCACCTGGCGCCGCTTGCACGAATTATACTGCGCTATCACCAGCATGCGCAGGCAGTGCGTTATTATCACGCCTGACAATATCGTGCCGACGATGCCCGTTATTAGCCCGGCGCGTGCGAACGCCTGCGGCATCGCTAGGATTCCCGTTCCCAGGCTACATTTCACCAAGTGCACCAGCGTCTCCCAGTTGCTGTACACGGAGGAATAAATATTGAACACTTCATCGATTTCATTACAGGAAAAATCATCCAAAGACAACAAATCACAAAGGCTGCTTTATCGATCTCATTCAATTTTTAACGTTAACTTTTACCGTTTATTTTTTTTATTGATTTATAATATAACACATTAAAAAATCTAGATCTATCGGCGCGACTGTGGTGAGACAGAATATATGGATAAAAGTATGGCAAAGTTATTCACCAGCTTCTGGTTAATTGTGATAGGTACGCGGACGACAAAGAGACTCACTTGGTGGGGTTAGGTAGCACTCGGTGGGCGTGTGGATCATAATCTGTTGATCCGCCAACGGGGAGCATATCGAAACCGAATAAGCGCACTTATACTGGCTCCTAGCCAGCTCGCATGCTTCTCCGCACTGCTACTCCGAACCCTAATCTGCAATCAAATCTACTGTTAGACAGAATACTCTTTAATTGAAACATAAAGATTACACATTACACTTAAAGTAACTATATAATATATAATATATCATACACAATCATACGAAACGGAGCTCGCGTACCCTATGAATCCCTACACGTACCCCCTGGGTGGTGCTAAACGAACAACAAAAGGTAGCAGTAGAACTTGTGTGAAGTTCGCCCGGACGTAAGATCCCCGTCTAGGGTGACGGGCGCAACGGGGTGCAAGTTGGGTCTTCTCATGCTTCGGTCGGGGAGGACCGAAGTCATATTGCTGTTGTTATGGGCAGAGGTAACTTAGCTCCGGGTGGGCCTTCAGCTTGTTCCGTCATTCCTTTACATAAAAATAAGCTGAAGGCAAAGGGTCATCATGCTATTTGAATCGATTTTCTCTAATCTGTGATTTTAAAAATATTACGAAGTTTATTTGTTGTCGCTCACCATTCAGCGTCCCCAGTGACCTTCCATGCCCAGGGCCCGCGGGTTTCCGAAGCGATCCACCTACGCACTAACCACAGACTAATTAGACGGCTCCGTGGCTTAGTTGGTAGTATCCTTGCCTTCGAAGAGAGGGGTCCCGGGTTCGATTCCCGGCCGGGGCACACTTTGTGTGGTGAGCATGAAGTTTGTTCTCGGGTCTTGGGTGTTTGTCTTGTGTTTCTGTGTTTTTCAATGCCATCTGCGACACAGGGAATCCTAGTGCAGAGGTATGAGTGTGTCAACGTTGTTTTTTTGATGTACTACGTACAGACGGCAAGCTCACATCATTCACTAGATTTGCGATTGACGTTTATGTATTACTAGCTTTTGCCTGCGACTTCGTTCGCGTGGAGTTCGGTTACATTGTAGCGTAACGAAGGCGAGCGCTAAGAACGGAAGTAGAATTGCACGAATGAAGTCGCGGGCAAAAGCTAATAAACTACAAAACTTGTTTATACACCACATTTTTTGCTAATCTATTACTGTGTGCCAAAATTATCAGACTGGCGAGCTTAGGCGGGAGCAAGCCACATAGAATTGCCCGTGTGAAAAATAGTTTCCTCTTAAGTCTATACCCGCCAATTTTAATGTCTGCCCTTGAGATTGGTTTAGGTGGAAGCGCTCATTCACCATTCACTTTATATTAGTTCGAAAAACACAACATTACCGCGTTCTAACGATACCAACGCCATCTATTGGTAGCTATTGGAACTTGAAGATCAATACAAAATAGGTAGGTACCTAAGTATTTCTCTTAGTTTTGTCATTTAATTAATTTGAAAAAAAAAAATATATAATTTGTTCATTTTCATTGTTTTTTTTTTTTTTATTCAGGCCTAATTTTGTGCAATTTTTTTGTTTAAATCTATTTTATTTTATGTATTTTGTGTCATTTTTGTGAAATAGTTGTTTTCGTAATCAGTGACCCTATAAACCATAAAAACGATACCCATTTTTACTGAGATTCAAAACAAGATACGAGACATTAATGACAATGCGTAGTACAGTTTTCCCTAACAATATTTTTAAGTAGTTAGTGATTAATTTGTTACATGTTTGTTACTTTATGTAACTTATTATCATAATAGAAAAAAAATTATAGAATATATCTTAGATATTATACCGTATAGTACATATACTTTATACTTAAATTCAATTACACGATTGTCAACTAAACAAAAATAAACTACTAATCTACGGAACCGTCTGTGACAATGCCCACAAGTTACCTATGTTCAGGTGGACTTCCTTTAAAACATATATTATCAATATACACATATTCATATATGAATATACTAAAAACCCCTCGACCTTTTTACAACCTAGAACTCATATTGTAATTATCGTTCAAAAACTACATTTCAACATGTAAAAAGAATAAATGATTATGATTCTTTATTCATTCTCTGTGTTTATTCATAATTTAACATTTTTTTAAATTCCAGTGAAAATGAAATTTTCGATTTTCGAGTTTTCCCATATTTATATAAATAATATTACTATAATAAACTAAAAACAAATATATTTCGTTGGGACAGTTAAATCGGCCTAGCCATTTTCAAGTTTTAGCGAGATTAGCGATCAGCAATTGATTTTTATAAATAAGAAGAGAAGATAAATATCTTACTTATATTATAAAGGCGAAAGTTTGTGTATGTGTATACACACGCTTGTATGCACATACACAAACTTATTCCACCTTCCACCTTCACGCTCAAACAGCTCAATTTTGGTACCAGGAAAGCTTAATAAATAGGCTGCTTTAACGCCGCGAGGCGCAGCTAACTTCATAAATAGATTGAGTCATATATATAATGTTATCGGCAATCTGTATAATCCCGTATTGTATAGAATACAATACAAGATCAATCAATGCGAGGGTCCACAAGCGTGGACCCTCGGATTGGTCTTGGGTAACGGACGCAGGTGGTTAGATGCGCGCGTACGGAATATCCGGTGGGAGAAGGCGTCCGTGTGGGTGGCGTTTCCGTTCACATAGAGATGCGGTCACGGATTCCGCCGATACAGACTGCGTCTGACGACTACTTGTCCATTCCGTTGTTACACTGAGTTGCATTCATCCTGCGTCCATTACCCAAGATGATACGTCTCATGCTCATGTGATTTCACCGGCACCCATACCCTTTCACCTTCTTGATAAACCGTGCGTTTAACATTACAATAACGCACAAGTGCGTAATGAGATACATTACGATACTGAAATTGGTGAAATAATAGACTCTTTACGAGCAAATGTGTTATAAAGGATATTACGATCGTAGGCCAGGTGAGACATTCGCATTTACTCCGTGTTATAGTGAACTCGGTGAGCAACCCGGCCCTGCCGTCTCCGACCGGGATCGGACATTACGCGATCCCCCTCTGCGATCTCTTTCTTGACCATAACGGTCTCACTGAAAGAGACCACCGCCCTCCACGCCGCCTCATCTTAGAGCATAGCCGCAACTACGCTTGGAAGAGAGAGATCTTGCCCGATCTGGCTCACCAGTATTCGTCGCTCAGCTTCCCATGAAGGGCACTCCTCGAGTGTGTGCTGAGCGGAATCCTGGTCCCCCCCGCAGTGGCGGCAAACCGGCATCAGTTCGAGATCGATCCGAGTCAAGTACTCACCGAAGCATCCATGCCCGGTAAGTATCTGAGGTGATGTTCCACCTCCTCCTCAGCTAGGCTTCAAAGACTGACAAGACAGCACCGACGGCGCGCTGGCGCAGAGATCTCGGCTCGTGGAGCCTTGCAAGTTTCATCTCCGCCAACATGGCCAAATACTGATAACCCAAACGCTTATTATAAACCACGCGATGAACATGTCTGTCTAATTATACTGTTTAGAACTAGTACAAAAGGGTTACAAGTATTATTATCCATCCATCACATGCTACGGAATCGGTCAAACCTACATGCGTGACGGCAGGTGTGAAAACACGAGATGATTGATGTATCGAGCTCGTCGCCTCCGCGGCACGTCTCACGGCTCACCGGCGAAGGCCGGCAGGATGGAATCGCTGTTTTCACTCTTTGTCCGCTAACTTCTACTAAACCAAGCAATGGATTTTGATACGGTTTTCACTTTTTTTCGAGCTTTTTTCCGGAAGGTTTATTATGTATAATACTTATATATTATAAGAGAAAAGCCGAAAATTTCAATGATTTGTAATGATGTCGTAAAAAACATTTTTGTTTTAAATGGCTAATGCTGGCTAAACCTTACGAGATAGATCAAAATGATGTATGTACTACGGAATTGTATAACGACCTTCGCCATCCATACTGCATATGTCACTTGAATGACGGAGCATCACTTGAGAATGGCTCGACAGATATGGCTGACACAAAAGGCCAAAAATAAGAAGAAGAAGAAGATATGGCTGATTTTTATTTATTGATATGAACGAACTTTTAGGATATCTAAGTAAATAAGTAACTGAATGAATATATCTTAGTCAAGATACTATTTACAAATTACAGGTCAATGAATTCTATATCACAAATTTTAACCTACACTAGTAACTACTTACATTCATCTTCTTAATTTTGATTTCTAAATAATCTATATTATGTTTTCTTTTTTTAATAATTTAGCTTTGCAGTAAGCAAATCAACATCTTTTGCGTGGTACATATTGCAACTACGACACACCCTTACAAAGTAGGAATATAATATATAACTAGATAAAAAAGAATCAAGATAAAGCTTTAGTCTAGTGGTATCATGACCAAGAACTTAAGTTCTGCTACTTCTCTACGTCGAGCGAGGGGGAGAAGATGATACACCGTTGGCGTCATAATCTGGCTTGACCAATGGTTTATGCACTCTAGGTCTGAGAATGAGGCAGGTATCGACATGTACGATACACCAATCGAAAGGGCCTGAGCTCCTAGTGTTTTTGAAATTGTTTGAATGTGTTTACCATTTTTTTTTTATATTCTTTACGAAAGTTGTATTATTTACGTAACAGTTTCTAACTCTTCAGAACGTCCTTTTTTGTCTCTTTGGTCGGTGTCGTGGATAGATTTGATGGTACTGGCTTTTGTCGATTAAATACACATAAAGCTAAGATAACAATAATTTACCAAAAGTTGTCTGTTTGAACTTTATGAACTGAATACCTAATTTTGGCAAATTTGCCAAATATCATACTTAGCATGATATCTATGAATTCTAAGACATTAGGTTAGGATAACCTAGGTTAGTAATATTCCCCACTAGGTGATCTAACAGCCCCTTAATCGGCCTTCCAAACAACCTGCATAAAAAACAAAAATCCTTCTTAAATTTTTTGTTACTAATGAAATTCTTCGAGAACTCCTGAGATTTGTGTTTTTCCTTGAACTCAAAACCTTATTTTGTGAGTTGATAACACTGCACAAGGTGAGTGGCGGGGAATATTTAATCTCCGGCGCAGTACGAGCTCCTGTCGCTCCTCATCAAGGCAATCAGCCTCTGCGGAATACCTCTGGCTTACTGACGACTTGGACACATACGCTAGACTAACTTCTAACACACTACCTTCTTGGTAACATAATTTCGTTAAGATGTTTGCAAGCTCTCACTGCTCTCCGCCTAGATTTATTTAGCGAAAACCAAAACTATAAAAGTTTTTGAATTGAATATGTCTCAATGTTTACTATCCATAACTTGTTAAAGTGGGAACTCGTACTGCTGAAATGCAGGTCTAACACTGTTCTGGTTTTAAATACTACGTTTCGATTTAGTCCGTACTACCGATTTTACTTCCTAAAAGTTTCCGATACGGGCGTTGTATGGAAGGAAACGTTTACACACTTATACTTCTGCACTATGTCACATAACACGATCCGAGAACAAACTTCATGCTCACCACACAAAGTGTGCCCCGGCCGGGCCGAACTACTACCAACTAAGCCACGGAGCCTTATACGAAATATAGTTTTCGAAAACTATTAAAACTTTGAATACTAGAATTTTCTAAATTTCAACTGGCATAATTATGATAAAAATAAATACCGTTTTCAAAATTTGCCTTTTTTACACGTTGTTCGTTATCAAACGAACATAACATATCGTTTGATAATCGATATGTTATGTTAAGATTGTAAAAAGGGTCTAAAATCAGTCTAAAATATAAATAACTCAGGCTCTGCCGTAATCGCGAAATTTGTTTTATCGTGGATGTGATGAGTTCCAATCCAGATCCAAATTATAAAATTTCGATCATAAAAGTAAGTAAGTTTCCTTTGGTCTGTTTTAGAATCATATAATGTTAGCAAGACTACGCTGCTAAAGTTTCATATGAAAAATGCATTATTGTGTTCATTATTGTGGAAGGGTGTGGGTGCCGGTGAAATCACATAAGACGTAACATCCCGGGTGACGAGCGCAAACGGGGAGAGACTTGGGTCTTCTCATGCTGCTGTTGTTGTGGACAGAAGCACTTAACATCAGGTGGGCCTTCAGATCGTCACTTTTTTAATGAAAAAAAAACTCCAAAGGACTTCTTTTTACCTTTTTCCTATGACTCACATTGAGTCCGTACACCGTTATGAGTAAATTACCAAATTACCCTGAAATATGAACGTACCGGTATCTTTAGGCAGTTTAAACGACGCGCGCCGATTTCAGTGCCGTGTCGCGACGCAGTCGTGTTGTGTGCTGGCGCGTCCGGGAGCGAGAGAGGGAGGCGGGAGAGCGCGGCCGCTTCGCGTGCACCGCGGGAACCGAGTGCCTGCGCATCACATCGTCTCGATGAAGAGAAGCCATCACGGTGAGGCGTAACGCCACGTCAAGCCGCGTGACGCGACGTCGCGCCACCTGCACGTGCGCCGCAGTGCTCGACACTATTCCCACGCGCGTGGTCTCCCCTCGCGCGTCCGTCCGCGACATGGTCCCGCACTCTGCGTTCAACGTATAACCAAATATTTTACGCGACGGTCGGTAGGCGCGACCCCGTGTCATCCCACGCGCTCGCGTCTCACGCGATTACATAAATCATATTTTTAGTCCTTAGCTGAACCGTGTTACTGCGTGCACGTGGAATTGATTTTCCGTAGTCAGAGGGAGGGTATACGGAAGCTCGGCGGGCGTGGATGTTCGCGGTGTGACCTATCAGCGACCGCTGCGCCGGTCTGGTCCACAACAAAACTTTGATCACTGGTTTTATTCACATTAAAAACTACCATCATGTATGGATCTGTTGCACCGATTATGCTGTATACCCGTACTCAGTTTATATCCAAGAAATACGCTTAATGTTAAAACACGCGTACAGACGTTGACACGATTGCATGCTCGACGTCTTTCTCAATTATATTTAGAATTATTCATTGGTATAATGGTTTTGTCTGAGATGCCTAAACGAAACTCTCATTAATATCACTATCGGTAGGGACGTAGTGGCACGCACCAAACTCTACCCGCGAGCCGTGTTCTCTCGAACCCACTGTTTTCTATTAGACCGCGTCAACATAATCACGTGCACAATAAACGCATCTACTTATTGCAGATATTCCATGCTTACTATATTATAGATTATAGACGGGAATATATCTTACCGGAGAAAAACCTAAACAAAAATAACAGACAAATTACATACACGATAAACTGACAAAATTTACACAGATAACTATTGACAGATTAATCATATTCCAATTTTAAACGTGACATTGACCATGACTTGATTCTGAAAGTAATATTGATCCATCAGCCAAATACTAGACAATGGCAGAATTTGTGTGGCTAAAGACAGAAAGGCCATAAAGATGAAGAAGAGAGTAATATTGTTATTAAATATGTCCAACGTTTGAATGTTACCAGGTTCAAAAGTTACAATTATTGAAAGACCACTTCAGTTTCTTGCAAACTCGCATATATTTACATACCGTGGCCACAGCGGCGTCAAGTGAGGCGCTAACATATAGCGTGATCAATGGAAACTTTCCAGGGCACGCTCCAGGGCACAGGAGACGCCAAAAACATGTCTTCGCATTATGGTATCAAAGATTCGCATATTACAGGAATATGCTAAAAAAAACCAAGAGAAGGCATCACCAATCAGCTGAAGATAGTCGGAGATTTTTTAATGTCGTTTTGTTTGTTATCCGAATAAATTAAAATGCCCTTGCAATGTGGTTCATTCGCACAGTTACGCGTGTTTGCAAATTGCGGCACGACTTGTTTCCCATCTCGAAGTGTGTGTGCGTAGACAACAATACAATACTTCGACTGAGATTAGATGTATCTAGAGAGACACATTGATTTGAAATAAAATACAAAAGACTGATTATGATTATCATCCCTTACTTTCCGCCTTCAACCATTACAGTAGTTGGAGGTACAACCATTTTAAAAAAGAAACACGCTAATCGGTATGCAACGGGCGAAAAAAAAGTCACACGAAAACAAAAACATGGATGACATATTGTTTCCAGTTATATACGGGACCACATTGAAATATCCTTTCAATTAAAAACTTAATTAAAAAAAATGAGGAAATTGTTAATAAACATTTATAAAAATTATATATATATAATATTGAAACAATAACCTCCTTCGGGAGCCGGTTGAAAATAAACCTAACATTTTTATTTTAATACATAAACAATGAATTAACCCAATCACAATATTATAATATTGTAATATCTCGCGAAAAGTAAATGTTTAATTATGCGGACGATGGTAAGGTTTCCGTTCCACGCTAGGCACAGTACACTTTACTTGATCAAATGATTAATCGTTACCACTCTGTCAAGAGGCCTTGGAGAAGAATTCGATTCTAAATTCACATTGCACATTAATATTAATATCACTATCAATTGCTTTAAGCGTTTTGTACCTCGTAAGTTTCAGGGTTACGATTATTATGGACCATAATAGACCTTCTGTTCCTTTCTACTTAGATCAAAACTAGGATGGGCTTTTGTTCACGGAATCCGTATGATCCTTGTTCTCACTTATGATGAAAAACTGCATAATGGTTCTACAGTTTATAAACACGTAAATGTATCGGTACCATTCATTCATACTCAACAACATTTCTTCATTGTACCCTGGTTTTTAATTCCGTAGAAACCAAAAGACTATAAGCAAATGCTGGCTTTAAATTGTTAAGAGGTCGTGCCTATTGCGCATTCCAGGGTACTGAAAAAGGCTTCGTATGGGAAGATTTCCATTGATCAAACCAACTCTAGCCCTCACGAAGCACGCTAACTCATCAATATTTATTTTTTTACTTGTAAAAGTGGCAGAAGATGATCTAGAAAACAACTTTACAATTCAGGTTCCGTCTATGGACATATAAAATCTAACTAATCATATTTGTATAAAAACTTCTGTTAACCAGGTTTAATGATCTAGTTATGGAACTCCCATTTATTTTTATTTGGCTTAGTTGGTAGTAGCCCTGCCTTCGAATCGAGGGGTCCGATTCGATCCCTGGCCGGGGCACAGTTTGCGTGGTGAACATGAACTTTGTTCTCGGGTCAAGGATGTTTGTATGGTGTTTCTTTGTTTGTCCATGCCATCTGCGACACAGGGAATCCTAGTGCAGAGGTATGAGTGTGTTAAAGTTGTTTTTATTTTTATTCCATAATCTATACTAATATTATAAAGCTGCAGTGTTTGTTTGTTTGTTTGAACGCGCTAATCTCTGGAACTACTGGTCCGATTTGAATGATTCTTTCAGTGTTGGGTAGTCCATTTATCGAGGAAGGCTATAGGCTATGTTTCTTTTTTTTTCAAAATTAGGTTTCCGTAAGTAAATTGCTATTTTGTAACACAAGGTGTAAAATCGAAAACCTATTTTTGCGTGCGCTGCAAAAACTATTGACAATAGAACAAAATGATGTACTACGGGTTTGTAGATCCCATTAAGACCTACAAAAAAGTCCGCGAGAACATATATCTAGCTATCATGGTTTAATCACAATAACCAATTTTGTGTATCAAATTTGTACACC
This sequence comes from Aplocera efformata, assembly GCA_921293045.1. Classification (NCBI taxonomy): domain Eukaryota; kingdom Metazoa; phylum Arthropoda; class Insecta; order Lepidoptera; family Geometridae; genus Aplocera; species Aplocera efformata. Next base: position 15,043,898 of record OV121038.1, on the reverse strand, counting down.
GTGTGCAGTTTGATCCAACTTGAAAGATAGGATAGCTCACATCTCAATTTATGATCGCAATATCATTTTATTGCAAATTATAATATCGTATTACAAAACGTTAGCCACAGCAACGCGTGGCCCAGTCAGCTAGTACAATATCTAAATCGTTGCACCTGAACTATTTTGTTTTCAACCACAAAATAATTAGACTCTTTTTTTATTGCATAATATTAATAAAAAAAAAAAAAATTGATATTCGTTCTCCCGATCTGAGACCTTTTAACTATTTTTTTTTTTGTTTAGTGTGCTATTCATGTTCTGCTTTTTTATTTATCCCTGCTCGAATGTGACAATTTTCAAGACTTTCAATGTGCTGTTACGATGAGTACTAAACTAATGACTGTGTTGAAAAATATGAAAATACATAAATTTATTTTCAGCATTCTGCCCGTTATGCTCTTATTCGTTTATCGTGCCACCACAATTTGTATTTTAGGTTCTTTTCTCACAGCCAAATCGAAGATATTATCGCCATCTATGAGGACGTGGGCCCGTATGTTCCTTATTACCACCAAAATTAATAGAAGATGGATGAAGATGGGAGGGAGACTTTAATAGGAAAGTGTCTCTAAAACTATGTATAAATACTTCAAACGACACCTCGAGTTATCAAATGTGTTGTTAGTGTATATATTATCTTATTTATTTCAGGTTACAGAGCCAAAATGGCGTATCTACATTTTCATTAGCTATAATCTCATATTCATATTTGTCAAGTTTTAGAAATATGGTGGAAATGTTATATTTTTAAATTGGTCTATAAGAAAAAAGGTCTGCGAACCTCTGCACTAGATTGTCTGCGGGTTTTTTATGTGGTAATAGTAACTGATCGATTTGACGGCCCACCTTACGAGTACGTTATGTGACAACTGAAATAAAACTCAGGTTCTCCCTGAATGAAATATGAGGAGATTTAAGTCATATTGCATTGCGCCCGTGACTATGAGGCCGGTGACGTAATGCCTCAAGTGCCATTAATTTCACCAGCACCCACACCCTTCCACCGGTGCATAGCAATGCGATTGCACCACTGCATGCGAGCCACACTATTTTTACTGATGTAAAGAGCTTCCAATCATCCAAACATGGGAGACTACACTTGTGGATAATAAACGCAACGATGTACCACGTTGTGCCAAATTTTCTGGACACAAATCTGCCAACATTTTGGGTCTCGGCTGATGGGCTACGCGATTTTGTTGACTAGGATAAACGTAGCAAACTACGTAACGCTTCTAGAGGACAGTAGGTATACATTTAAAGGGATCGTACGTTATTTCCAGCTGATGAGATAAGAAACCAATTTTGTCGACGAAAACATTGACAACCCGCAACCCGCATTCACCCAGCTCATATCGTATCGTATCGTTCCATCACGATATGAGCCATATGAATGCAGTGTGGTGAGTAGTGATTCCTTGGCCTGCAAAATCAGCGAATAAAAACCATATTGAAAATCTATGGGGTTTGATGGTATAGCCATGGAGAAATAATAACAAGAGAAACAAGGCAAATGTCATAGGGTATTGCCGAAGTTTCGGTATAGGTTTGGGGGGGTTTCAGAGGAACGGAATGTTGCTCTCGCCTTGTCGGCTCTACTACAATCTGTGATTGATGAGAACGGCGGATATCCTCGTTTTTATTTAAGTTTTGTTTATTTGAACTAATTTCACCATAATTACACACACTCTCAGTTATCGAGAGTAGGCCGGTGTCCCTGCAGTGGAAACATTAGAGGCTGGCACGGATGTTATTTCTTTGAATGTCAAATTAAAATACTAAATCTTCTAATTAAATATAAAAATCAATTGCTGTTCGATAGTCTCGCTAAAACACTGAAACGGCTGAACCAACTTGGCTTATTTATATTATATTAATAGTCACGAAAAGGTTTGTTTTAATATATATAATTTCTTTGAAATAATCACGGGAAGAGTCGGAAATAGGGAAAAACTGAAAGTACATTTTTGTATGGGATATTTGACACCATGTCGTTTGACAGCAGACTGTCAAATTGTGAATCTGTTCAGTTTCTTAATCTAGACCGGAAAACATCAGATCAGCTATTATTTCATATGAATGTATCTACATAAACACGTCCATTAATATTTAATTTTAATTTATATTTAATACAATAATTGTCATTTCGGGATTATTTGTTCCTAGTTTCCTAGTATGACAAAACGTCATCGGGAAAACTCACTGCATCTCACTATCTTTATTATTTGACCTGCCAGTCAAATAGCCTATTGCAAACGTCAATGCGATATTCCGTTTCGTTCAAAATTAATTGTTGGCATGACTCGTAATTGCCCTGGTGCAAGCAAATTGCGCCTTGAATCTGACGAACCAATTCTTATTCATTCATTGTTCATGTATACGAGTACATACATTTGTAATGTCAAAACTAAATCATTGATGCATTTGAAAGTATGTACGGTACACATAATAAAACATGTCTGTCTGTATGCCTGTTGTATGACTGTTTGTATGTCTATCTGACTGTTTGTTTCGGTTTCGGCTTTCACTAATGTTATAAGTTGTTTAACTGATGTTATAAGGAGTGACATAGGCTTACATTTATTAAAAAAAAGTAGAAATAAATAGAGTTTCGCGTATAACGTCATTGTATTCCACGCGGACCAAGTCGCGGGAATTGGGGAACAGCTATTGGCATTATGTTGGAAAATCAGGGTACCTCTGAAACATTGTTATTCTTTTGTGTGAGCCTACTGCACTTCAAGGCGCCAAGGGAGTACGTACCGTGCGTGAGCAGTAGGCACGGGGCCGGATTGGAACTCGTTACGCAACACATTCTTCCTTAACAATGTCTTACCCACTCGCCGGGATATTACCTGATCGGAGCATTGCTTGTGTCAGCCGCGGTGACGGCAGATGGCAGACGGCGGCGCAAGTCAGCAGAGTTGTGAGAATATTACTCGTAACAAGTAATGTTGGCACGGAGCGGAGGGCGCGGCACAAGCGCCTCAAGTCGAGCTGAGGGCGCGGGTGATTTGCGGCTACCCGAGGTGACTTAAAGCGACCAGCAACGCTGCGCGCGCACCCCTACGAGTGCGTAGGCCAATAGCCAAAGCATAGCTAGTTCCAACTAAGTAGCTAGGATCAGCTATATAATTAGCTATATATAGCTTTGGTGATAATTAATGATCTTAATTAGTTATATGGGACACTATAACGTAAAAATTATAGAGAACACTTTGTGAATAAATTTCACAGAGTGAACAAAATCAGGTGTGGCAGCAGTACTTCTCGGGACGAACCTGGCATAAGTTCTACTGCTACTTTTAGTTGCTCCTTTGGTACCACCCAGAAGGTACCTAAATGTACCTATACAAGAGAATTTTCGCCTCCTCGGAAATAGGTAGGTACCTACTACTTTTTAACAGTGGTGTTCAAACGTAATATTTTTATCATTTATTTTAACATATAAATGAAAAACGAATTGTTTTTGTATGGATTCATTGTCATTTAATACCTTACAATACCACTATCAGAACTTAAATCTAAGGTACTAAAGACTAATTTGAACAGACATCCGCCATCTTGACGTCAGGTTGGCGGCTAACTTTATATTGTAACTGACTTGACTTCTTCGTTATGGCTTTTCACTTTATTACTGTCTTACATATATTGTGTACATTAATTCAATAATTATTCCTAGATTTATGTTTCGGTAAGTTTGACTGAAATTTGATGTAAACATATTTTACATTTGACAATCCTTCTTCTATCTTTTGCTTCACAAAATTAAATTGACTAGCTGAACACCATTTTGAAACACCTTGTATATTAGTGATAAATTTAAATAGATCTTTGGTATCTTTACACCGCAAGCGTCGTGCGACCGCGTGATTTTAACGCCTAACGTGAATCGTCACTCAGACTTGGTTGTCCAAGTCTGAGTGACGATTCACGTTAGGCGTTAAAATCACTACAGCTCAGCTACAATAATATCATTGGTAGAAATGTTTTATAAAGCGTATATCTGTATATATCATTGGTAGAAATGTTTTATAAAGCGTATATCTGTATATACGCTTTATAAAACATTTCTACCAATGATATTATTGTAGCCATTTCCCATAGACCCTACAACAATTGTACCAATCCAAAGATTTGACATAATAACTTTGACATAATATCAACCAATAGGTATCAGACAATTCTTCCTTATCTTTGTTCCTTGCATTATTTTTTAATCAGACGTAACCTATTTGTTCTGATGTTGATTTAATCGGCAAAATTGATAATTTTCCTTGGAATCTCACATTTTTAAACGCTGCAGGTTATTTTTCCCGGTTACCAAATTTCCAGTCAGGACCGTTATGTGAATGTTATAGTGCTCCGTATAGTAAATACGATAAAAACATTATGGGAGTCAGAGTCATCTCACTGCGCATATTTACGTAATTGAGTTGTTTATCAGTGATAAGTTGTCTAACTGATACATACTACAATGGCAGCGTCTGTCTCGGAGATTCAAGACAGATATAAACTTTATAAGTACACGAAGGAGTTGACATTGAAAGTAGCTCAAATAGTTGTGCAGAGTCGACAAGGGAGAAAGATCACACATCACCAGAATCCTAAGTTGGCTGATAACAGCAATCCAGACCTTCCTACGGTACACTGGGTAAGTTAAAAAAAAAAATGAATACTTAAATTATTTGTTATATTGCGTTGAGCGCAGCAAAAGTAATGAAATGAAATATTTTAGTTATCTTAATTAGCACTGGTTTTGTGGTTGAGCCTGTAGTCAAAAGTTGCAGAAACAATATGATTTGATAACAGATTCTATAATTTGAATTTAACCATTTGTATTTAATAGCTCAAAAGCAATTTTTTATGTTTTAGTTTGATCTATCCATTCCCGATGAACCCAGAGTCAATGAAGAAACAAAACATGTACTCAATGGAGAAGTCATTGATGCACTCACAAAGATTTTATGTATAGAAATATTGCTAAAAACTTCTGATGGTGACGAAATGGTTCTTGAAATGTGGACTGTCAAACTAGTTTCTGGAATCGAAATATGCTCACTCCCTACAGTTTACTACCGGATGAGTGTAATGCTTAAATCTACATTGAGCATATCAAGGATAACTCCGGGATATAAGTTGGCACGGTCACAGCATAAAGAAGCATATAACATTTATCACAAGATATATGGAGGTGAACCCAACTACAACCTCTTGGGTGAGTAACATGTCATTTACAATACTATCCTACCTTGCGAATCAGAGATCGTCACATCCATATTAAAACCACAATATGATACTTGTACTTAAAGCAATATGTTAATAGCTTACTACTGCAAGTTATTTTGCCTCAACACTTTGGAATTGTTTTTTAAAGTCTTGCAACAAAATATAAATACAGTAGAATCTTACTAATCCCGCACTTCAATAGTCCAATACATCCAATAATCCGGCACCCTACACTCATGGTTCCCTCACCCCTCCCTTTGATTCTCACTTTTGTTAGATCTTATAATTCTTCTACACATACGAGAGAAAGTTTTTAAACAAGTTTAAAAAAAGCTGACCTTGATTAAGGATTACTTTTAGACTAATTAGTTAATTATGCCACTATATGTTTTCTCTACAGTTTTTCTATAAAATTCAATAATCTGAACATTCCAATAATCCAACACTCATTGGTCTTGAATAGTGATGATTGATCTTACCGAACTGTAATTTTCACACCTTTACGGCAAGCACTATGGCAAGCGAAAGAATGGCTATTAAGGATTTTTTTGTTGCCCTTGAGCTGGTAGCAATTGCCTAATTTGCTTATACTGTTTCTTCCTATGAATTATGCCAAATATTTTTAGTTATAAGTACTTGCTAACTAAACTGTAATCTTACCACGCCTTATTTAACAGTTAGTATGTAAAACCCAATGCGAGTATTGTTGTTCTGTAAACTGCACAATCACTGGGAACTATGGACTGTAAATTTTTTCATGGCTTCTCTGCTATATACGATAAGCCAGTATCGACTTGTAAGAATTACTTGTGCCAATATCAGCAGGAGGTACTTATACAAAACATTACCCGCTTGAAGAAACAGGGAATTAGATATTTCTTTTGGCAAAGTTTATCATTTATATCTGCTATAATGCGGGATTTATTCGTCATATGTATGTTTTTCTTTATAAATAGCTACTCCAATCAGGTGTTGCATTGCAGAATTGCAAAAAATATGTGATTAGCGAAAACCTCCATTGCCATAATATGACCAAAACCTGCGAACTTGGCTATCAAATGAACTAATGCAACATAGTATTAGTAAGTCGCTTTAAGAGTTGGTTGGGGGCTGCTTTGTGGCGTGACTACTACTCTTAGGAGGTCCATATTGCTTGTGTTCTTTAAGAGTACACTCTAGAGTCTGCTTGTATGCCTCCCTGTTTTATGCAAAGAGGCAATCTAAAGTGCGAAGTAAATCTAGAACATTTGCGATGTTCGTACTGAGCATTACTACTGGTAATCTGCTCCCGATCAGTGAGGTATTAACTTTACTGTGATCTGGTGGAAGGGTGTGGGTGTCGATGAAATCAAAAGCCTGTGAGATTTTACTTTCCTGTTGTAAATGGTGCAGCATGATGTGATGTTTGGTTGTGTTTGGATGTGATCTTTTGCTTCAGTTGAAGAGGACCCGCAGTTGTATTGCCGTTGTTAATAGGCGACGGTGACCATTTAACAGCAGGTTAGCTGCTCGTTCCGTCCTAACGAATATTGTATTATAAATGTGAAAGTGAGTTTATTTCTTTCTTTGTTACGCTTTCACGCCTAAACACATAAACCGATTAAAAAAAAATGGATTTTAACAAACCAATGGAAAGTTACATAGACTATATTTTATCCCCGTATTCCGATGGGAACGGGAACTACGCGGGTAAAACCGCAGCTAGTAATTTTAATAAAATTAAGAACAATACAACAGATTTAAGTAAGTAAGTACTTAATTCTGTTGTTTGTTTGTAGGTGTATATTAATTTTGATAAATTAATATGATAGTGCAATTGGGAAAAGCGATTTTATAAAGCGATAATATAGTGCATTTATTATAGAGTATATTATGCATATCGTATTTTTTATATCTATATTTATTTATTTCGAGTATGTCGGTAACGGCCTAAAGATTTGGATGAAATTTTGTTTTTACATAGGGTTTTGCTGTACTTGTTTACCTGTATAATTGTATTTCTTGTAAAAGCGCATAAATAATCTATTGCTACTTAAAAAATATATAATCCTACTAATATTATAAACGCGAAAGTTTATAAGTGTGGATGGATGAACGGACCTGGATGAAATTTGGCACAGCGATATATTAATAGCACATAGGCTACTTTTTATCCCGGAAAAATGTACGGTTCCCGTAGGAAGTCCAATCGCGGGTAACACCGCGGGGCGCAGCTAGTTTCAGATATAAAAAGGCTTAACAAATAAAAAAAAGGAACAAAGCTCGGTTCCCCAGGTTCTTATTATTATTTAACATGAACTATTTTTATGTTCTAGAAATTTTGTTAAACTTGTAAACTACCTAGTTTGCATACCTAATATTTTCACTTTTATTTTGTTAGGCATACAGTAATACGCCGAAACTAAACTTATTTAAAGTCATTAAATTAATTTTTAAATAAAGACAATGAAAGTATGTAGGTATGTATGTTTACTAGTCTAGATCTACAAATAAACAACAGAACAATAAAAAATACACATGTCTTGTTAAACTACAGTTAAAGTATGTTTTTTATGTGACTTATAATATAAAAGTCGGGTCAGCTGATGGCTTACCTGATGTTAAGTAGTTACTACCGCCCATAAACAAGTGTAAAAGAACTCAAATCTCAATTTAAGAAGAAAAATATTTAGTGAGACGATCCAAGCAGCAATGAGTTGGACACGTCTCTGAGACGGGGATGTAGTGTTTTATGCGCCTGTAATTACACCGGCAGTTACACCCTTCAACCGGAACACATCAATGCGAATGAACCACTGCTTGCTGGCAGATTACCAGACAGCTTCAGACGAACTTGGCTCGGGTTCTACCGCTACTTTAGTTAATGTTTAGCGAATTTGTATGTTGACGCTACGCTATTCCTTATTGGTTCTTAAATTAACGACAATAGACAATCATTAGAGAATGTTCTACATTTGCAACATTGTTGTGAGTTCAATTACATATTGACATGCTGAGGCCAATGTATCAACTGCGATTTTGCTCTATTTAAACTACAATCAAACCTTAAGTAAACAAATATCTGAAACTCAAACAATTGACGGCCCCGGGGCTCAGTTAGTTGTAGCCCTGCCTTCGAAGGGGTCCCGGGCTCGATTCCCAGCCGGGACACACTTTGTGTGGTGAGCACGAAGTTTTTTCTCGGGTCTTGAGTGTTTGTCTTGTGTCTGCTTTTGACACTGTTTGCGACACAGGGAATCCTAGTGCAAGAGTATTTAACGTTTATTTATTTAATCATTTTGGAATTTGAGTAAACTGACTCACGTCTTTTCCCGTAGGTCTAGGTAGAGCGTAGCGAGTGAATACACATAAACAAATTTGGCCGTAAAAATTAACTCAGTTTTTTCCCGTAGAGCTAGGCAAAGCGTAAAGAGTGACGAATAACACATTGGCATTGACACAACACACTATGGAATGTATGGTTCTCTGCCATCGTTTTCCCGTTTTCATAAAACTGCTTTTTATTAGTTATTGTTGGGAAAACGATAGTGATGGGATGAACTGGCAGCCCACCTGTTGTAAAGCGGTTACTGCCTCCCATAGACAACAGGAATACTACCGAAGTGTGGAAAAAAGGCCAGGACATAAAATATACCAAAAAGATTAATATATTATTTTGCGCGTATTGCAGCAAAGCGATAATAACAGGCCATGGCGTTTTATCATAAATATTAATCTTTGACAGTGCAGTACGACTTCTTTACCTGCTTTAAATCTCCATCTACCCCAAATTCAATTGCTGCAACTGCAAACAGCTTTATTTAACTATGCATCCAAATCTCTCTAAACTTTGGCGGCGAATTTGCAAACATTGTGATTTTTAGTTGTTTCCACTGAATGGGTAGACAGAACCGTAATGAGCTTTCCACCGCCGATCGCACCGATCGAGGGAACGAATATGTAATATTTTGCCACGAATAGCTCTGCTAACACTATTATTCAGTGATATTGATGAGGCATTAAAAATGCAGCCAAAAAATACCAACAATTCTGGGCGAATGGTATATAAAACTATGCTAAAGGTTAACTAAAATCCCCTATGATTTCCCATATTTTTTTTATATTAGTTAGTGATTGTCTATGGGCATTATTCCGCTTGATGATTAGCGGTACCCCTGCCCGTTACAGTCATCTCTCTCGTATTAAGATTTAAGGGAAGAACGAAATCATGGCGCCTGAGATTTTACAAGGAACGTATCATAAGTCTGAAATTTCATGTTATATAACGTATATTCGTTTTAATATATCTACTAATATAACTGTATATTTATACAGTATATGTTTTTGGCCAATGGATGATTTTTTCGCTTGAAAAAAGTATGTGTGCAATACCATGGGGGGTCCAGTTGCTCGCGTCCGTAGGTGTGGACCCTTTGATTCCCTACACGTACCCCCTGGGTGGTGCTAAAGGAGCAACCAAAAGTAGCAGTAGAACTTGTGCCAAGTTCGTCCGGAGAGGTACTGCCACCACATCTGGAATCTGCCGCCAAGCAGTAGTGGTTGCATTACTGTGTTCCGGTGGAAGGGTGTGGCTGCCGGTGAAATCACATGCGCATGAGACGTACATCCCCGTCTCGGGTAATGGACGCAGCGGGATGAATGCGACTCAGTAAAGATTTGGATCTCATACTGAGTCGCCCGGTATCCCTAGGTAGATCGCGCACTTCACCATCACATTAGCACATGATTATATCTTATCAATTTTCAATGATCTGACATTAATGTTGAAGGTCTTTTGCAAACTATTGCGCGTTGTATTATGTGCTGTATACACAGTTTAGTAAGCAAGAACAAGAACAGTACGGAGCATTATTATTTTGTATTTTAAAATACTGGCAGCACTGTGATCTTATTTAGCTGCCGTATTAATGTGTTCATCATACTTGCGCGTACTAATAAAACCTATTTCTAAAATAATTAAGACTTTAATTCGCTGCTTTCCAGGTGATAAGCACAAAACGGTGAAAGTGAGCGAGCTGCATACTCCGATCGGCACTTTGCTGATAGAAGTAGTTTACCGGACGAAAATGACGTTAATTCCTGAGGATAGGCACAAGATTGCAGCGCATGCCGTCAACGACATAATGGTCAAGAGTGATCATTTCAATTCCGACAGTCCTAGGTCAGTACAATGACATTAGAGTTGATAAATTTGACATATTGTATTTCTATATAATACAATTCTTCAGGGGTCCGATAAGATTAGTCAGTTTAACTCGCAGCTTGGCGCAGTTGGTTGTAGTTCTGTCAGGTTGTGGTTCCCTAGTACCCTTTGAATCTCAACACATACCCCTTGGGTTCTGCTGAAGAAGCAACACTAAATAGCAGTAGAAATTGTGCAAAGTTTATCTGGAGAAATACTGCCTCCATACCTGGCAATTCGCCTCCAAGCACTGGCATTGCTATGTTCCGGTGGAAGGGTGTGGGTGCAGGTGAAATCACATGCGCATGAGACGTAACACCCCTGTCTCGGGTGACGGGCGCAACGGGGTGCTACTTGAGTCTTCTTATACTTCGGTCGAGGAGGACCTAAGTCATATTGCTGTTGCTACGGGTGGAGGTAACCACTTAACATCAGGAGGGCCTCAGCTAGCCCCGTTACTTAGTTAATGTACATGCTTTAATTTATAAATTATGATATTTGCAGGAAAACTTATGACAAGAAAGCGTTGGACTTATCAAAACCGTTGACTGCGGGCGCGTTTGTGGACGTGGCCAAAATCAAAGAACTACACGAAACACTCAGCCAAAGACTACCACCTGAGCCTCCTATGGCCTGGTTGCTTGCTGAAAAGGAGAAGATGGAACACGTACGTTAACAGATTCCCGACCAAACGATTCATATTCTGATTTTTATGTGATAATATTGATGGGAAGAGGTTAAGGAGTAATAGGTTAGCGTGGTATGGACATTTTATGCGGAGGGATGAATGTCATAATACAAAACGAGTCTTAAATATGGATGTGGAAGGATATAAGACAAGAGGTAGGCCAAAGAAAAGATGGATGGATTGTGTGAAAGATGATATACGTAAGAAAGGAGTGAGTACTGAGATGACATCTGATAGGGAAATGGAAGAAAAATACATGTTGTGCCGACCCCACGGGAAAAGGGCAGGAAGATGAAGATGATGATTTGAAGCCCTACCTGTGGTTACAGCCGCTCTGAAACCATAGCAATACGATTCAATTCTTCTCCTACCGTAGTGTAAGAAGCCCCATATTGCATTGTGTTCCGCCCGTTACTGTGAGACGTGGATGTAGCGTCTCTTGCGGCTGTAATTTCACCGGCCCAAACTTCCTTTGACCGGAACACTCGCACTCACACCCTCCAATCGAAACAGAACCGCGAATACAAGCAGTGATCTTGGCGGTGGAGTACCAGGGTTGGCAGTACTTCTTCGAGTGAACCTGGCACACGTTCTACTGTTACTTAAATGGTGTATATTATGTTGGCAACAAACTTAACAGGAATTTTGATAGTTCTTAAATAATTATTCCAATTGGAAAGAACAATGAACAATGGAAACAGAAAAAGAGATGTCGTTTACTTTTATTTTAGTTTGGTAGAGCTAACAAATCAACAACGGCTGTTTTTTATGTTTGTTACGCTTTCAGTATCAGCCTCCAATGTTCCCACTGCAGGCACACCGGCTACTCTCGTTAATTGAGAGTGAATAGGCTTTTGATCCCAATCCGGATTGGCAGATGTCTCTTGTCTTCAAATTGTTCAGTCATGCCGGTTCACGATGTTTTCCTTGACTGATACGAGAACGTGAATTGCGCACATCAATTTTTCTATTGAAAATCTCTTTTTCCTGAGTGTGTTTGAACCAGAGACTTTGAAAGTCGGTGTCTGTGCCCCTGGTCCACCACGCTTTTATCTTTGCCAATTGAGGTGGTTTTAAAGGTTTTTTTATTTGATTATATTTACCCCGCAGTTGTCCGATAAACTTTACATCCAAAAAAAATACATGTTTTTTAAATCAGACACTTTTTTAGTGTTAGTATTTTTATCATTCTTTTATATTCATTCTTCAGAAGCTGCAATGCCTCGCAGTGTCTGATCGGTCTCCTATCAAATCGAGCGGCGAAGCGTCCACGTCGTCTGCGCATGCGGTCAGCAAAGCCATCGAGGTACCAAAGAAAAATGGCGACAAATATTCCGGCTTGATGGTAAGTATAAAATAGTCTCGTTCACATCCTCCAAGTAAGGATCCGAGTTAGTTAAAACTCGGCTGTTAATGAGAATACATATTTTCCAACGGATAAACCGTAACAGCCTCTAGTGTTCCCACTGCAGGGACACCGATACTCTCGATAGTTGAGAGTGAATGGGCTCTGATCTACCACGGGAGCCCAATCCGGATTGGTAGATGGTAGACTAACGGATAACTAACGGCCAACTAACGGCCTGCGGCGTTAGCCGCGGTTAGCCCTCCTACGGGAAAGTAATTTTTTGCGGGATAAAAAGTAGCCTATGTGCTATTCCAGACTATAATATATCTGTGCCAAATTTCATCCAGGTCCGTTCAGCCGTTCTGGCGTGATTGATTTACTAACATCCATCCAAACTGTCGCATTTATAATAGTAGTGATTATAAAGATTACTACGTTCATCGAATTTTTAATTTTGGAACCCTCGGTGCGCGGGGTCGATCCCATCAAGCCCGGTGGTCCCGCCACGTTAACGGGCCAGTTGGGAAAAATTGTTTCATCGAGCACAGTACTGCCGAACCCGACGTTTTTTCAAACTCAAACTCATTTATTCCTTTAGATCTCAAGCATCGTTTGGACACGTCAAATTTTACACATACAAGTAAACATATTCATGAGCATATAACGTGTCACAGGAGCACCTTAGGCACGTTACATGCACACAGATATGTCAAATTACAGTCAGTTTTATGTTTCTTTTATTAAGTTTACGTCTGATCCAACCCTAACCGACGAACTCTAGGGGCAGAAACAAGAAACCCCTCGGAGACAGTATTACATATCCGCGAATATGATCCTGCGTCTAGAAAATCAAATTCATCAAATTCATTACCAAGCCTTTTTGTCATCTAGGTAATCTGATATTTTATAGTAAGCTTTTGCAACAAGTTTACGTTTGATGACAGTTTTAAATTTATTTATTGACAATAATTGAATTTAGTTCGGGATTTTTATGGCAGTTTACGGGAGCCACTCGATTCTCTTTCAAGCACTCGCCTATGTATAGCCGTGTACTTGACTTACTATACTTACTATATACGCGGCTATTATTAACCGAAAGTCCATGATTTTTTCAGGATTTCCCCTTTGCTGACGGGAGCCCAATAGCCGAACTAGCGAACTTCTACCAGGAATGCCTCCAAGCACGCTCTATGAGCGACGAGTGGAACGACCTACTCATAGAAACGCCGGCTTCAACCGACTCCGAGACACTGTCGCGGCAACTCAAAATGTACGAAGATGCAGTCCCAGAATTTGACAGTATGGTCGCATCCATGTTCAGTAACTCGGAAGGCGGGTCCGACAACTCATAAATGCGAGGTATGGCACCGCTGCTACCTCGTGCTGGCAACATTTCTCTCCACGTAACTTAGCTCAGATTTAAAACATGTTTTTATAACGCTGCGGCGTTTTGGAGTCGCTTTTTGCATACATTCAGGAGGCGGGTGTGAAACTCCTTCATCGACATATCCTGTGTACTTCTATTTAACTTTAGAATAATAGCGCCTGAACTGGGAACATTTGAAACAACAAATCGAGAAAATCAGTGATCCTGGCTAGACCATCGATTGATAATAAGTATCTAATATATTACAAAAAAGTAGAATTTTGTTAGTCCTGTGCGGTTGTGGTGTGAAATTGTGGGATTTGGAAAGACTGATGTAAGTGCAAGAATACACAAGGCAAATCTAGGAAGCTATTTGCGGGTTTATTACAATTTGTACTCAATATATTCTATATTTTAAGGTTAGGCTTTCGTGTCGATTTATTGGAATGAATTCACAATTTTTCAATTTTACGTTCCCTCGTTGGTATAGCGCACACGGTGAAAATAAGCTCAATGCGTCGATGCCTTTTCGGGGGAAAAGGCGTGAATATGTCATTTTTATAATTAGATAGCTAATTTAGAGGACCATTTTGAACTTGTGTTCAAAGCAGAACGAACCATGAGTGTAATTTTGTAGAAGCCGTAATGGTATTTAGATATTGCTTTTTGTCCCTTTACATTGCCTTCTGGATCAAACGTCTCATTGTCAAGGCCTTACTCTTAAATAAACGTCTTATAAATAAAACCATGCCCTAACGTGGTTTACGCACAGTTTTTTAAATTAACATATTAGAATATTACCCCGTTCGCATGCATTCAATCAAGCATTTAATTTGGTATAATTCCTAAGATTTTAGTGCCAATATTTTGTAGTACTTAATTAATTATGATATCCAAAGGGCGGTGATAAAGGTGTTGAAATAATCATGTGCTGCTTGCATATTTATTATTATATGCTCATGGTATATGACTGATGTTTTAAATCCTTGTATTCTAACTTCAATTAGTGTAGTTTATTTATTTAACAGCAGAAACAAATCTAAATAAAAATATTGAATGTTTCGAACTTCCCGTCAGTGTTTAATGCTGGGTTTATAGTAAATGTACGTATAGTTATTTGTAAGCTGCAGGATCACAAAACATAGTAAGCAAAGATGATTACTGAAACCCAGTATTTGACACGTTTCGGAAACTACTATTCTCTCACATAAAATTCGTCGCCGTTCATTACAGCATTACCTAAATATTTTATGGCTAAACACATTGGCAACTATCCTACCAAACTATCCGTCGGTTGCTTAAGCATCATAGAAAAGAAATCAAATTTAATGCCAGCTTAAAATAATAATACAAAGAAAATAATTCTTGTTGCTCGAACTTCAATTCTGACGTTTGAATGACCGAATGGATACTGTATTGTGGTGAATGAACGAACGGACCGGGATTAATAATTCTTTTTCAAATCAAGTATCCTTACTGCTCGCTATCACTTGACTATCTCTTAGCTAAACCTGATATCTAGTAATATTTTAGTAGATTATAGGGTTTGGCTCAGAAAGGAAAACCAACTGGTGAGGTTATTTGCTCACATACAAGGGTAGAAAATATCGTTAATTCTAACTCAGGTAGATATTGCAATCAGCCCGATTCCTACATTATGAGGTAGTTGAAATGTTTGTATTTAAAATATATGAGTGTTTCAGAATAGTAAATTTATATGGTAATAATTCAATGGTAAAATTATACATACGTCTAGGCAGTCCTTTTGTATGAAACGATATCGTACAATAAACTTAAAAAAGTTAAAAATTAATTCTGCCTGTACTTGTGTATCGTGTTTTGTGTACATGTATCGAAATGAACGGTTAAGGAATACTTAGTTAAATAAAAACTTCCTTTTCCGTCATTATGAAACATGCGGTTGTTTCTTTTTTAATCATGTTAACGTATATTTGTAGGTACGGTGTTTTATACCTTTGTTAGCGGGAAATTGAATTAAGTTACTATACACGTAACAAAGTTATTATGTATTATTATTTTTTTCATTTTTATCGACTTTAATATTTATAGAAAATACTCTAAATGCCAATGTGGTGGCTTTGTTTGCGTAGGGCTGGCTGACTAAGGTTTAAAAGGCCTTTCTAAACGTTTAAATTCGTAGGCGATTCTGGATTTCTCAGCTATAACCTCCAAATTTAGTAAGGTAGAAATATAAACTGAGATAATGCGATTCCTAAGTGTAGACACAGCCTTAGCATACTGTATTATTTGCTTATTTAATTAATTAAGGTAAATAAGTATAACATTTCACTTGTTCACAGAAGACTTGAAACGGTGCTTAATAATAGTTCCTTGTTTTTTTTTTCTGCGCGAATCTTTTTAAACTATTAAGGATGTTTTATGCGTTAATAGCGAGGCGTGTCATAGAGTATTCGCTTCCGCTATTCCAGCGTGATTCTTAGAACAGAACAGAAGTCTCACAGTACATATTAACAGAAACAGAACAGAACAGAAGTCTCACAGTACATATTATTAGTGAACGAATAGCAATAAATTTCCACTATGCCGTGTGTTCTGGGATCCTAATGCTCAGACCACAAAGATAGTCAGTGATTCAATAATACATTCATTGCAATATTACAAGTACTTCCTCCTGTTACATATGCTTTTGAAGTGTATTATGACACTTCTTTGTGCCTTACTACGCCGTAAATATCTCCTGATATTTCACTAACCGCAGCGCAATAAATATTATCGTTCTTGAACGCCTGTTACGCCTGATGTATTTTAGTAAAAATATAAATATAGTAGGGATGCCATTTAAAATATTACTTAGTGCCAATTGTTTTTATTTAATATTGGTTACGTTATTATCGGTTTCTTTTGATTGTTGATTGATTGCTTTCTCGTATTTTTAATATTACCGAATGTAGGATAATACCTAATTATAGTAATATAGTAGTTAGGTGTGGCTAGTCACTTTTAATAATTGGTTTATAAAATTTAGGTAAATCTATACGCATAATGACACACTGCTATCCGTGATACAAGGTCGTTATATCAAATATAAAGTATAATTGTTAAGCCGTAATTCATGAAGACTGGAATTTAAAGAAATATACTGTGCCTAATCTGATTCGAAAAGTAGCTGTGCTGGATAAAGATCGACCTCCTGTCATATATATTTACATACATATAAATATTATAATTTTATTATAAATAATATGCTGTACTGTTTTCATATCACAAAATGTGCTTACGTACAATCAATGTGTTCAATGTTGAAGTTTAAATAATACTATATTTATCTCACTGTAGTACCCAGATCCCAGATGAAGAAATATTATTATTGAAATATGTACTTGTTATTCACAAAGATATTTATTGATTGTTTGAGCCGCATAAATTATACACAGTCCATTTTAAGTCGATAAGGCATTATGTCACGTGCGAGTGAATCTCCAATAGGGTATCTCCACGGTACGACGATAATTCCGCCAGCGTATCGTCGCGATTCGCAACGGATTGCCGCGTTACTGCGACACCTCGTTGCGTTTTTCGCTCGACTGGCTGACTCCGCAACGCATGCTTACGATAGACTCGTCGCATCGCCGCGATGATAACGCTTAACTCATTTGGAGACTATTTGATATAGAATTATTTATTAACTATTTGAATTATTGGTATTGTAATTTCTGGTGTCTCGCCCGAAGAGCCTCAATGTTAAATCATATGATTTATAAAAAAAATGTTATTAAAATAATAGTATTCGAGGCGAGCTGAGTGGTAATTCTTTAGGACATAGCACAATTTATAAACGAGGCAAGATTTTAACAGTCGAAGAATTAAATTATATTATTTTGATTCAAAATAAGTAAAAAATCACTCACCCGGTTTTTAATAAAGTGTGTTTATCACCTATGTTGAGCTACTGCCATAGGCCAATTAAGTACTATGGTCTGTTTTAAATCCCTAGAGATATTAAAGTTTTGCTCCCCGGTAGTATGTTAGCGCCGAATAAAAGCGATAGTATCGCTTTACATTAATTTATGCATCGCTGCCCTGTCGGTTACGCTTCTACTGCGTTTCGTGGTACACGGTGGGAAGAGAAACAGAGCAAACCTGTTACGTCTTGTTTCTGGACTGAACGTAATTGTTACGTAGTTTGCTATTTTATTGTTAATTTGTTTTGTTTTCTCTCCAATGCGATCAAAGCCAAATAAAATTATTTTTCAAATTTGTGAATTTAATGAGCATTTTATATTTTACAAGTGAACCTTTCAAAGTTAAGTTGGTGGCCACTGCAGTCCGCTCAAAGTTCAATGCACGAAATTCTCAAAGGATTTGAAACAGACTATACAAATTAAGTAACTACAAGTCTTAATAATAGTGAATTTTGTATGAATAATAACTAATGTTATGAACTCGCACTTTTTCATAAAGTAGGCGCTAAAATGTTGCTTTAATAAAATAAAATATCCTTCTAATAATAAAAAGCCTTCTAATGACAATACTTACTTTCATGAAGTCTTTGAGTCCTAAAATATGGTATTTGAAAGGTGACGGCCATTCAGAGAATAATAAAAATTACTGGTTGAATAATAAATGTATCTTGAATACATGTGGGTACAAAATTAAGAGATTGAAAGTTTTTGAACGGAAAAGAGAATCATAGATTTAATAGACGATTGGAATATCATAATATCATAATACATTTTGATATAACATTTTTTTATTCAAAATTTTTACAAAAATATTAACTAAACTTCTATACCAGTTAGGTAGCATTATATTTAGAATAATTTTGATTATTAGGTGTATAGATATTTATCTATCCCAACCGTTGAAGTTTTTAGCCGTATTATACAAGCGATAGTTAATCAATTGGCTGATTTTTTTGTATAGTAAATGGAAATCAATGTTTGTGGCTTTTTGTTTAGAATCTAAGACTATTTATTAGTGATTATGGATTATGTTAATATTTGTAATAAATAGTCGAAGAAACGTCTAAAAGAATTTTCTTTAAATATGTTGTCCACTGTCAAATTTCTGCCATTTTATTTAGTTATTTTATGTTGTTGCATTTCAAAGTATAGTTTTCTACAAACATTAACATATCATTTGAGAATAATTCATAATTATTAAAATTAAATTGTAAAAGTAAAAATTGGCTGTTAACGGAAACTATACTAAACTATGCGGATACATCATTACTGTTGAGTGCAACGAAAAAAAACGAACACATACGAAAAAAAATATCAAACAATTTCATTTATTCATTATGATGTAAAAAGTATGCGAATGGTATCTTTTTTGCTAAATAAGCTAATTTATGTGTACATAAGTGCCTACTTATACTATTCACTGGACGACAGATTGTCCCGTGGTTTAGGCTTGTCTTTTGGATGGATGCTAATGATCTTCACATTTTGGCCCGTAGTATTCTGAAAATATAAGCATTTTTCAAAAAGGTCATATATTTTGACAGATAACAAAGTTGTTATCATCATGTTAGTAGATCATAGGTTTCGACTGTAAGTAGATCAAATATCATCTGTCGAAACAAGCAATTTCTTTAGGACAACGTTACACTGCCAAAATTATGTTAAGCTTAAAAGACTCGTTAAATTACAAGCGTGGTTCCTTCCGCTTCCGATGTCCACTATTTTTCTATGACAACGGCTGTTCATAATTGGACGTTGTTATGCAAACAGGAATCAAACCACAAAATGTTACTTTCGAGATAATTGAGTTTAAAGAATATACTTGTGTAGACCACAATATGGGTAAGTTCCCGTGTGACCTACTCGTACCTTTGCTAAGAGTCGCTAGTTGGCCAAGATATTTTTTTGAGCATATAGTAGACATGCTTAGCAACCTCCCCGTGCACTTAACTCCACTTCGACCAAATTGTGGGTAGGTCCCTATTTGCATAACTACGTCTATTTACTATACGGTCACTAAAACGTTTATGGCCACTTTGTTATACCTGGTCGTCTAGCATGGGTCCGTATGTGCGTAAAACGGGCGCTTGGGCATTCTTCGCGGCGACAAAGCGGCGGTGGTGGGCGCGCACCGCATCTTGTATGAGAGCGTGGGTTATACGTGCTCGATCTCCGGAACGCGCAGAACATCGAACTTCGCGCAACGCGTCCAAAGAAATGTTGAGCCGCACCCGCGCTAGGAACGCGTAAAGAGAGTTTTCTACCTCTTGCTCCTGAAGGAATGCGGAGTTTTTTTTATATGTCCATAATGCTCTGTTATGTAGCACAGATAGATCGATAGCGCCATTGTTTGAATAATTTGGTATATACGAGTAGATGGTAAATAATTAGTAAATTACAGTTAGTATCAATATATTTCTTAAATGTCTGCAATATTGTTTAGTTTGACTCACAACTCGGTTGGCGGTTCGTCTGCCTTCTGCGCTGTAGCTCGTAGGTTCTATCGTCGCAGAAGATAAACATAAAAAGGACAAGACTCAACAAACTGGCAGTCCACCAGTTGTTAAATAGTTACCACTGCCTATAGGAGACATCAGTACATCTCAAATCCTCCCCTACGAAGTATGAGAACACCAAAATCACATTGCGTTGCGCCCTCCACTCTGAGACAAGGATGGATGAGAGTGACGAGGCGTTCCTCGTCACCCTCACCCACACCCTTCCTAGGGAACAGCAACGCGAGTGCACTACTGTTTGGCGGGTCCTCAGGGTTGCTCCTTTCGCACCACCCATGGGATACGTGTCGTCACCTACGGACGAGAGCGAGATGGTC
This sequence comes from Aplocera efformata, assembly GCA_921293045.1. Taxonomy (NCBI): domain Eukaryota; kingdom Metazoa; phylum Arthropoda; class Insecta; order Lepidoptera; family Geometridae; genus Aplocera; species Aplocera efformata. The sequence continues at coordinate 15,023,266 of OV121038.1, read as the reverse complement.
CGCCTACCTAATGTATATACATGTGTCTTTAAATACAAAAAAAAAAAACTATATAAGATTAGGTTAGGAGGTATTTCCATGAATATGTGTGTAAGTATATATTGTAGTAATTTATTTACGAACGGAAATCTACATGTGAAGTACTGATTACCTTCTTTCTGTCTTTCTCAATGACATCTTCTTGTAGAATTTTTATTTCTTTTGCCCAACCTCTGTAAAACACAATTAAATATATGTTACCTTAAACATTTATGAAAATAGGTATAATTAAAACTGTGAATCATATCACACTATATTTTAAAGGTGAAAGTTTGTGAGGTACAGAATCCTAAAAAGACAGTGATGAGATACGTTACCTGCCGATATGCAAAAACTCTTCCAAGATATCTTCGTCGTGCAGCAGTAGACCCGGGTTCTGCACCTGCGTCTCCGCCCAAGTTTCGCATAGCTTCAGGGTCAGGTAGTGTGAGCAGAGAACCAACACCGTCTACCAACAGAATATCAGTACATGTACTAAACTGGTTGTCTTAAATTACAGGAAGTTGCGTGGTAATGAATAAGATACTATAATCTCCTACTCACAGATTACTGGATATAGGTTACCATAGCAACATTGTTATCTCTCTAAAAGGTCCGTACATTGTTTGGGAGAACCTACTTCCAGATATCTCAAAATAACGTTATACCCCTTTTTACCCCGTTAGGCGTTGATCCGTCAGTCATTCAGGACAAAGCCTTTTATATATTATATAGATTAGGATGCAATCACATGCGCATGAGATCCCCGTCTCGGGTGATGGACGCAGCAGGATGAATGCAACTCAGTGTAACATCCAAATTTTAGAATGGCATTATTGTTCTTGCCTCTTACCACCAGGTGGGCCCCACAGCCCGTTCTGTCACTATTTCAAATAAAAAAGAAATACGTACCTCATCTTCAGGAGTCAATTTTATATTTTTGTATAGATTGTAGGCTTCGTTGGCCAATGAAACTTTGTAATCCAAGTCTTCTGATAGCATGTGCAATATTGCAAAGACCTGAAGAATAAGTACAATATATGGTGTCCGCCATCTCTGTACAATTGATAATGGAGGATGAATCTGCGTTAGCACGACAGTCCTACTCTCGTCGAGCTAATGGTACCACGGGAGCCACATTAGTAGCTAGATGTTACATGTCTTTCACCGTTCTAAGAACGTAGCAAACTACTTTGAAAAACTGATAGAATGCATGAGATGAAATGTGTGCGAAAAATTAATGTGCGCTATTGCACATTTTTGATACGACAAAACACAGTTATCATTAACATGGGGTCCAAAGATTGTATATTGTATACTGGAGTAATACTGGAAACTTGACAACTGCGAAACAGCGCCTTTTAGCTTACAGATACCGAAACTTTATAAACCTATCCATCCATATAGCTACTTATATACATAATAAACTACTATAGCTATGGGCATATATAAGCAATATTTGTTACAGCCTGATAATTTAATCTACAATTCAATTTTATACAACAAAAATTTAAATACATTCACAGGCTAATGTAACAGACATTTCAATACACTCAATATTATGAATAAGGGAATTGAGCATGAAAAGAAAAACAAAATATGATGTTTTATTTGAACAAATTTATTTTACAAATTTTTAAACATAATTACCTGTTTGTCAAGACAAAGACTTAATTTATTAATTTCTTCTTAAAAAATACTCGCAAACTTTACTTCTTTTTAAATATACTTTAATTCCTTTCGTATTGAACATCCAGGTACACAGCATGCCTTTTGAGATAACACAGAAATTATCATAATAATCGGTCCAAACTAGTAAGATCGCCTATGCTTGATATTTATACAATTTCAAAACTCAAAATCGAAACTAAGATTTTCACGCAGCACTGTAGTACCAAGGAACAATAAGCTAGACTTAATGTTAAAATTGTAAAATACCTACACTTAAAAAATCAGAAATTTGAAATCGCAAAAACAAACCGATTATTTTTCGTTTGGAAGACGAAAAGCCGGTTTGCGTTATTTGTGATATTGCCATAAAAAACTCTTAATCAATGAGAAAGAGCATGAAAAGAAAAACAAAATATGATGTTTTATTTGAACAAATTTATTTTACAAATTTTTAAACATTATCTAATTACCTGTTTGTCAAGACAAAGACTTTATTTATTAATTTCTTCTTAAAAAATACTCGCAAACTTTACTTCTTTTTAAATATACTTTAATTCCATTCGTATTGAACATCCAGGTACACAGCATGCCTTTTGAGATAACACAAATTATCATAATAATCGGTCCAAACTAGTAAGATCGCCTATGCTTGATATTTATACAATTTCAAAACTCAAAATCGAAACTAAGATTTTCACGCAGCACTGTAGTACCAAGGAACAATAAGCTAAACTTAATGTTAAAATTGTAAAATACCTACACTTAAAAAATCAGAAATTTGAAATCGCAAAAACAAACCGATTATTTTTCGTTTGGAAGACGAAAAGCCGGTTTGCGTTATTTGTGATATTGCCATAAAAAACTCTTAATCAATGAGAAACTCATAAAAAATATGGAAATAATATATAACTTGATTATAATAGTAACAGTATTTTTTTCAAATTATTTTGAATTCATGTACTTAATTCATTTTAATCTTGTTCTTAATGTCATCAACATTATTTTGTACCCTAATTTACTAGTCCCACTTTTTATCAAATATGGCAACACTTTTGATTTTTTTTCCGGTATCTAGCAGATAGATGGCGCTTAAACAAGTAATTCTATATTGTTCCTAGATACCATACCGGATGGCGTCTCATCTCGAACAAATTAGTTTAGAATAATATCAATAGATGGCGTTATAGGTATCGTTATTGAAATCCAGAAAACAAGAAAATTGGGTCCTGTAAACCGTAAAAATATTAAAATTGTTCGAGAAGAAGATAATTGCAAAATAGGCTCTTTTCTCTTAATATTACAAAAAATCATTGATGTTGTCGTGCTTGTTGCGGAGATTGTTGTACTAAGTTATGGGTGTAATTATGTATTAGGTACACACTTGTATTAATTTATATAAATTTATATTTTAACAAACCAATCAGGGCTAGGGGCTACAATCATAAAAGTGTTGCTCTTCTGAATATGATGACCGATGTCCCGAAGTTGCGCAACAATCTGGACCGTAATAGCCTCATTTTTCGCATAAGATGTCCCCACGATTATCATTCAGGTAGGTACGCAGGTAGTTCAATTTGCAAACACCATAAATAAACGTTTCTCAAAATGAATTACATATTCTACATGTTTGTTTCGCAATATAAATAGTTCTGTCACTCGTGAGGCGTCGCGTCTCGTTATTCCAGATGAAATTAAACGCGCCTCAGCGATTTACTTGGTATAGTCGTTATATAACGTCGGGAGGAGGATCGTATAAAAGATGTGTTAACAGAATTAATATTTGATTATAATTAATGAAGATTTTGTACTTTTAAAATAAGCGATGTATTTGAAGTTTTCAGCAGTAGATATAGTGATTTAAGAGGAAGGTTTATATGTAGTATACATGCATATTATAGTAGAGAAAAGCCGAGCACCCGTTCGAAGCCGGGGCCGGTCACTAGTACAGTTAGTAGTATAACATACTTTCAAATACATATAGATTAAGCTGTTATTTTGACATTACAAATAGACAATCCAATTTTATTTATATGTAAATCACATACTCATACTCATTTATTTTCAACGTAGGATCATTCGTGAACACTTGGTTATGTCAAATTTACACTTACATTACAACAATTATGTCGATAAGTACTTTTTTTTTTTTGTTGACGAAGGGGAATCTGCAACAGATACATCGGTTGCCCTGGGGGGGACAACCGAGTTATGTGGGACTTTTACCCTAACTAAACCCCTCCGGTGGCCGACCTCTGCGCATTCGAGGGTGGCTGGGCTCTCCAAAAGGAACTTCACCAGTGACCCTCTCGCACGTTGCCAGGAGGCCCGTTCCCGGGGAAGGGTGTAAAGAGCCCCTCCCCGACTCCGCGTACCCTGCACGCCACAGTGCAGAGCAGCCTTCCCTGGACCCGATAAGCATAGCAGCCGGAATGTCGATAAGTACTATCTTATAATTACAATAGACAAGCATATTAGCGTCAAATAAATACTTAATATTTCAATTACAATGTCACATTAGGTACTTTATCATAATAATAATTCAAATTTACTAAGGTAAGTTTCTGTGGCATAAATCACGCAAAAGGCCAAAAATAAGAAGAAGAAGAAGGTAAGTTTCTAATATGCTTGAGATAAGTAGGTTTAGCTTGACTATTGTAATTTATTTTCTACATTACGTAGTAATCCTTCTGAACCGTGCCACTGACAGTATCTATACCGAGTTAAGAACAAGTTAATTACACAATTTGCCCGAGGTTTTGCGAACGCTGGTTTAATAATATTGAAATTTTATGTAAGATTTATTTTTAGACGTGGCTTGGAAAACTATTTTATTTTTGATATAAAACCGCTTTGTTATCATAACATCACAGGAATACCGGCAGTAACCAAGCAAACACATTACCCATACCTTGAAGCACATTTATAGTCGAAATACAAGGTGAAAACAGTAAAAAAATAACAATAGTAGTAGAATAAATCGAATCTCGGCCTTTCGGGTCGGGTCCCTCTGGGGTCGGGGCCCTTAAAATTGAGCATTAGTAGATGTTGAAATCATTAACAGATCCTATAATACTACTATTATAAAGGTGAAAGTTTGTAAGTATGGATGTATGGATGTATGGATGTTTGTTACTCTTTCACGTAAAAACTACTGAATGGATTTGAATGAAACTTTACCACAATATAGCTTATACATCAGAATAACATATAGGCTACAATTTTTGAGGTTTCTATAAAATCTATATAAATAGTTCTGGCGTATTTATCTTGGAACATGTTTATTGAAAAAATAACCAGCTTATTTCGCAGAACGCATAAAAAGACAAACAGAATTTTATTTTATAGATACAAAATATTCCTAACGGCCGGAACTCTATCATTCGATTTAGAGTAAAGTGCTCTTTTACCTTGGACATCCGCGAACCGGCGATGTCGGCTGCTGGGAGACAAATGTGGGTTCGGTAACTCTCTGGCTCCATGTAATCAGGGTCGTTCATCTCTTTTCGAATTTCTGATGACATTATGGGTAAGTTTAAATCTGAAACAATAAGAATGTATCGACTGATTAATAAAATCGCAAATTCCGACTTGAAATTGAAATGTATTGAGGTTGAAATGACTTCCTTTCATTCCTTGTTTCTTGTCCTAAACTTTTAAAACGAAACATCCAACGAAAAAAGTTCAAGTTCTCCAAGGGGCAACGAAAAAAGTCACCGACAAGCAAAATACACATATTTTTTACATATATGAAATTTTCTTCCAGTTATTTTGATTTAAAACTTTTTGAAGCGCTTTAATTCCGCACGAATTTGGAGGTAAACATGTAACTTGTAGGTTTGTAATGTATTATAATTTTTTTTTTTTGGGGGCCCAAGTACTGCCTCGCATTGTTGTGTTCCGGCGGAAGGGTGTGGGTGCTTGTGAAATCACATATGCATCAGACGTAAATCCCCGTCTGGGGTGACAGGCGGAACGGGGTTTTCTCATTATTCGATCAGGGAGGACCTAAGTCGTATTGCTGTTGTTATGGGGGTAACCACTTACCATCAATACCCTAAAGATAGGTTTTGATTCACTTGCGAGGGTCAAAAGTGTTGAAGTGTTGTATCTTTGACTGAGTTGACACAAAACTTGATGTTACACCTCACACAAAACTGAGAAGAAGGGTTTTGGCACACAGACAGATGGACATTGTGATTCTATAAGGGCCCTTTTTTTACTTTTGAGATACGCAACCCTTGACAAAAAGACATATTTGAAGGATTAAACCCCTGTTAAGGTAAGCATATTTACTTATGTTTCGTACAGGTCAAGACAAGTCAAGAAGTTTAGTCTGTGATATTATAGTTTTACCTAATATGACGCCGTTATGGTCTAACCGCACTCCAGTAGCGTGACACTCATCCCTGAATATGGCTGCTAACAGCGTAGCTATTGTCGCTCCTCTCTTTACCAAACACGGATGCTGCAAGCGAAAAGCAACAATCAAAAAAAGTATTTACTTCAAGCACAGCTTATATTAGGAAAAACAGAAAATAATCTTAAAAGCTAGCACACAGTATGCCACAGTCTTCGCATCAGTGCCTGGTGTACAAAGCATTCCACCCTCCCAGTACCCTTAGTACGAGTTTGCAAATTACGTAAACGGTGATAGTTTTCGTGAACTCGCTGGACTATGCAGTTTCCAGTGTAATCGGACTACGCGTTAACGTTATCCAAAAAAGTTTACACGATATCGACCATCGACTAGCTCGAACGAACGAAATTCATACTATATACTTCTATCTCTCTTATACATTGGCAAAAGAGAAGAGATTAATGTTTGTTGTGATGTTTATTCTTTTGACATTTTGAATAACGTTTTGCATTGTTAACAAACAATATGATCACAATTATTGACTTCGTTTATTAAATAATTACGTTACATATGGTGACTGAAATAAGCCTGCCGAGGGTCCAGGCCAGGCTTGCTGCGATACGTAACTGCCACACCACACCATGTTGAAACCCTGCATGGTGAGCTCCTCTCTAGGTCAGCGGCGCCTCTTCGCACTCGCCGCTCTCATGCATCGCAAACGCAAACACAGCTCGCAGATGCATTCTTAAATAGTGACCAGCACTGGAGGAAATTGGCAACAGAGTTTATCACTGAAAATCTTAACTTGCGAGAAGTCAAAGCAGCAGGAGCTGCTGCGACAACCAGCGGCAGCCTGAGCGGCAAAATGTGTGTCTGGTGTTAATGTTATTAAAAATTATATAAGTAAAATTTTTTTGTTTTTAATTTAGTGAACCAATATAATCACTAACTGCTGCTTGCACATGCTAGCCCACAGAAAGAGTAGTAATGTGATATTGTACGAGAATTAGGCTAATTGAGGGATATATGTTATAGCCCCTACTTATTATTTGTTTAGAAATAAGAAACAACTGAGTTTGCAGTCAAGGTTATTATTATTATTTCAAACAATATATTCTTACAAAATAAATGCTTATATAGCTCTAACATGCACTCATGTGGCCACCTCATGCCTTAAACGCCCCAGTGTCAACAGGGCAGCATCTTGTTGCTCAACAATTTAATCCGTTGTAATTCTTGATTTACTGTAAAATTATAGAAAAAGAACAACTTATAATTAAATATAAACAAAAATATGGTACCATCTTGCATTTGTCGCATCATGTTGGATTGTCAAAGGGATAAAATATTACATATCATTGGTAGCTCTGTCAAAATTCAGCATTTTTCATCAGTTACCTAGAAATAAATAATCACATTATTATTATTAAACAAAAAACAATGTTATTTGCTTCTCATTGCAAAGATGTATGGTAATAATGAAGAGAAAATCTCATTTCTTGAAGTACCTAATACATAATAAACTTTTAATGACATTATCAACTTTAGTAAAAAACTTGTTTACCATTTGGACATTCAAAGAATGCTAATGTTTTCTACAGTAGTAAAGATATTCTTCTTCTTTATTCTTATATGAACTTAAATTAGGATAATTTAAACAAGTGGTTTTTTAAAAACAAATATACTCTACTACTAAACTATTATCTTACCTTGGTCTCCAGAGAGATTATTTGTGAACTTTTGAGATTTGTGTTTTCCCTCAGGGTTTGGCGTAAAAACAAAACTATAATATCTTTAGTGAGCCGATACCGCTGCACAAACTGAAAGGCGTAGATTTGACTGGGAATGTTTAATCTCCGCTGCTGTACGAGCTTCCGTCGCTTCTTATCAAAGGCGATTTGATTTATCGGCCTCAACGGCAAACGTCCAAGCAAGATATTTTCTTGATAAAATAATTTCACTACTCATCGAAATTTATCTATCGAGTAATAAAGCTAGAAAAGTTTTCGAATACGTTTACTATCCGTGACTTGTCAAAGTGGGAACTCATACTGCCAAAATGCACTAAAATGCTCGAAAAATTTTATTCGTTTTCGAATACTACGATTCGATTCAACTCGTAGGTACTACCGATATAAGTTCCTTATAGTTTCCGATAGGAGCGCTGCAAGTATATGTAAGGAAGGAAACGATACAAAATGTAGTTTACGAAAACTATAAAAACTCGTACTAGGGGTACAGAACGGTGTTGGAGCTAGCTCGCAACCTGTGCATCAGGGAGGCGGCACGCTTGCGCAAGGTTGCAACAGTCAAGTCACAGTCGCCAAAATCTCCGATGAGCTGCAGTAGCGGAGCAGCCCCAACACTTTCAATAATAAGCGTATTTTACAACCTCATTCTAAGAGTGTGTTAAGAAAGCCATTACTTATTACACTTTTTAACTTTCTTAGAGGTTTAAGCTAAAATATTTCAGGTTTTTCCAGCCTGAGTGGAGCAGGAGAAACCCAAAGTAACAGTAGCAGCAACTTGTTTTACATTCGTCCGGTACAGTACTGCCACCAAACCTGATAATCTGCCACCACATTACTGTATTCCAGTGGAAGGGTGTGGGTGACGGTAAAATCTCAGGCGTATAAGACAATACGTCCCCGTCTCGGGAAGCGGGCGCAATGCGACGTGGGTCTTCTCACACTTGCGGGAGGATCCGAGTCGTATTTGTCTTATTACTTAAAACGAGCAAGTCTTGTTAATATATTTATTTATTTCGCGTATCTCGTTAACGGCTCTAACGGTTTGGATGAAATTTTGTATTTAGGGTTTCGCTGTTTAATCGTCTATTCCACCGCCATCACCGCCCCACCGGTGGCAATTGAGAAATAAAATCCCAGCCGTCACCAGTGGTGACAACTGGGGATATAAAATTCCAAGTTGCCACCACTAATGGTACAGCTTTCTATCAGCTTTTATGCAGATACAAAAAAACGAGCGAAGCTCATTCGTAGGTACTAGTTGTTAGGGGTGGAGGTAGCCAACATTAGGTGAGCCAAGTAGTTTACATACCGCATCAGAGGCGCTCAAGCTGGCTCGCCACGTCACCAGTTGACCGACTGCGTCTCCGGTGCGTGTCGCGTCACATATCACCGCTAAAGCTATGCACTGCACGGGTGCTCGGGTCATCTGAAAAAAAAAAAAAACAAGCAGTCTGCATGTATATTGCTACTAGGCAAGATTATTTATTTATTTATTATAAACAGAATCAACAGCTCTTAGAGATTAAATTAAATTAAAGCCAATTAAAGATTCAAATTTTTTGGTTAACTAATATTACGACAATCACAACGAAAAAAGTTGGTAAATGTCTCTGAAAACTGATATTAATAACAGACAACAATTACTTATGTACTCGTACATGTATCAAAGATTTACAAAAGTTAAATGATGCATTTAAAGTTTAAAAAGATGAATATGTATGTATATATAATTGTACTGTATGTCACTCTTCCTATGTGTTTGTGTGTATGTATGTGTGTGTGTGTGTGTGTGTGTGCGTGTGTGTGTGTGTGTGTGTGTGTGTGTGTGTGTGTGTGTGTGTGTGTGTGTGTTTGTATAACAAATATATTATAACAAAGATATTCTTAAGAGAGATTGCTCATCATCCCGTAAGATTGGCTTGGAGTTCGAGACACAATTCATTATAATAATTTCGCATATAACCGCATGTCAGAGGAACTCTGGGCAAAGACAACAGAGTGGATCCGTAACAACGCGAAACGGCATCGTGGCCGACCTAGACGGAGATGGCGAGATGATCTTGACAACTTCATGAGAGACTGGCCCTCAAAAACGCAAGACTGGAAGGAGTGGAAGGGGATTAGGGAGGCCTTTGCCTTGCAGTGGGACGATGCAGGCTAATAATAATAATTATAACAAGCAATAAAACTTCAATATATAAATTATTATCTATGTTATTACTCCGATGGTGTGCTTCCAATACCTAGTCATTTTAAGTAACGGGACTAACAGACGTCTCACCTCATGTTAAGTGGTTACTGCCGCCCCTAAACAACAAAATACGACTCAGGCCTTCCCCTTCTAAAGTATGAGAAGACTAACGCAACGTGATGCGAAATCACGTTGCGTCCATCGCTCTAAGACAGGAATAGAACACCTCATGTGCCCGTAATTTCACCGGCAACCACACCCTGCCACCAGAACATAGCAACGCGAGTGCACCACTGCTCGGCGGCAAATTACCAGGTGTAGCAGTGCTTCGCCAAACGAACTTGGCACCGTTCTACTGCTACTTTACATTATATGGTACCACACCTATCTTATGCCTATATTATCTCTACAGATCAGAGATTTAATATGCAGTTCCCCCAAGCTATACTTACTATAGATATAGAACAATAGAAATAGTCCAATTGAGGAAGTCTCAACCGCTACAAACATAGTTGTTGTCGCACGCTTGTTGTCTTTAAAAAGGATGTTGTATTACAGGGTGTGGAAATATAACTCATGAAGTTGATTTTCATTCGATATTTAAAATTATTTCAATTAAGAAACATATTTTTGAGTTTTTGAGTATTATTAAACTTTTATAAACCATTTAATAAAACAATTTATATCATTCCTAAAAATTCATTAAAAATAGTGCGCTATTTTTATTTTTACTAAAAATAAAGCTATTTTTGCGTTTGAATACACAATAAAGGTTACAATAACTCCTTGTTATTGTAACCTTTCTCTGTTATTTTTTTATTATTGGTGTTGATTTGTTTTCGTATTGATACGTTTCGTTGTTGGACGTTTGGAAACAAAATATATACCCTCGAAAGCAAGGGAAGATTTTTCATATTGATGCACATCAAATAGTGTACAAAAAAATCTCGAGCGATATTATCTGTTTGAATGTAGCAGTATCTCATGGCCACGGGATTATCAATTAGCACATTAGTGAGATTTAAAAAGAAGGTAATTTTTGTTTTTTTTTTTCATTTTTTTGTCGTATTAGCATATTTTTTTTTTTCATATTTTATCAGAATGAGAATATTGAATGTTCTAGAATCAATACTGACAAATATCGCGTATATTTTACATTAGCGACCCGCCCCGGCTTTCCACGGTTAGGAGAACATCAGTGTCCTATCAGAAACTACCCTGAGTTTCTAGTTATTTCTATAAACCTTTCGTGAAAAGTTATTAGTGATGGTGAAAACCGCATAAAATCCGTTGCGCGGTTTAAGAGTTTTGTATATCCAGAATAGGCACACAGACGTGAAAAGCGACTATATTTTATAATATGTAAAGATTTATTAAACCTAACAGTTTATTTCATTATTTGGTTTTATATTAAAATGAAGAAAAATACTTGTACGTGAAATTGCATTCGCTAACTATCTATCAACGCAAGTACAAGCCGCCATATTAGATGCGTTTCTTTATTGAACCATCTTAGAACACAGGAAAAATTTATGCTTTTTTTAAATGTTTAGCTACTGTAATTCGTTAAGTGTTTTAATTTAGCGTGAAACAGTGAACCCATTTGTAAATTGTCCGTTTATCCCTACGTAAATAATAGTTATAATATATTATAATATAATTATATCTTCTAAATTGTTAAGTACTACAACTGATTAAATACTAATCTATCTATAGGTAACTACTTATAACAAAACTGTAACAGATCCAATTCTTTACATAAAAGATATTTAGAATTTGAACCTTTGATGTACGGCTAATCTTAAGCCAGCGTATAAACTTTATCGTTAGGTAGAGTTAATGAACGGTAGAGCTATAATACCTCTACCATCTAGAGGTACAAAAAGTTTCTATAAGCTGTAGTAATCAATTTATCATTAAAATACATATAAAACAGTATATAACATCAATGTTTAATGTGTTTTTATTCTTTATGCAAATAGTTAGTCTGCAGGGATGGCAGTCGCGAACAAAGTGGCGGGTACAGCTAGTTTATATATATAATTCGTTCGGTATAACATAAACAACAAGTAATTCCATAAAAATTTAAAATTTACCTACCAATGAGGTTTTTTTTCGTTTGACCTTCAATAAGATTAAAAGAATATCAAACGTGTGAAAGAAAAAAGGCAAAAAGTATGCAGAGTTGATGACCCTGAAAATGGCTCCACAGATTTCCACCAAAACATCGCGATGATAATAACCATCTTCCCTAAAGAATGTATGAATATTCGTTAATATTTATTTAGCGCAGAGTTAATAAGAAAAACGCTTTGTAATCAGGTAAACCCTTTTGGCGCTAGATGGCCTCAAAATATTTAACCACAAGACTACAGCCAGGCAGCAAACATAGTCGTCAAACTTATACCACACCTGTTTTAAGTCGGCTGATGTATAAAGTTGAAATGATGCCAAAATTACTATATAGGTATAATAAAATAGCATGAAGCTGACAAAAAAACAAAATGTAGATTACCTTTGTTATATTTTTGTGAAACTGAATTCACTTTGCTTACGGTTTTATTTTTCAAAGTAATCGTTTAATAATGCCACTTTAATTAAAAGATACATAAGCGTAATCACTCAAAATATTGTTACATCCTGTATGTATGAACCTGAGACCGCTTGGCGACCGTTGCAAATATATTGCCGTTTCCGATTGCCTATGAGCATTCAGCAAGAGGATATTACTAATGGAAGACATCCTACATCATAATTCATTTATCTTGTAATCCAATCTCGTTTATTGATTAGAGAGATAAACATTTCCAGTTCCCATACACCACGGTGGTCCGCCCAAAAGTCAAAAGATAGATCTGCTATCTGCTATTTCATTCTATCTGCTGATAAACTGGTATAAAACGCTTGCAGGATTGACTTAATTCTTTTGTTCACATAGTGTTAACTAACCGTTATAATATCCAATAGTTTATAAATGCCATCGTTCAAAATAAATGGTTTCCTGTATTCCGGCTTCCAAATAATAGCTTCCCAAATGAAATTCAGAAGGGCAATCAACCACCTACAAATTAAAAAGTATCTATGTTAAGTAATCCTTCAGTAAAATTTTCATGACAGTAATTTTGATAGAGTGTGGCGTCGGTTTTCGATGGATTTGAGCTTCCGGTGAAGAAAAACTTGAGGAAACCATAGTATAACGATAGATGTCGCTTACGGCATGTAAAGTTGGCAGACCGGACGTCATGAACGTCATACCGGTGATATGTTGTCAAACACAGCTATAATATTTTTATTTATGAAAATAAGTGACGGAGCATTCATCTTGCGTCCGTCACCCGAGACGGGGATGATACGACTCATACGGAAAACAGTAATGTGAGCACTACTGCTTGGCCGCAGATTCCAGGTGTGGCAGTACCTTTCCGGACGAACTTGGCACTAGTTCTCGCTGGCGTATTTTAAATCTACTACTTCTTTTATGGTCTTTACCGAGGATATACAAAAAGCCAAGTAACATATTGTATTACATCGCACCTATCACTGACGATGTTATGATGCTGAAGCAAGTTCAACGCAGTGTCGAGCATACGTCGCGCCAGAGCGGAAACTGAATGTGGCCATTTGTATTGCGGGTACACGCAACACGCGACCCGTGCGTACGGCTCTATAGCAGAAGTGAGGATTCGGAGAGCGAGAGCAAGAATAGCTTGAGCCTTTTCCACTGGGGGGAATTTTTGTTCAAGCATCGTATAACACAGATCTGAAAACAGTTACATTTGTGTTACACTATTAAGCACAGGAATGGCGAAGACGAACCGGCAGACGCAGCGTACACGTACACTGGTATCAACGCGCAATGCTTCTCATACTTCGGTAGGGGAGGACTTTAGTCGTATACGGTTGTAACATCAGGGAAGGGCGCCTGCCCGTTCTGTGATTTTAATCGCATAAAAAGAACTTGGCATTTGAGCCACTTACGTATAATAATAATAACACCATGAGAATTGAATAAATCTTTGAGTGTGGAGTTTCGTAAAGGTTTGCCTCTTCTGAAGGTGATGACCTGCAGCAGTCGCAGACACCAGTACAAGATCGGGAGCTCAAATGGACACTCCGAGTACCATTCAATGTACCACATTATTCTGGAAATAAATAAAAATAAATGTGGATAAAGACCGTTTCATTTTAATATAGTAAGTACATGAGAGAACGCTGTAGATTTATTTATACACCTTCTGACCAAACTATACTCCTTGAGCTGAGTTGGCGCGGTCGACGGCAAAGTGCAAACTAGAGCCTGAAGAGTGGTCTTACGGAGCTCAGCAAAAAGCGGCAGTGACCACTTAGCACGGAGCTGATACAAACCCGGATCTATCAAATACATCAGCCCTTGGAGCCAGTGGTGAGTTTCGACCATCTGGAACAATAATCACCATACCTAGCATGTTTGAAAAATGATGTAAGTAGGTACAATCATCTAAAAGTTTAAATACAGTTGCAAGATTTCTTTTTTTACACTTCAAAGGTGCTTGTCTCCACTCGTAACAATATTAATGTGACTCAAGTCCTCTCCAAACACAGAAGTATGAGAAGACCCAAGTCGCAACACGTTGCGTTCAAGACGGGGATGTAACGTCTCACGCGGCTGCGATTTCACCGGCACCAACACCCTTCCGCCGGAACGAATGTTTGGCGGCTGATTACCAGATATGGAGGCAGTACTACTCCGGACGAACGTGGCTTAAATTCTAATGCTTTTTGTTGCTCCTAACACCATTGCTCCTTAAGGGGTATGTATAGGAAGTCAAAGGCACTCACCTACGGACACGAGCATCATGGTGGTGGTGGTAGATAACTACATTCATCGAGTTTTTAATCGGAATATTTTTGAAGAAGTGCCTATCAAAAAGTAACCACAAATATTTTAAATTAAAATAATATTAGTCGAATATTCACGTTAACAACCTTAACATTTCCCAAATCTTACTTCTAATATAAATGCGCAAGTTGTGGATGGATGTTTCTTAATCAATTACGGGTCAACGGATGTAGATGAAATTTGGCACGGAGAAAGAGCTGGAGCTAAAAGTCTACTTTTTATCCTGGAAAAATGTACGATTCCCGTCTCGCACTGCTGCGAATTAGTAAAGAGATATAGTAAATTATTAGCTATTTCACTTACGTATTTATTGAAAGGAAATATCTTGAGCATATCTACACTTAAGTAAATGAGCAGCTTTTTAAACTGAACATCTTTCTGCGAGATGCTGAAGATGACCGAGCCGGTCCAGTCATCACGAAGAGGAAGCTCACTGTGTACCGCGAGACTCATTATGTCTGGAAGCAGATTGACCGGTATTCATTTAATTGATAAGAAATTCGTGCTAGCGTCTTTCTTTTGAAAGGTAATCAAAACCGATAATATAAATATTATAAAATGTGTATATTATTGTAGCTTGCTTAAAAGTAAATAGATAATATTGAAAAGGTGTAAAACAGACAAAAAAAAATTTAGGGTCAGCCAGGGCGCGACCTGCATATATCCTGGAAATAACTGCTAATTAAATTGTGTAAAACAAATATTACAAACTAAAACACATTTCTTAGTATCAAATTTAAGCTATTTTTTATATTACATTTATTTGCTACCCTGAGATGAGGTGGCTAATTCCCTCCTCTTACGCAAACGCAGTAAAATAAATACAAGTATCTAGCTAAAGTTATGTTAAAACTTATGTAAGACACACGTGCAGTAATTTCAGTACTTTCTATAATATAATTTACTAGCCGTGTAAAGAGTAAGCAGTAGAACTTTTGCAAAATTCGCCCGGAGAAGTACTGCCTCCACACCTAAAAAACGGCCGACATCCGCATTGCTGTGTTCCGGTGACATGAATGAGACGTAAGATCCCGTCTCGGGTGACGGGCGCGAAGGGGTGACACTTGGGTCTTCTTATGCTTTGGTCGGGAAAAAAGTAGCAACAGTTATGAAAAAATCTAACCGATTTTAATCAAATTTGTACACCGTGTGCAGTTTGATCCAACTTGAAAGATAGCTCACATCTCAATTTATGATCGCAATATTATCATATGACAAAAACGTTAGCCACAGCAACCGGGTCAGCTAGTATAATATAAATATAGATTTAATTTATTTATAAACAAAAACAAGCTTATCTTGCGTATTTTTTCTGAGTCTTTCTTCACATGTAGTTTAGAATATCCAATTATTTGAACAACAGCCTCTATTGTAAATTTTTGCCATTTTTCCAACTAAAATACTAATTGTATTAATAGTCTATCGCAAAACTTAAATATTTAAAATAACCAATGTACCTGACAAAATGAAATTAGAAAAAAAAAATATAGGTAAATGGCTGCAAAACAGGTACCGCGTTTCGTATCACTTGTAATTTCTGCCATTTTTTTATTAGTTACTATAAAAAGGCAAAAATCACAGGTGTAAAAATCGGCGTTAAATCGGCTCATTAATTATTGTAGCTACGATAAAGTAAAGCCAATATTTATGTTGTGTTATTATATGTTTCCGGTATGTCTGCATTACCGGAAAAATAAATAATAAGGTTAAAATATTTTGGTTGTTATGAATTCTTGTAATTTCATTTAAACTTAATTTCAAATGATTTAAAAAAATTACAATAATAAGTAGTATTTTTGAGACAACGGACATATTATTAAGGAAACGGATGTCTTAAGTTTGTAAACCAAATATTTTGCCGGAAGTTTGAATTCAACAGCGGAAATTTTTAAATTTAATTTTAAAATAAGGTATAATTTGATTGTCGCGGTACATTTCAGTATATATAAGCCACAGTACAGTGTTTTTAGATTCATTCTGTGCTTGTACGAGAACGAATAAACATCGCCATCAAATAGAAACTGTTTTCTTCGTTACCCTGTCCGAATGGACATTCCAGACGAGATGGCTTCCTTCCGCCGACATGTACCTTAATCATGATGCTGGCTGACCTGGCATTAGCGCCGTGGGGAAGGCCAACAGCCGGTCGCCGAAGCAGTGCAGTAGAACGGCTATTATCACCGTCATCGTGTTTCGTTGGTGATGGTGATCCCGCGCTCTGCATTCATACCGATAAGCCCAAGCGAAACACCTGCAAATGAAATAGTATCTAGAACAGCATAAATGTATTTGCTGGTATTACCAACTAAAGGTACGTCAGCGCAATGACTGTAGGTATGAGGAGGGAAAACAGACTGTTATTTTTTTTTAATAAGTTTTTGGCTTAAAGTGGCCAGGACAATTTAACGCGGCCTTTTTGGTGAGAGTTTTGTTCTCGATCGAAGAGTTCAGTTGAAATGATAATTTTTGCCGCTTTACAAGGCGGCAGCTGCCTACCTACATATCAAAGAATGTGATCAAAAAATTAAAAAGTTTTGGAAGAATAACATAGTTCAAGTCGTAATTAACAGATGGCGCTGTTGATAATTCAAATAAAGGTAAATCACCAGACACCATTCGATATTTAGTCTAACAGATTCGCGATAGATGGCGCTGGTGAACAAATAATACACTAATTATTACCAATGAAATTGCCGTTTTGGGCTGGTCACTTTGAATTGAATAATCTTATTACTATATACGAGCAATTCTTATTTATATTTATTTTCCGTATCTATCTCGGAAACGGCCCTAACGATTTGGGTGTATCTTATGATAGGAGTTTGTTGTTTAAGTTTGCGTGTATAATTGTGTTTCTTAAAAAAAAAAACGCATTTTTTACAAAAATAAAATACGATTTACACAAAAAAGTAAAGCTCGGTCGCCCAGGTACTTAAATGAATTCCATGTTAAAATGTAGCTTATACCAGTGTTTTTCAACGTGTGGGTCTCCCTAGGGGGTCACAAAGCCTCTTTAGGGGGGTCGCGGAGCTTCTATAGGGAAGTTGCAAAGGTTGGTAAAGTTACATCAGTAAAGTAAAACAATAATTATTATGAAAATGAATAAAATAGATTGGATTCTTCATACTAAAGGGGCCGTGTCATAAAAAAGGTTGAAACACACTGGCTTATACACTTCAAGTTGACCAGCTAGAAAAAGGACAATTTCATAGATAAAAATCCAATAGGTCAGACTTTTCGACCATAAAAGGGAGTTAGTATTCAAGAGTTTCAAGCCTAGACTCAGAACTCGAGGAAAAGTAAGTGAGGAGTTTTTCAATTTTTGCAAAATTTCATCTTGTCAAGCAAAATACACTTTCCGTTATAAAAGTCAAGGCGACGAATATTGGAAATAATGAAATCGTAGTGGCCGCCGGCCATAAAGAGGTCGTTAGTCTCATGTGTTGCAGAATTTAATATATGATGTCGTTTGCATTTAAATATTACGAAATTAGTCGACAGGAAATGATATTTTTATGTACGGCATTTATTGATACTCATAATATCTTCACAATTATCACGAGGTCAGATTCATATTATATAGTGTCCCTTCATTTCTTTATTTCTACAATTTATTTTATTGTAATAATTAGTCTTATTAGTATTAAAACTAATCTCATAGCTTATTAATTATTTTATGTAATTTTTTTACAGTCACATATGATTCTATTAATTTATAATTATATTTGAAAAATTGATTTATATATGCGTATTATATTTAAAGCGTGTTGTTGCATATACGTACATACTATGGTGCCGCAGAAAACCAGCGCTGAATTAGCGACTCCGCTGATGCAACACACGGTGAGTGGTAGCTTATTTTTGCAGTTACTAAACCACTAACCAAATTTTCTATTGTACCTATGTATGTAATGCAAAATAAAAATTTTTTACTTCTTTATCTATAATTCTTTTTATTTTACTACAATTACATTGTGTTTTAGCTGATGTTAAGCGGTTACTTACGCTCATGACAATAATATGACTAAGGTCCTTACCGACCTACTTGTGGGTAGACCCAGGTTGCATCCTATTACCGTCAAGCGAGACATGATGTCTTATGGACCTGTGATTTCATCAGCACCTACTTTCACCTTCCATCGGAACGGAGCAATGTGAGTGCACTGCATGGCGTGAGATTGCATGGTGTGATGGCAGTACTTCTCGAACATAGATGACATGACCATTCTTTTTTTGGCAGTATTATTTCATATAAATTAACGGTAAGTCCCTTGGGCAATATTTATGAATGGATATTTATTTTGCAAAGAATTATTATATTTATATTATTATACCTTGCGTTAAGTAATTGTTCTAATGTTACTAACATGATAAATAAACAAATAAACAACGTTAACACACTCATACCTCTACACTAGGATACCCTGTGTCGCAGATGGCATGGACAAACAGAAATATAAGACAAAACACCCAAGACCCGAGAACAAACTTCGTGCTCACCACAAAAAGTGTGCCCCGGCCGGGAATCGAACCCGGGACCCCTCGCTTCGAAGGCAACGCTACTACCAACTAAGCCACGGAGCCGTCAAAATTGGAAAATAGTTGTTTGATTGTGCGCTGATTCTCCGTCTCAACTGAACCTATTCATGCTAAAACAAAAGGCCGTCCGGCCGTTTCGAATCTAATTAATATAGGTACAATACATAGAAAGTATCGTTTGGTTTGTTGGCATTTTAGCTCTCGCTGGGGATAGCCTGGAAACGGGACGTATGGGATAAATGGCACAAGTTCTACTGCTATTTTAATTTGCCCCTATCCCACTACCAAGGGGATACGTGTAGTGACTCAATGGGTGTAGGTGATATAAAAGAAACTGAAATTCTCTGTTCGCATCCACCCTCAATACTCTTCTTATTTATTATTTAATAAAGTTGCCAACAGAAGGCGGTACAAGTTGCAAAAATGAAAATTAAAAAGTATCAAAGAAACATTACTCGAAAAGTAGTAAAATAATATTACATAAAAATATACAAAATGGTTCTAGGACGTGTGTCGCCTACAATGGGTATATCACCAAAGACGATAAAACGCCATGGCCTGTCATCGCTCTGCTCCACAACATGCAAAATAGATTGTAATATCCATTCTATATTCATAAACAAGATGTATATTTAGGTACGTAGATATAAGGAACATTATATTGTTAAGAACAGGATCATGCTCGCGAAATGAAAATATTCCTTCGATTAGGAGGTTTCTCGCTTGTTCTTTCCCATGAACAAGTGCTACAGTTAGTAATAAGAATGCATGATCTTGTAGATTTATACATAATGGAAATAAAGTACTTTGATTTTGACTTTGACGCGAACGAGATGGACCCACCAAAACGGTTTTATCTGTTTGAATAAAAAATTTATTATTTACTACTTAAATGTGTATTGCACTGGATCCACTCGCGGTGTAGCTTGCTGTTACTTACTTACTTAGCTGTTCTTTACAGATCATCTAAGTCAAGCAACTTTCGGCCCGATCAGAAGTTGGATGGGTAGCCATTAAATGAGCGCTTTCGTGCTTCGGAGGGCACGTTAAGACGTCAGGCTCGGCTAACTGGATGAATTCAAACGAAACTTGGCATGATTTGAGTTCATACTACGCGGTAGGATACTATACTTTTTATCCCGAAATTCAGCATGGTTCCCTTAGGAGAGAGGATGAAAGTCAAAATTTGTTCTTAGTTGTTATTCATTAATGGGTATACCGTTTGGGTATATATATTTACTAGGTATTTACCTCTAAAATTATGTAGCTAAACAGATTCGTCACTCATATAGCTGGCGTATTAAAAATAAAATTACGGAATAAACATACAAGGATAATATGAGTAATGCTCGTCACGTATCCTGTTTGGGTATTCATGGACATTCACACAGCGTTATTGAGCCCCAAACTAAGCCATTTGTCAACCCACCTGATGTTACTGCCGCTTATAGACAACAGTACATAAGATGAAGTATTAGGACTCCCAAAACAACATTGCGGTGCGCCCTTCACTCTGAGACGGGGATGTAACGCCTCATAAGTCTGTAATTTCACCGGTACCGACACCCTTGTACCGGACACAGCACTGCTTGGCGGCTGATTTCAGGTGTGGTGGCAGTACTTCTCCGGACGAATTTGGTACAAGTTCTACTGTTACTTTTGGTCGCTGCTTTAGCACCAGGGGGTACGTGTGGGGAATCAAAGGGTACACGCCCACGGACGCGAGTAACTGGACCCCCCAAGGTTACGTTACCAAGTGTATTCTTCTCCGGACAAACCTGTTCTACTGCTGGGTAGGGTCACCTACGGACGCGAGCAACAAAAAACATCAAAAATGTACGACTTAAAATAAAATTATCGCTGCTAGTTTATTAATTCGATGACCATATTAATATCTCAACCAACCTTTGGCTGTACGAATCTGGGCATGGTAGTAAAACTTTTTGCGCAGGGTTTTCATCAAAATACTGGTTAGTCGTCTTCAGAAGCACAAGAAGCAGTGTAAGAGTTGTTGACAAATTCACGCTGCTGTCACCTGGTTGAAACGGTTTGACGAAAGAGCTTTAAAATAAAAATTAGTGGCAATACGAGCAGATGATCTACCTGCTGATTTAACTATACAAATAATATTGTTTAAGATTTGTATGCTTTAGGCATACCAGAAATCTTAGACTATAATTGGTAAACGAACTGAGACTTGAGACGAAGTAGGTGGGCTTTTAGCTCGTCCCATCAACTTACAAAAATCCCAATATGGATCAAGTTCGAGGATAGAAACTTAAAAGAAATATTTGCTTACCTAATTTAACATTATCATCCTGTGGGTTTGCTGGGTTGACGTCATGTTCTGGTAGTCTTCTATACGGAAAGTACGGATTGAATCGATAAAATATATTTTCAACTATGTTTTCTTTCATCAATTCCATACCTGTAAAAAACGAAGAAAAGTTAAATTTAAAAAACTAATTTCATATAAAGTTTTTCTTATCTTTGCAAGTTTATCTTTGCGAGTTCAAAAAGACTGATTTTATTGAAATTATTTAAAAATAAGTTTTCTGTTTTCATTTAATGAATTGGGACCAGACATGGCTTGGTGAGCTTCGAATCTATATTTTGCTAGGTTTATAGACGCTAGAGTTTCCTTTCTCTTGATTCAAAAAAGCATCTCTTAAGATATTAATCTTAAAAGATGCTTTGTTGACTTTTGTTCGCAAATAAATCTATAAAATGTATTTATGGTTTGTTATGAATGACGCACTTTTAGAGATTAATCACGAACCTACCTGTTTGATATTTGTAAGACTGTGTAATAAGTGGCGTGGAAACTTTCTGATATTCGAGAACAAACATCATGTCCATTACACAAACGATAAATTCTTAATTTTAGGCTTCAAAGTACCTACAGTAGAGCAGCATAAAATTAAGGATTTATCTAAACAAATCAATAATATAAAGTGTCTGTTTGTAACTCTCGAAATCGGTTTAAAATAAAGAATCAGGGTTCCGCGTAAAAATATTGTAAGATTACGCAAAAGGAAACCCAATAGCTACTTATTATTAAAATGCTAACAGTTGTTCGCGTTCTCGCATGCCAGTAGCAGTGACAACGTCAGGAAGGTTGGGAACCGGTGTGCGGAGGTCACCGCCAGCATGCGGCCGGCCGTTTGCACCAGCACCGCCGCCGCCGCCAGCGCATGCCGCAGTCTCACTGAACCGTTGACCCTGAGAGAGTCCGGGGCTGCCAGCTGCCAGATTATTGCGTTCGACACGATGTCGAACAGAGAGTCTTCCTCTAGTCGCATCAAAAGGTAACCTATGAAAGATAATCGTCAATTCTGACCCAACAATGTTCGCAGTTTCAGTTGTTTTTTTTTTAAGTAAGTGACGGAACGAGCCTACGGTCCACCTGATGGTAAGTGGTGACCCTCGCTCATGAGAACAGTAATGCGTGCGACGCAATATGAGATCCAAATCTTTACTGCGTCGCATTCATCCTGCTGCGTCCATCACCCGAGATATACGTCCATAAGTCTCATGCGCATGTGATTTCACCGGCAGCCACATTCTTCCACCGGAACACTGTAATGCAACCATAATTGCTTGGCGGCAGATTCCAGATGTGGTGGCAGTACCTCTCCGGACGAACTTGGAATTCCACGTTTCGTAAGTTTTTTTTACTGTTACTTTACG
Source organism: Aplocera efformata (assembly GCA_921293045.1). Lineage (NCBI taxonomy): Eukaryota > Metazoa > Arthropoda > Insecta > Lepidoptera > Geometridae > Aplocera > Aplocera efformata. Next base: position 15,000,170 of record OV121038.1, on the reverse strand, counting down.
GGATGAGCTGAAGGCTCATCGGATATGATTACCTCCGCCAATGAGCGACCGAAGTCGCACCCCGTTGCACTCGCCACCCGAGACGGGGATATTACCTACGTCTCATGCGCATGTGATTTCCCCAGCACCTACAACCTTCTACCGGAACAAAGCAATACAAAACAAAACAGTTATGATAAGAATAATATACTCGTACTATACTGGCTACACATTTACCGAGTAACACGCAAACAGAAAACTCATCTGATGAATTGTATCGCGCCCATATAAACCGTGAGAAGATGCGAGAAGTCCTTTAAGACAATTGGGTTCAAAATACCTTATATTTCACGAACGAGGGCGATTTTAATTGACTGCGCATACCACTGTACCGGTTAATGAGCACAATGCCACGCACCCGGGGGGATTTTACTCCTATTTTGTCATTATGGTGCAGTACGTGCGCAAAATAATTGAGCGGGTGGGTCTTGAAAATGTAGGCCGGTCTTTCACTTGCAGTTTTATGTACTTGCTTTGTGGTGAAACGGTAGATGGGCCATTAATTGGTGAGCTTGATAATAAATTATGAGCACATTCAAAATGTCAATTCCGCCTAAAGCACATTTTCGATCGCGACCAGATCATGTATGAAATCGTATTTGCTTTTATAGGTAATAAAATACCTGACATCGTATAACAATTAATTGAGATATTTTTTAAGAAAACTATAAATGCAGCATTGATTAATGCCACTCATTATACATGTGAGCAATCTGAATTTTAAGTATAATCAAGCTTAGTCGACATCTGTATCAGCAATAGAGAAGCGCTATTGCGCTAAACAATTTTGACTATTTAAGTACTTGGTAACTTAACTTTAAACAATTTACATTTATTTTATAATACTTAATATTAATACATACTTGACAAGGCCCTTATACAGCTGTAAAATTCGCAATGCATATTGTTATTGTTATTGGTAGTTGTTTTATGACAAGGAACCACTGCCACCGCATTTAGTTCATGTTTGATTGATACATGAATCATAAAATTGACAAGGCTTATGTACTGCCGCTAATGAATTGCGTAAAGGACGAAACCAAGACTTCCTAAATGTTCCGAATTATGAATGAAATATGAAAATTGGCCCGGTATTAATAGGAGACACCCTTGCTATTTTATTTATCCGGATCTTAAGTGCCTGGACGGTTGACGGCCCAACTGATGTTTAGGTGGCTTCCGCCGTCTATAAACAACATAACGACTCAGGTCTTCCCTTACTAAGTATGAGAAGACATGTGTAACGTCTCACGTGCACCACTGCTTGGTACCGGATAAAACTAAGCGAAACAATGTGATCGTTATGGTAAGATAGTAAATAAGTTTTCAAATTTATCAAACGTGGAAACGTTTGAAGATCAATATCTTCAAACGTTTCCACGAACTGGTAATGTGCTTACCCATAAATCCGATATATGTCGTGATATTGTCAAAATGCGTGATGACATCAGAGCACGCGAGGAGCAGTATTGGTTGATTCATGTTCTGAAGGAGGACAGTAGTGACGTCGCGTAGATCAGGGTGCCGGGGCAATTTCTCAATCAAAAAATCCAGGACTTCGCAGACGCTGTCTAAGACGTCTACTCTCTGGTTAAAGTGTTAATGGAAAAATCTTCTAGAATCCAAAGTTTCTTAACTAGAAACGACACTTTACATCCTAGTAGACTAGAACATTTTACGCATATGCTACGATCATACGATCAAGCTTTCGATCGATGGCCTACCTGATGATAAAAGGTTTAAGAATAAATTTATTCACTATAAAAACAAAAAAAAAATGTGTATACTAACGCTAGCTTATACTTTTACAATCAATGGCTACATAACATTAACAAATGTAAATTTTAGCAAATAAACGACGATAATTAGGTTTACAGTAACAGAAAACACTAACTCCCGTGCCAGTAACAAACGTGTAACGGCAAAGTAACGATTCTCACCCTGTATAAATACAGGTCATTATTGTAGGTGGAATCACAAAGCGCACTTACGTCCGAAATGTATTGAGCCTATTGGATCAGATGAGTAGACATCATTAAATTAACATTACATTATTAGCAAATCAGACAAATCTAGTACTTAGTTAATTAACATGACTGAATATTTAATCTGTATCATGAAATTCATAATTAATTACATGATGTGTTGCATCAGAATAAGCCGAATAATATTGTTACTTGATAATAGGACTACTACAGATTAAATACAAATTGCCAAGGTAACTAAATAAAAAAAAATATATAAACAACATCTTATATACGACTTTATACCTAATAAAGGCGAGGTATATATTTATTATAATATATATACTATCATACCCGTCTCGGGTGATGGACGCAGTAGGATGAGATCATCAACATCATAATTCATCTATCGCACAGAAGCACCCAACAAAATCTCCACAAGTCTTGATTGAACCTCACCGCAAATGAGGCGTTGTATAAGCGGCACCGCAGCCGAGGGTTGGAGACCACAGCGAGAGAGTGTCGGTATTACGGTGTGCCACTCTCTCTATCCTCTATGGGCGTAGCGGCAGGCCACGGGGCCACAAATCTGACCCCCGAGCCCTGTCAGTGTCTAGACACTGACAGCTGTGGCGGGATCGGGGAAAATATGTGCTAACGTACCCGTGTTCTCGCCACTAAGTGGCAGAGGAGGACACCGTGGCAGGGTGGCATGCGAGTACATTGCTCCATGGAAAAAAGGTACTGTCAATATCTCAACACTGAAGAGATTATTGGCAAGATACGCTTGGGGGTCACATTATGGTCCAAATCACTCTTTCCTGCATAATGAATGCTTTATTCATATTATAAGCATACCTGTTTCCGCAAAACTTAACACTATATCTTAATTTTTACTATACAAGAGCAAACCATTTAATTTGTCAGATAGTTATCTTATCTCTGAGGCTTCTGAGAAAATAGCACGACGAATATATCAACTGATGTACGGCAACATATTCAGAACCGTAACTAGCCATTCCTAGTATTACTTGTATACTGGTTAATACCTGTACGTTTGCATTCAAAGGCTAATTTTCTTAATGAGTCAAACCACAGTCAAATCAGTTCGTAAGCAGAACAGAACTACTACAATAAGTAAAGCAACACTGAGCTTCAAATGTATGAATTGGCAACCACGGCAATCTTCCTGGAAATCTGATTTACTCGTAGTATAGGTTACAATTATGCTACGAGCTCCTAATATATCTGAATTGGCAAGGGAAGCTTCCTGGAAATCTGATTTGTATAGTTAGCACACACCTATGAAATTCGGAGAGTAGAACACCACAAATATATTTGAAAAGTTGAATCAAATTTAATCCTGATGTTATTAAAAAGTATAATATAATGTTGTATTAAAAGTATAATATGATTAGGGGACCAAATTGCTCGCGCCCGTTGGTAAAAAAGTTATTTTCAGAACTATTTACATAATTATTGTTCTTCTTTAAATTTGACTTGTTATACTTACTCGTAGCATACGTGTAAGAACTATCTTACAGGTAGGTAAAACCTAACAAAATCTTGAAAATACAGGGGTGTTTCTTTGTTAATAATAAACCTTGTTCGTTGGCGTCGTATTCCTAATTCGTTAGGACTATTTTTTTTTCTAGTATCTGGTGATAATATAACCATTATAAAAAAAACTCATCAAAATGGCAAACACCATTGTTTTTTATGTATTTTTATTCTTTCTGTGAATGTGAAACAGGCATGGAATTCGCGAACACGAAGTCGCAGGCACAGTTAGTAAGTATTATTATTTAGTTCATAACCATGTCTGAGTTAAAAAATATCTGAGTATAGTGTCTAAACAGGCAGATCGCCCACATCATTCTTATTGATCTCCTCTGCCCAAAACAAAAACGAGTTTTCGTCAAACACCAGAGGTCGTATGGAGGGAGAATAAATAAATATGTTCAGAAAGTAAGTTCATATCTTTGATTTTCAAGATTTGGACATGTCCCAATTTACACTTTCACCACACCGATTACTTTCCACATTCGTTAAAATGTTCTGACTGTCATCATCATTTAATTTTGGACAGATACCGGAGCTAATACAATAATAAGTATTCTATTACTAACCTACACTAATGCTGAACCAACCAGGGTGGCCCTGGTTGGTTCACCCATATTTTTTTTTGTTATTATACAACAGTGACAGGAAGAGCTGAAGGCCCACCTGACAAATGGTGGTTACCTGCGGATACCTCTACCCATTGACAACAGCAATATCATTTAAGTCCTCCTCGATCAATGAGAGGACCCAAGTCGCATTTCGTTGCGACCATCACCAGAGACGGGTAGGTTACGGCTTGTGTACCTGTGATTTCACAGAAATACAGCTAATAAGTGCGTCACTTCTTGGCGGCAAATTGGCGGCTTTGGATGAAAATTCACAGCGTGCCTATATCAATCTGTGGATACGGAGAACCCAAGATCGATATAGGTATCGGTGCTTAACAGATCAAATAAAAGGATACATATCCCTGGCTGGATGTCCTTGCAAAGTCATTCAAATTCGCTCCAAGCCTCTCTTTTTGTTGAAACACGGTAGGGTCATTGACTAGAAATACCAGTTTATTTGCCATTTCCCAACCTAAGGTAGGAGGACAATTCTTCGTCCATTTACTATCTGTAACAAAAACTACTGATTAGAAAAAGATTCATGACATTACAAGGGGAATATCATTAGAAGAAAAAAGTCACAAGAAAGCCAAATATGCAAATGTGTTTTCATGGATGATTTTTTTTTTCATATGTTTTGATTTAACAACCAAACTATTAATAAGATTATGACAAAAAAATTGGTAGAAAAATCTACCGAACTCATATGAAAGTATAAATAAAAAAATAACTTTGAAAACCTTTCACCAATGACGGAGATCAGAGGTAACAAACGTTAAACAACACTTATTTATAACCTCCTTTTTTGGAAGACGGTTGAAATGTCGTCCCAAAACTCTACCGGTATGCCCTATATCCGTAAATGCCAGAAGCGCATTGTAAAGGAATTATTTAATTATTATTTTATTTATTATTAAAATCTAACATGACAGATTACCCGAATGCGTTATAATAGAAATACATATTAAACAAAAAAGAAAACATCACAGAAAACTCAAACGAACATACATTGGCACAATAGACACATAAATAATATTAACCTAAACCATCTCCACTAAAATAAGAAACAACATGTAGAAGAATATCATTTTCAAAAACAACATAAGAAATATTTTAAATATAGAAATAAAAGTAAGAACTTTAACGAAATAATACGACACAAAAACACAAGATAACAAATCAAATAACAAAAATTTTAAGCATTACACTAACTAAATACACTGAAGGTTTTACTTCTCCCTGATTTAATTGATATGAAATGACAAACAACTGTGACAAAGATGTTTGTTCTGTTAACATTGTATAACAAAAATGTACTATGTATTATATTATAATAGTAATCTGGTTTCTATAGTAGTTTCTATAGCGTTTCTATGCTTGGGCTATAACGGACTGTGTAAACATGTAAATAAATAAAAGAAAAAAACTATATGGCTCGCACTATTCTTAATTAATATTTTCAAATTTGACCCGACAAATAATAACCGAGAAGGTTACTGACCCGATGCTACGAGTAGAATGCAATTTACTTATATGAATCAGTTTCTAGCCGAATGCAATCAAGTTAAAGACTTGTGCAAAACATGCAACGTTCCGAGAAACTAGATACACTTCTCGTAGCGGTTATTATAAATTGTTTCAGCCAATTATGAAGAGCACGCAAATTGGAATATCTTCAATTAGGCTTAGGGGAGAGTAGGCTAAAGCGGGTGGCCCGCCTAGGGCGGGTGGTCCGCTTAGAGCGTCTGGCCCACCTAAAGCATATTAAGCGCTCGTATACTGGAGAAAATTAACAATGTGGGCTTATGCTGAACGGGTAATCTCAGCATACGCACAACTCCCGAGCATCATTCAATTTTGATCGGAGTTATGACATGACATAGTTGCACGCAAGATAAAAAAGGTAAATAGATATATTTTTTATAAAACCTATTCATATTAAGAATAAAATATACGTGTAAAAAACAATGGTTTATGTTGTTATTAAGGGAAAATTTATCGCCACAGTTAATAAAAAAAATGATGATAACGAATAAAGCTTATTTTTTACAACTAATTCAACGCGAACAATGGTAACTACAACTTAATAAAAGAAAATTTAACACTTCTTAACAAATAGAACAAGTCACTTTAATTTTATTTATTTGTATATAATGAGCCACAATATTGACAGAGACGGAATTTTTGATCCTAGGACGACGACCTAGACACCTGAGGCGACCATGCTAAACTAGAGCAAATTTACGTCCGCTAGTTGAGAGTACGTTTGTTTTCCTTCAGTGGTAACATAAGAAGCTAATGCGGGTTCTACACAAATGTAGGTCAAGTCAAAACAGTGGCACAGAGAAATTACACGCAGCTTATTAAAAAGGGAAGTAGGCGAGAAAGCGACGTATAATTTTCAATGGAAGGACGATCCTATATAATAGTCGCACTTTCATAAATTACTGTGTCGATGCCTATTTTGAGACACCACGTCTACAATCGACTGTCGTAAAATTTGTAAGCACAGTCTTCGTAAATGTCAAGTGAAATTGTGCTAATCTGCATTGCGGAAGTCGATAGTGCAAGGTATCTGTTACACGTTGAAGTATTTAGATCACAGGAGGCGTCTAAGTGACTTAGTGACAAGTTACCACAAGTGAATGTTTTAAAAAATCTAAATAGACCGACTTGAATACTCTTATGCTTTATTTATCGCCCTTAAGGTAATATTTTACACCGTAATATTAAAAAAAAAGAGATTTCAAATCGGTATACAGCTGGTGAAGAAAAAAATCACAGGAAAGCGAATTTGCTATTTCGTTTATTTGGATGCCAATTCTTTACCAGTTATTTAGATTCAACAGCTAAACTATTAAACCTATTTTGATAAAAATTCTATGGGAACAATGAAACAAAAAAAATAATTTTCCAAATCACTTGATAAATGCCGAAGAACTGAGGTTACCTGTATTTATCTACCGATGATAAAAAAAAATACAACCGAAGGGATAACGTCATCTGGACGTTGGTTGTAAAAATTCTAAAATAAAAATTGTATGTATTGTAAAATTGTATTCAGTTGAAGAATACACATATACAAATATTTTGTCCTGTTACTCGTATTCGCTGACGCCCTAAAAATACCTACGACGGACGGTGCGAAAGGAGCAACCCAAGTTAGCAGTAGAACTTGTGCCAAGTTGGTTTGGAGTGGTCTATCAACACACCTGGTATTCCACCGCCAAGCAGTAGTGTACTTGCGTTTCTTGCGTTAAAATTACTTTCTACTTCTGCATATCACTCGTCACAGAACGCTCATCATCATAATAAAGTAAAGAAAGTAACCTATTTTAATCGGATCCAATTCTTTCAGAATATTTCTTTTAAGAAGACCCTTGTTTGTGTATTTCTTTCCTTCTGGTCCATGAACACATCTGAACGAATCAGATGAACCAGATATCGACTCGGATAGTCCCACGTATATGTCGGAGTTGATTCTTTTAAAGTCTTCTTCATGTCTTGGTTTCTGAAAGTATTGTGTGTGAGACGTGCTTACAGAAGTGGAGCAGTCTCCACTCGCCTTACTAGAATCTGCTCGAGCTTTGGGTTTCCGTCTCGGATCCATCCTAAAAATATTATTTTAACACGCACGCAAAGAAGTCATGGATGAAATTTGAAACGTCATAAATTGTCAAAATGACAAAAGGATAACCTAGTGTCAGTTCCATAAATTCATAACAGTGTACTGATCCACCAAGTTATCTATGAAACGGCGAAACTAGTAACTACGGCCGCCATATTGAAATGTTCGATTGTTAGTGTCTGCTACTTTCGAGTGCTTGGTGTATCTAATTGAAATATTAAATATGCTGAAATCTCGTAATTTTATTCTTAAAATAAAAAAAAAATTAAACAAGAAGTAAAATTCTTGTTTAATTTTTTTATGCGATGATTAAAACTCTTTGTGTTATATCCGCTTACTTACGGATTAAAAATAAGTTAATTGAATTATACAATTTTCATTTGAAGTATAAGTCAAGGGCTAATTTTAAAAATGGTCAAGGAGGTGCTTTTTGCAGTAGAAGCTGGTACCAGAATACGCTCACCAGACCAGGAAAGAAAACGAAAAATGGATTCATTCAAGTTGATGATTTTGGCATCCATCTACGCCCTCTCCTTGCCAACGTTTGCCAGATGTATGTGTAGAATGACTATAAGTCTCATAAAAATAAATGAGAGGGCGATGGTTGGATATCTTTACCTTCTTCTCCCAATCTTTCCAATTTTAGTGAACATCAAAGTTAATTGGTAATACAAATGACAGTGACGACACCTTTCAGTTCACAGTGAACTTGCTACATCTATATCTGACTTTAATTTAAATATTAAATAGGTTGAGGTCGGTCCAGGTGAAATGCAAATATTTTACAGTAATATTTACATCGACTCAACATCGAAACAGTCTCATAATATGAGAGTGATGCCTCATATTATGAGGCTACCGTCGATACTAGAACCATCTGATCTGGAACTGACTATAGGATCCATCACCCTGCCTATAATGATAACTGCTGAACCGAATATTTCGGACAAAATAACGTCCGGAAGACGTTACGCAACTGATTGCAAACTGGTGACATCTATTCGCGAGGCCACTCTTCAGGCGAAGCTAATCGGTCAGGTCCCAGTGGCATGCCTGGTGCAGCACCAGTGATCGTTGCTAGTTTTATCTGGCTCGAGGGACCAACGCATGGCGGGGCGTGTGGATTGGATCGCGACATTCGGCGCGGGCGGCGTGTCGCGCGCGCTCACCGAACCACTACTCCATCTAAGCCATGCCACCAGTTACACCTCGGTCTCCAAGTGAGAGAGCCGCGCGCCGCGTTTCTTTACTGCTCACATAAATAAATTCATTAGTTTTCCCCACGAGAAAACCGAGTGGAATAAAAATTGACACTGTGCACGAGATGTGAGTGGATTTACGAATGATTTATACAAATAGACGCCTCTGACAGAACAATTATCTAACCTCGGTGAGTATTTACTTATAATTTTTCTTTTTATCGTTGTACGTGGTGGTACGTTTGTTTTGTTGACATTGTTATTCGATAAAGTAATACCTAGTTACAGTGAAAATTTTAAAACTGTTAATTGCCGAATATTTAACCCACCGGTGACATTCACGTTCAATTATCTAGTAATTAATTTGTTGACAAAACCGCGTATTTAATAGCTCCCACGTAGAGTAGACCAGGCTTATATCTTAAAATGCGGGGAGATGGATTGTGGCATGAAATGCTAGGGTTTTTTTTTTAAATTTAAGCAGAACAGTTACTATCCTTCAATACTGTCAGTCTGATACGAGTTTACCAAGAACACGAGCGCACGTACTCTACGTTCATGTTCTTGGTAAAACTAGAGAACGTAGAACGGTATAGAAGCAATAAAATCAAAAACGATCTAACTGACAGCATTTTAACGTATGGATTCAATATATAACGTTGACAGCGATGGAGCATCTATTAGATTATGGACTCTACCTAATATACCTACCAAAAATAGAAGCCATCATTTAAAAATGCCGCAGCACACGTAGGTTTGTAATAGCAGGTGAATAACAAAATGTCAACAGATAATTACCGATTGTTGTAAATTGAATGACAGGTGTATGAGCATGTTGGGTTTTGTGGTTGTGTGATGAATCGATGACGCAACACCCGCTCATTTCAAATTACCAAATCGACCGCTGTCCGCTTTTTCTCTATTCAACTGCATTTAGAAGATACAGATTTCCAATCTTTACGTTACAGTAATAAGGTCTAAATCAATATGCTGGAAGTTAATGCAATAGTTGTAAAATGGGTCGTGCAGCCTTAACACCTGTCGGTTTAAGATACAAAGTAGGTAGGTACGTAAACAAACAACTCTACTCGGTATTTATATACCTTAATACCTAAATCGTTTAAGACGGTCCTTACTTACAAGACATTTTATGACTAAATCAAGTTTATAATATTATTGCAGATCGTGTTTGTGTCTAAAAAATCTGAGAGAATACCTACTGAACCGATCATTTTGACTGAGTAATCAATTTGAATGATACTTTTTAATTTGATAGGGACCATATATGAAGGTATAAGTTCCCTATCAAATAATCAAGCAAATAAAAGTGGCAGTAGGACTTGTGCCAAGTTCATCCGGAGATGTACTGTCTCCACCTGGGACACCTGGTACAGTGTGCACTCGTATTGCTGTGTTCCGATGTAAGGGTGTGGGTGCCTGCGTAATCACAAGTCCATGATCCATGAACATGGACAGAAGACCTAGGTCGTATTGCTGTTATGAGCGAAAGTAGCCACTTACCATCAGGTTCAGATACTTCACTAGTATGAAAAAATATACCGTGTCTATGTTTTGATTCCAACGACCACTTGTTTTGCTGAAGAAATACTATTATAGATTTTCAGACCTACAATACAACACTTAGAAGAGGTACCCAGATACTTGGTCATTCAATATAGGTAGGTTGAGCGCTTGTAGTTTAATTATTTGAAATCGTTAAAGCAATAATTGAGTTTTGTGAAATAATTAAAAAGTATTTACATGAAGTATAATTTTAATTAGTCATTTCGTATATGGCAACCTCAAACCAGCTACCATTATATTCTCTACAGAATCTCACTATTGGATATTGTTTGTTGAACTATCAGTCTATTGGATAATGAAGATGCATAACCATAGCAACAGCAAATAGACTTTTTCGATGGATAACAAACAATGTTGCTATCCTCATTTATGTTAGTCAACTATAGAGTTTGAGTGCATATCACCATTTCATTCAATACTGCAAGCGAAAGTAAATATAGTATAAAAAGCTGTTTATGCTAGACACGGTAAAAACGGGATAGCTATGTCCCGGCGAAAGTTGTTTGCGTGAATTTGTAACCTATCTTGGATCTTGGATGTTTGTGTTATGAGATTATGTGTGAACGCTAACAACACATGAAATCCTAGAGTACGTATGACTTTAAAAGAGTTCGTTTGTTTGTTGTTTATTATAAAATATCGAATTAATATTCAAAACTAATACACCATCAATATCAGTACTGTTATTCATTGAGGATTTCCGTTGTCTGCCTTCCGACTTCATCATCAGCGCAACAAATCACCGACGGTTTATTGTTATCAGTAGTTTTTGTCCCCGACTTTGCCTGCGACATATTGTTTTGTTTCAGGTCATCATTTAACTTCAAATAATTTTATATGTCAGCTACATCGGTTTCGTAGATTTGAAAAAAAAGCTCAAAACATCCATCGATCCAATCAGACAACTTTTAGATTTATAATGTAAAGAGAGATAATAAAATATTCATGAATATTTCACACAGCGTCATAACCCCAAACTAAGCGTAGCTTGTGCTATGGGAATCGGATTACTGATATAATACTGAGTGAACTAAAGTGTTGATAAACCAACTTTGAATGGGTCTTACAGCTCGGTTGGCCCCCCGTTCCCAGTCAGCAAGATTTATGAGACGAACATAAATGTTTGTTATATGTCTGGGTGTTAATATGTACCTATTTACAAAACTCAAACTCATTTATTCCTTTAGATCTGAAGTATCGTTTGGACACGTAAAATTCTATACACAATTAAACCTATTCATGAGCTTATAACGTGTCACAGGAACTCCTTAAGCACATTACATGCATACAGATATGTCAAATAACAGTCAGTTTTTATGTTTTAGCTGATCTTATTTGTTAAGTTTACGTCTGTTCTAACCCTAACCGACAAACCCGAGGGGAAGGAAAAATGAGTATTATAAGTATTCTGTCAGGTTATCTGGTTCCCATAGTACAAGTCATGGTTAGTTTGGGGCTAAATAGCGCTATGTAAAATGTCCGTGAACATTTGTTTATTTAATTAACAATGATATCAGTGTATGATCAAGTGGCATAATTTAAAAATCTAATATATTTTTAACATAAATACTTCAATACTTTCATCCCATAAGAGTTTACATTAGATCAAATTAGCTCTAAAAAACTATAATAATTAGATTAATAGCGTTACAAATCTAAATAAATAAAAATGGATATCTTTGCTATGATTCTATAATAGTATTATTGCTATTATAACTGCTATTATTTTTATAATGATGTAGTTGTATTGAAAATAACAAAATTGTTTGATTTGCGTTTTCGTTGTTTAAACTTTGCTCAATCTCACCGTTTCTCAACTCTTTGTTTTGCTCACACGCCCCCGGTATACATTAATGTTATCCCTGTCAACGTCTTCGTGGGAAGCACGAAATCTGTCTTGAGGAGCTTGTATGTCGCTTTCTTAATATTTCGCCTTTAGGTATGAAATTTCGATGAGACGCGATTTCTTCGCAAAGCGTTGACCGACTAGGACGAATATTTTTTAATTAGATAAAATTTATCTCTAAGCTGGTGTAGAATATAATAGAATAGAATGTATAGAACATAGAAATTTCATAAAGAAATTCTACCTCTAATACGAGTATTACTGTCGTAATTAATTAGTAATGTCGGTGAAGTCGATTTATTCGCTATTTAAATCAGTTAATTATTTGAAGTGGGTTAGTGGGGAACCCATTTTGAAGCCCCCTGAAAGCCTCCGTAATTGCTTAACGACTAATATAGTCGGAAACGCGTGTCCTCCGAAGCACGGTAACGGTCACCAATCCAACTTCTGACCGGTCCGCCAGCTAAACCAGTTTCGCCACGTGTTTTTCGGTAATGTTGTATTAAGCAATTGAGCAAAATTAGAAATTAATTTGGGCTAGTGTGACTTATTTTCGCATGGCAACATTGTAACCAATCTTTAAGTTATTTCCGAACCCATTAGCGCTACGTGTACTCAGCGTAATAAACCTAAATCTTTAAGCTTGGCTTTCAGTTACGCCGCTAAAATGAACCATTTTGAACTAACCATGTTGGTAAATCTGTATTAATCTCGCTCAAATATTCTAACATTGTATACCATAATACACCAAAATCTGACCAAAATACAACAATTCTCTCTTCATTTGGAATTGCTATTAGAATATTACATCATTAATATGAATTATCATTAGAATATTAAAACATCGTAGGAATATTAAATGTAACAAGAAAGCGCTTAGGTTGTAATTTTAATACGGAGTGTTTCTCCATTATTACAAAACAAATCTATGTTTATTAAATATTTGGTACGATATTTATTTAATGTAATAACGTGTTGCACAGTCATATCCCTGTAGTAGAATTATGTGTGGCATATACGAACATAGAAACACAAGACAAACGCCCAAGACCTGAGAAAAATGTTTACGTTCTTCACCAATATGACCCGGCCGGAGGGATCCCGGGTTCGATTCCAAGCCGGGGTTACACTTTGTGTGAACATAAAGTTTGATTTCGAGTCTTGTTTCCTTTGTGTTTCTGTTTTTTTCCATACCACCTGTGACACAGTGTATCCTAGTGCAGGCGTGTCAGTGAATCCTAGTGTGTACGCAACTTTAAAACTAAGCATATCTTGTTCTATGGGATCTATTGTAGATAACTGATAAAACAAACATGTTCGTCGCACAAATGCGTGTCCTAACTGGGAGTTGAACCCACGACCTACATTTATTAATCACTATTCACTAAAATGAAACAGGAAGTCAGGAAGGAACAAATACCTACTCATGGCTGAATGTGTTATCTGATAAATTAACAGTGCTCTAGGTAATTAACGCATTACCTTCCTTCGCTTTAAGGTTAAGTTGTGAATAGATTTTTAGCTTCTCTGAGTTAATTTGTGGGCTTCGGTACCTATCGTTATTATTATTATTATAAGCGCGATATTCCCCACTCCAGGTATGAAATAGCTAACAATAGGGATGTATTTTTAGGCATTTCATACCAATTCTTTGAATAGGAGCTCATTTCGCCATCTGCGTCTGAGTCTTCCACGCATTAGTACAATAGTAGACCTATTCTGTGGTGATCTCCGCCCACAGTTCTTGCGCCATACAACAGATAGTTCTAGCCCAGTCCCTCTTGACTCTACTGTCCACTGGCCTCTTTCAAGGCTATGTCGGCTAGTTGGGTTTTGGTATGCAATATGGTATTTCTTATGCGATCCGTGAGTTTCACTCCGGACGAGCTGTGCCCACCTGGCGCTAAGCGGTGACCCCCGCCCATGACAACAGTAATGCACACTTACGAACAGTGAAAAATCAGAATTCTTTCAAAAATATGCGTTTACGTTACAACTAAACGTTACTATACTTTACTTTATATCGTACGGTTGTAACGTAAACAAGACATTATTTGAAGGCGATGTTTTGATACCAAAGTTTGGAATTTAAAGGTTACATTACAATGATTTATTTAATTCAAATTAACTCCTACATTCTATGATGGACAAACAACACCTACGTAATAATACTCTGCCCATAGTTACCAACAATCAGACACCTTAAGGATTTATTTGATATATTATTGGGTGTGTGAATATGACTCCGCCCTTTCTCAACAGATGTCGTTTTTAGTATTGTTTACGTGTACTAATAAATGACCATACTTGTATTCGATAGTACTGAATGTCAGCTATCTAACGCATTTTATGATATTTGGTTGAAGTGTAAGCAACAATTATTTTCACCTTTTCGAAAATGTCGGTTTTTATTCCAAATAAACGTCATTTGCGGGAAGTGTTATTACATTATTTTATTGCGAAGAAAACTGCAGCGGAAACTTATCGTTTGCTTGTGGTGAGCATGCTCCGTCTAATACAACTTGCAAGGAATGGTTTCGACGATTTCAAAATAACGATTTTAGTACTGAGGATAAAGAACATGGAAAACCACCAAAAAAATTTGAAGATGCTGAATTGGAAGCATTATTGGCGGAAGATTCTTGCCAAACTCAATCAGAATTAGCTGCAGCATTAAATGTTGATCGTTCAACTGTTGCAAAGCGTTTACAAATGATGGGAATGATTCAAAAAGCCGGTTACTGGGTTCCACATGATTTAAAAGAAAGAGACATGGAACGTCGGAAAACCATTTGTGAAATGCTGCTTCAAAGACAGCAAAGAAAAGGATTTTTGCATCGGATAGTCACAGGAGACGAAAAATGGATACACTACGAAAATCCTAAACGCAAAAAAGCTTGGGTGAAACCAGGCGAACCAGGCCCATCACAGCCAAAAATAAATATTCACTGTGCCAAGGTCATGCTCTGTATTTGGTGGGATCAGAAAGGTATTGTATATTATGAGTTGCTCAAACCCTCTGAAACTATTAATGGAGAAGTTTACCGACGACAACTAATGCGTTTGAAGCGAGCCATAGAAGAAAAACGACCAGAATGGGTGAATAGACATAACAAATTAGTTCTTCAGCATGACAATGCCAAACCGCATACCGCAGAAGTCGTAAAAAGATATTTAGAGGGACAGGACTGGGAAGTGTTACCCCACCCGCCATATTCACCAGACATAGCTCCTTCGGATTACCACCTATTCCGGACGATGCAGACAGACCTTACTGGAGAAAAGTTTACTTCATGTGAAAGTATCAAAATTTGGATTGACAACTGGATAAGCTCAAAAGACCAGGACTTCTTCCAGCAAGGAATACGAAAACTACCTGAACGATGGGCGAAGGTTGTAGCTGCAGATGGAGCATACTTTCAATAATTTTTTTTTTAATTTTGTAAGCGAACAAATGTGTTTTATTTTGACAAAAAGGGGCGGAGTCATATTCACACACCTATTAACTATATTATTTATATAATGTTTGACATCGACATCGACATTTTGGATGTTGTGTTATCTATATAAATGCATAAAATTAAAGTTCCGTTTGTAATGTCAAAATAACAACTTTTCACAAAACGCAAAACAAAAATATTTTTTTATGATTTTTGTGTCCGACGTGCTGTCACACACTAAAACCGCTGGTCCGATTTTGATGGGACTTTCACTGGAAGACAGTAGATGTTATAAAGAGTAACTTAGGCTACTTTTATTTCAGAAAAAAGGAAATAAATTAGGTTCCTGACATATATTTGTGATGTGACAAGGACTGAGATTACTGATTAGATAAAAATGAAGTATTATAGTTTCAACAAGCCATTGGTATATTGCGTTACAGCAATACTAGTGATTTAGCTAGTTAACTTCTATTTGCATTGGTAAGTCACAAATCTACGAGTTCATTGAGACCATAAAAAAAAATATACCTGAAAGCATAATTTTTTTAACATCACGCGTTCTTATTTCTTTGGTTATTGTTCAACCTTAATCTGACAGTCCACAATGAAGACCAATCTATTGGCATCAGAAGTAGAATATTATACCTACAGACTGCCGCCAAGACACACCTATATGTACTATCAGTACAAGCTAGACTAGAATGTGGGAACGATATTATTATGTCTGCAATACGATGCGTGATATTTTTCAATAACTACATTTTTCAATATACAACTACATAGTTCTATATAGACTAGAATAGAATAGAATAGATTAGAAAATATTTTCCTTGACACACACAAAAATAATATACAAACAATATTAAATATACCTGATTGCTAATATAAAATAAGACACAATTGTAAGAAATTCAATAATAACGGAAACAGTAATGGCGTTATAAAAGTGAAATATTTACATATACATAATATATTACGCCCTGTGTGGTCAACAAGGATCCCATATTCGCTCAAAGCTGTTCTTAAACTTTATAATTTAAGACGCAGCGCTGGTTTTCAGACGGCGCTTATGTTGTTATCACGGACGGAACCCTCTTCACACAGAATAAAATAAATAAATAATTGTAAGATTATATAATAATGTAAATTTAAATAAAATATGTCATTCTATAATATTAAATTGTTTGTATGTAGTTCTAGATAGAGGCGATCTAGTGGTTTGTTGTTATTAAAATCAGAAACCAGTTCTAGAGTAGCAGCTTAGCACGTTTCTGTCCAGTCAATGTTCAATCGATTTTTTTTTAAAAGTACTCATACCTTCGTTGGTGAGTTATCAGACAGTCACACCGAATCGAGTTACATATTGGTAGACAACTTGAGTAAAGTACGACGTGAATAACTACATTTATATTCATACATGTCTTCGTTTCCGCCGTGTCCATATGCCATAAGTTATTTTTAACCGACTTCAAAAAGGAGGAGGTTATCAATTCGGATGTTTATATTTTTTTTATATACACAGATGTTTTCACAGTTTATCTACCTATTCGGAATTTCTTTTTTTATTTGAAAGGATTTGCTTTTTAATTAGTCTCATAGATTTTTTATCAAAATCGGTTTAATACTAGTAACTGGAAAAAATATGTCGTCCAAGTAAACTAAATTGCGTTGGTACTTTGAAAGTATTAAGTTGTTTTTTTTTTTTCGATTTTTAAATCAGTTACTTGTATCTTGTGACGATTTTCTCATGAAGCCTTCACAACTCACCAGAAACTGAGAGCGACTTCGAGATAAAAAGGTTAAGATATACAGATTCACTGCCGCGCCTAATTTACTCATAGGTCAGCTAAAAGACAAAATAAAAAAGTGCTGAATCGATTTATATTTTTAATCTGTGCGATTTTAGGTAGATTTCCACATGACGTTAGATGCAGGTCGATATCAAACGCAAAGCGCAAGATATAGGTACTTGGCATGGGCGTACCCAGGGGGGGCAGAGGGAGGCAGCTGCCCCCCCGAAATGGAAATTTGAAATAAAAATGTCATATAGTCAAATTTACTTATATTTATTTAACTACCTATAAAGCAGGATCACTTGCGGCTGTTTGCCCTACACACTACACTACATATACCTTGTTTTATGTAGGTGTGTTTGAGTAGTGTGTATGAAAAAAAGCCGCGAACGATTCGACCTAAAAATCTGACTTGCCCTAGGCCAGAAACTGGGTTCTGCCGGGGCTACGGAAGAGTTCGAAAGCGTTCCCGCGGTCTCCGGCAATTAAAGCGTCGTGAAGGAACACTGTTGGGTTTTTAGCCGGTAGGAGTCCGGCATAACTCTCTCGTTGCCCCCGCAACGAAAGAGTATCCATGAGGATTTCCCAACATAAAAAAAAAAAAAAAAAAAAAAAAAAAAGGCCAGAAACTGGGTACGCCCATGATACTTGGTATCACCTGGTATCTCGTGATTGACATGTTGTTCAAAGATAATTGATAAGGTCGGGAGAGCCTGATCTATCATGATAACTCATCTAAAAGTGTGAAGAAATCAGTCGCTTAACATTGTTCTTCATTAAATTGGATTGGTGAAATGTGAAAGAAATTTCATACATTTTGTAATTCATTTCAGTGCCTCCGACTATGGCTGAACTTCTAAAAAGGTAATTTTATTATTATTTACGCATTGAAATTCAAAATCAAAGTTAAAAATCTTTATTTCCTTTGAAATATTAAAACAATTCTTGGATACGTCATTTTATTCAAAATAAATATCTACCACGCGTTCATATTACTAAGCTTAGCGCTTGTTCAAACCCAATGCTTTCAATATCCAACTAGGTATGTTTTTGTATTGAATTTATTTTGAATGAAGTTAAAATATGTGTTAAGAAACCTAATTCATATTTAAGATGACACGGGTCACAAACTGATAATATACCATATGTTATCCCCATAGATTCCAAAGTGAAAAAACAAACATTTTATATCTAATCATATCCACCATTTGCAATATTTTATAGGTACTTACATTATATTCAGATGCTTCCTCGTTCACCTCAAAAATGACCTTGAAATGGCCTTGACGCTTCGCTCAACTTAGGAAGGGCCTAAAGACATTTTTGAAACAAATTACCTATTGCGGAATCTTCGGAAACTTATATGTTAATTTAATTAACTAAAACCAATAATTCCTGCTTGCACTATAGTGCAATTAGTAACAGGTAGTAGCTAAAGTCTAAAGAGTATTTTGTCTGTAAACTACGCTTTCAATCCTGCGTATATTCAAATATCCTTTTTATCAGCCCGGACATTTTTTTCTTTTTTGATAAAAATTGTTATTTTGAATCAATAGTTGTATTGAAACTTAAAAGCAAACAGATAAACTTAAACAGGAAAACCCTATCTAAACATTTACCGTAAGAGCCAATTCCGAGATACGTGAAAAAAAAAATATAAATATAACTTACATACAAGTATTGCTCGTTTAAAGTAATAAGATAAGATATAAGATAATATAACTAGCCGACCCTACAGACCCTAATTATTATCGTAAAAAAACATCGTCGGACACTTAGATAATTAATCCATTCAAATTCACTCAAAAAAAAAATATTAAGTCGGTCCAGGCGTTCTCAAGTGACGCGCTTAGCAACCAACAGCATTTCATTTTTATTTACAAAGAGATGTATACTGCAGCGTTTTATAATCAAGCATATTCATTTGGTACTGTAATAATTAATTAGTTATTCTTGTATGGGACATGTGTTGTGTTGAGCGCTGGGTAGGCCGAACCGTTTATTTATAAATTCAATCTATACAAATAAATAAAGTTGAGGTGTCTGTTTGTAACGTTTAATAACAGCTTTATACTAAATGCATTTAAAAGTATACACGGAACTTATAACAAAAACCAACAAAATTTTATTTTTCTTTGTCTTTCTGTTTTTTTTCGGTTAATCTCCGAAACCGATAGACCGATTTTGACGGCACTTTCACTGGCAGATAGCTGATGTTATAAAGTCTTTGTACTACTACGTAGGCTTGATTTTAGAAAACAAAAATAATCGCCGCGAAAAGATTGTTAAATACCACGCGGACGAAGTCGCGGGGAACAATTGGTTCAAAATATAAGTCGTTGCTAAACCTGACCTTGGCAGAGGTCGAGGCAGTGAAGGCGTTTGTATATTTCAAACTAGTTTCGTATTAATTACGTGGACCCTTTGACGGTTGGAATCGTGTGCCAACGCGATAGTCTGATTGTCAACTCGTATTGGACCTTTGAATGGAAAGGTCGTTACAATTTGGAGCAAGTGTGCAACAGATATTCATCTTTGCTTATAAAACAGATAAAAAATATCATGACATAAAAATATCAGTATATATCAGTATCACTTCACTTACCTTTTCTTTTCGTGTAAGTGGACAACTCTAGTGTCGGAGTTTTGAACCTACGCAAAAAACTCCGACCTGGCTTATCGACTGATATAGCTGAATCCGACATCTTGACGTGCCTCCCACAGCACAGAAGCGTTCAGTTCAAATTACAACTTTCTTCAAATTTCTTACGAACTGTCCGCCATCTTTATTATTATTTAATAACTACTAATAATTATAAACAACATACAGACCGACATACTTTCGCATTTATAATAATAATCTTTTTACTTTAAACAAACAATTCTTGTATATTTATTTAATTCGCGTATCTCGGTAACAGCTCTAACTATTTGTATTTAGATAGTTTTGCTGTATAAGTTTAACAGTAGGACTTCATTTCTTGTAAAAAGGCATATTAAAAAAAAACAAAGGTGTTTTTTATAATAAACTATGCTGAAAATTTAATATAGCGCCTTTCGTCAGTTTTGTTGCACTTAATTGGCAATCTACTGTGTCAGACAAACACGATTTTACAAAAAAAACTGAGCGAAGCACGGTCGCCCAGGCACTTTTATTAAAAGCACCCTCTCCTCTGCATGTATATTAAAACCTGCCCAAGCGTGTGAATTAATATACCTAGAACTTTCAATTACGGTGTAAATTGAGTCCCATTTTGTATTCACGGCATACATTAAAAATATGCCATGCTGGCTTATTAGTTGTCGCAAGTTCAGAATAAAATTGGCCGAATGATACATATTCAAGCACCAATGAATGAGCTGACTGAAACCTATTCGTGGATGGAGATCATTTCATAGCTTTTTTTAATTCATTAGAAGGTTCCAATGAGTACTACCACTACTAGGCTCCATAAGGTTAGCAATTCTTTTAAAGGTCAATGTGTACGCTTTTTCAACAAAATCCCGAGCGAAATTCAATTACTGTCAATAAATAAATTTAAGACTGTCATCAAACGTAAACTTGTCGCAAAAGCTTACTATAAAATATCAGATTACCTAGATGACAAAAAGGCTTGGGAATGAATTTGCTCCACTCTAGACGCAGGACCATATTCGCGAATATGTATAATAATACTGTCTCCGAGGGGTTTCTTGTCTGTTTCTTTCCCTCGGGTTGGTCGGTTAGGGTTGGAACAGACGTAAACTTAACAAATAAGATAAGTGTAAACATGAAAACTGACTGTAATTTGACATATCTGTGTGCATGTAATGTGCCTGGGAGTTCCTGTGACACGTTATATGCTCACGAATATGTGTACATGCATGTGTAAAATTTGACGTGTCCAAATGATACTTGAGATCTAAAGGAATAAATGAATTTGACTTTGACTTTGACTTTGAGTTAAAGAACTGACTCAAAAGCACATCGAAATGGGGAACGCTAAGTTCTGGGAATCAATACCAGATCCAAGCATAATCAGAAAAACAAGGAACACTTGAAAATGAAACGTAGATAAGGACCTGCAAATGCTGATGGCATCATTACAAATGCGAACCAAATCATTTATTTTTATATACAATACATTATAATCACAAAAAAGTGGCAATGTTCTGTGCCGGGGATGCATGCTGGTGGGGGAATACTATTTCCTCCTGAAGCATGCAACCTCGTCATCTCTCACACGAGGGAAGCGAGAGCTGAGACAGGTCAGCATAAGCTTCATAAGACAGGCCTGAACAATTCAGTCCTTCTCTAGTACTCCATTAGCCAATTGGGGGACTTGCCTTGTCATCCCTTTAAGAATAAATATAAGAGTTGACTGTATTTACTGAACATTAACACATATTTATATTATCTAATGCAAAATTTCTTGGATACTTCCAAAGCATGAATATAGCTTTTGTGATTGAACTGATATTACTTTTCCCCCTTTTCTGTATTTAATAAAATAAGTATATAAAGTACTATTTAAATTTGTGTCACCAGTTTATTCAGTTTGTTGGAACAGATTCATCTCTTTGACAACAAAGTGAGGACTTTTAGTAGTATTCTCATCTTATTCATGCGGGCATCATTCAAGGCAAACATCACGTGCTGTGAAATATTTGCATTCCCGTTTCAAATCAAAACCGAAAACTAGCAATTCGTCCACAAAAGCCCACAGTGGTCAAAGCGGTTTCATAAACAAACCATCAAAGGTTTTCATATATTGACTCGTTTACTCATATCATAGCTTAATTGACTCAAACCGAATCGGGTGCAAAAGGGTTAGAGAGTTGTCTAATATTTAGAGACGTATATTAGCGGCGGCAACGGCGGGTAGCACCGCGGAGCGTAACTAGTAATATACCTACTGAACAGACGGAACCGTGATAGTACTCGATACATTTTGTCATCCAAATGCCACTCGACCACCTTGGTATGAGTTGCACACCTATAACTAATTCAAAGAAAAATATAAAATCTTTCGAATGCAGATGTAAATTATTTGAAGTAGCTTTTATGTTCCAGAAGCTTTCGTCGAATGGAACCACTAGGTATTGGGACCGCAGTCTTAATCGTCGGATTTCATTTTTGAATACATCGACTGGGACTGTAAACCTCGTGACGTACGAGTATAGTACAGTCGTCGTCAGATACAGGTCCGAAATAAATATGACAGTGTTTAAGAAGTCATATAATAAAATTTGAGTGTCTGTAATGGTAGAACAACAGCTTTTTACTAAATGCATTTAAAAGTAAATTCGGTACTTATAACAAAAACACAATATTTAAGATTTTTGTCTGTCTGTAAACAGTTAAACGAATTTTTCCGGGACTTTCACAGATAGCTGATGTTGTAAAGAGTATCTGTGGTTATTTTTATATTGGGAAAAGAAAATATAATATAATTAGGGTTCTGCGTAAAAAAAAGTGTTGAATTTCTTGCGGATTACGTCGCGTATAAAAATATAAATATAACTCATGAATATAAATGCTTTATAGGTAAACTTGGAAATTTTTATTCAAAATGTTTAGACGATAAAAGGCTCGCAAATACGTTTTACGTTGTTAATTGGTTAAATTTAATTTAAACAACGCAAAACGTAGACACACAAACATTCGTGAAACTTAATACTACTCTTTTTAGGAACACACATATTAAATCTTCTTATGCGAAGAAAAACACCACCTAGATCGCTACTCCAAATATTTATGTAAATATCTAAGTGGATCACTCATCTCTGCGAACAGATTCCGAAGACATTTTCTCTCTCAGACTCTTGGAGTCGACTGCCTGAGGAAATGCACTGCAATGTAATAAAATCGTGCAATTTAGCATATATAAATTCCTCTATACTTTCGCTTTCACTTCACTATAAATGCTGCATAGGAGAAATTACTCTATGCAAAGTGGCAGTTTCGTGTATGGATAATTTATAAGGTAATATAGAAGTCCGGAGGTGGTTATTAAATCGGCTGTATTATTATTATATTATTTTTGTTTGTTAAATCATATCTCCGTCATTTATGAACCGAATTTGAAAATGCTTTTTTTTATTTCATGGAATATGGTCCCATATTTTTATCAAAGTTGGTTAAACACTTTAATTGTTAAATAAAAATAACTGATAAAAGTGTGTCATCCAAATAAACGAAATTGCATCTTTGCCTTATTGAATGATTATAATATTGTATCCATATTTTTATATAACAAAACAGAGATCTTGAATATGTAATATTTATAGATATTGCATTATATCGGGTAATGGGTAGTGTAGATATGGATAAAACATTCACGTGTTACTTTATGAAGCTGACTGTACTGTGCAAAAAGTATAAATATTCAGACAAATCACCAAACGAGAAAATGGATGAAAAATATAAGTCTCCAAACGAAACTTTTTTTGCTAGGTATAATACGCGGGTGTATTTATACCTAGCAAAAAGTTTCGTTTGAGGGCTTTATATTTTTCATATATTTTTCTGTATTTTTGTAATGAAAAGTCCCCAAATGGGAAATGTACCAAACTTGAAGTAGCCATATTTTGCTTTCCTGTGAATTTTTTTTTTGCGCTCGTTTAATATTTCTTTTTTATAATAGGATGGTGTACCCCCTCCCCCCCGCGGGTTCCCGCCTTATCGGGTTGGGGGGGCTTTGTTATCGTGGGTTGGTCGCTGGCCAGGTCCTCGAGGTGGTTGCAACACGCTATGTGTTCTGGCGTGTCGCTAACTAAAGAGTAGCACTCGATGCCAAATCGAGAGGGGTCCGGAAACGGACAGCCGCGGCGCCCGCCACTAAGCCACTAAGCGGCAGAGCGGGGCACCGTGGGGTTTTAGTGGGTCTAGTCCCACATAACCGCTCTGTCTCCCCGTGGCAGGGCGGTATGCGAATGCATTTCCTCACGAAAGAAAAAAAAACAAAAGGGTGTGTCCTCTGAGGGTGAGAAATAAGATATGAATGTATTAAACTCGGTTTTTTTCCATTTTTATATCAGGCACTTGTTAATCTTATTCAAAGAGTTCCTACACTTTCTTAGCTTAGCTGTATTCTTTTTAAAACATATTGATTTTTTTGTATTTTTTATACTGTTAGCGATCTCGTCGGCACGATTCATCCTGACGGGATCGCATATTTGTACTTATTTTAATATTAATTACTAGCTTTCCTCGCGACTGTGGAATTTAATGGAGATTTTTGCGCGGAAGAATTGTAGTTGAATTTCATTTTATTTGAGTAGATTGGTATTAAAGCCAGAGGCATCTGTTTGCACTTTAGCCGTCTTTTTGTTTAATTACATATGATTTTAGAAGCTGTTTTATGACATTTAGTTAATCCAGTTTCCGCAAATAGTCCGCAGTCTCCCAGGTACTATATAATTATATTTTTTTCGCGACTTGGTAATTTTGATTCTTCACATCTTTCTAGAACTGTGCATATTTTGAAAGCAAAGGACCGGAATTTATTCCACGAGCCATAATCCTAAGCAATTATGAACAAGAAATTATTTGCAAAAACAAAAAATCCAAGTGCGTGAAAAATACGAAATTATAATTAAACATAATAAGTTGTATTTTGTGTAAGCCATTTATAAAGCCCTGATAGATCATTATTTGAGAGGCTTAAAGGAAAAATTTATATCATAACCACAAGTTTTGATATAAACAGTGTCACTCTCACAGTTAACAAGAATCTGACGCCATCCTCAATCTAAAATCCATCAAGTCGTTAAAAGCATGCCAAAGAAATATAATCTCGAAAAACAAAACCCTCCTTCTGCCGTTAGGTTAAAATAAAACATCTGCTCCGCGACGAAAACTCCATCTTTGCATTGTTACATTGACAATATGTGTTAATGTAACAAGGATTTGTGATCTTCTGAACTATATTATATTTTAAATTGGACATGGGAAATTTATGTACGTAGGAGGATAAATAAAACGGATACAATTATTGCTTAACGATAAACGAATTTACCGATTTATACAAATACCATAATGACTCATCCACAAGCTGACAAGCGTGGTTATGGGATATAAGTAATTCGCTTTAATTACATGCTACATAATAAGAATATAACACAATAGATTATGTTGTATTTTTCACTTTCTGTCTGTACCTTTTTAATACATCCGCAGGAGAAACCCTAGGTGCTGTTTTTCTTATAATAAACAGAATATACAATTTGAAAATGTTTTCGAGTTATATCCCAATCATTTATGGGATCGTAGGAATGCGGATATATGCCGCATTCTTACTAACTTTCTGTTCTAGGACATGCTGGTTTCCTACCGATGTCTTAATTTACAATCTAGTGAAAATAAATTATAAATATATTCATGAACATTTTACACTGTCCATCTAGTCGCAAATGAAGAATATTCACTACCAGATTACGAACTTTTTTTGTAACTACATACATACACACCCAGATATAGAACAAGCATCTATGTTGGTCACACAAGTGGTTGACTTGGGTTGGAATCAAACCCAAATCTTAGAGCGCAAAAGGCAGTTTGGGCAGTTGGAAAAAGTTGTAAAAAGGTATAACGTAAATACGAACAAGTAAGTTAAAACCAAAAAAACTAATTTCAAATTTGAACTAACTACTACAAGAATGCAAGGAATCGGGTCACAGATGGTATGACAAAGACATTTAGACAAAGAATATTAACATAGAAAAGGGCAGTTGAATAAACGATGGCCCGAAAAAATGTAAATTTAGAAGAATATGATCGTTAGAACAAAACTAAAATATTGGGCGTATTACAAAGCCAGCCTATAGCTATCGTTATGTATTATGTAGTCTATTAAAACAATTATTTTCTACCGCCAAGCAGTATATTAACAGAGCACAATAATGCTCGCATTATTGTGCTCTGTTCGCAATTGCTATCCCTACAGACTAACTATTCGTACTATGTTTATACATACTACTAACTATTCGTATTATGTTTATACAATACATAGTACGAATAGTTAGTAAACCGATCTAAAACATTGGCGGTTGCCATTACTTTTATGTGTTTTATGGTAAATTTATCACCCCATCTAATAGAAAAAATACCCTTTACGTATACTTAAAGCTTATTTTTTTACAACAATAGTAAAATCAACTAATGCACCTACAACTAATTCAACGCAAACAACAATCTACTAAAAGAAAATTTACCTAACAAATAAGGCTAATAACACAAAACCTCTGCCTACACATATGCTTTAACTAAATCAGAAATCAAACACAGAAGAAACAAAGTAATAATCATTGAAAAACAATAATTAAATATTAGTGAGCAGAAATTTTTACCCGAATTTATAATAATAATAATAGCCTTTTATTCAGACAAACAATGGTTATACTAAATATTATTTTAATTGAATTTTGCCATCCCTGTCCGTTTGCCATTTACTGACAAAGGCCTCCTCCAACTGCTTCCATTCTTCCCTGTCATTTACAATACATTTTTACCCGAATTTACATTCAAGAAATAGTGAGTTCTGGAAAATCTGACTCCTTTGGACCACTTCAAAGTCCTCTTTGATACAAGTACTGCTTTTATAGTACACCGTTACCATCCATTAACTTAATACAACAAATACATACGCCAGTTTTAAGCTGAGCCAGTTCAAAAGTACGGGGTTCTACAATAGTTATCAGTTATACTGATGGTGAAGTCTGTAATTAATGAACTTGATATATTTATGGGCCAATATTACAATAAAAGTAAATAATTTCTAAAAAAACAAAATTAAACTTATCCGCCTACATATTACAACAAAGAACACATTTTGACTTTCATCTCCTCTCCCAAGGGAACAATTTTGAATTTCGGGATTAAGACTATCCAGTATCGTATTATGAATTCGAAGTATTATGAATTAAATGAAGTATTATGAATCTTCTAAGTTTTATTTGAATTAATTCAGTAGTTGCGGTGTTATTCGCGGCCAAAATCCAGAAATACAAAAAAAATGAATTAAAAATAAAGTTTAGGCTTCAGTACCAAATTTAGAAAACAAAATGTTGCCCTGACTTGTTAAAGTTTAAAGTACCTTCGACAAAACTCCAAATTATTTTATTATTAGTATTTGATATCAAAAGAAAGGTAAGAAATGAGCGCACTTTTGAACAAGATTTATATGTAAACAATATTATGAGTGTTTTAGGGTTATTAAAAGTACTTTATGGAATCTACAATAACGGTTGAACACCTTTATTGCAAACAACAAACTCATTAAAATTTGATGTTACTGAATACAATTAATTAATTATGAACAGCATTAGCGCGTGAGCTGATTATCAAATAGTAATTCAATTAAATATAAATTCGGAACGGGAACACAGTTAATTTCATGAACATTTTCATTTTGCCCAAATTAAGCATAGCTTGTGATATGGAAACTAAAGTCAAAGTCAAAGTCAAAGTATACTTTATTGCTTGAAATACATGTAATTATAGAAGATGTCAATATTATTATTAGTATCAATGTACTCTACCTTTCGGCATGCAATATTATACTACTGAGTCACAATCATTGTATATTAGATATAAATTTGAAAATATTTAAAACAAAAAAAAATACTTATTTTCATTGTAAAAACTGCATATAGGTAATACATATTAAGGCGTTGAGAAGCGTACTTGACCTTGAGCTATTGACTTATTTAATCACGCCCTCTGTATTTTCTCCGATAGTGTTACGCCACACGCGAATGTGTTGTCACATTTGCAAGTGTGTACTAGTTGGACCTCCTTCGGCTATGTTAATTATAAACATAGCCGAAGGAAGGATTCGGCTATGTTGTTATAGTATAAAATGAGATAGCGTTTAAAATCTACACATTTTCATAGAGTAAAGAAGAGTTCAGACAGGAAACTAGTGAGTATCGCACTATCGTATTTCCTATATATACAGATTTTAATAATTATTGTTAATCCTTTTTTTTATTTCAAGAGACCAAATGATACTTGAGATCTAAAGGAATAAGCAGTTATTTTTATTTCAGGGTAAGAGATATCTATAATACTAATTCTGTAGATTGGGTAAAACTGGATTTTTTTTACTGTTCCACGCTGGGTAAACAAATGATATTTTATTAGATTAAGGTTTAATAATTATCAAGTCAAAATTCTGATATAATGCAGTATTTTACTCGGGATTATTTGAGGAGTAATAATAATTACCTAGAATTATTCTAATACCATTTTCTGAAGTTCCTACATGCAATTCCTCTCTCAGTCTGCAATTTAATAATAAGTAGTACATAATAATACCTAAATAATAAAAAGAGTAAGTAATAAACACCAACATCCAAACTTCTGAACAATTTATCGAATTTAAAATAATATTACCTAGGAATGAATACCAACGATCAAATTCCAAAAATAAGCCGATTCTGTCAGTTTCATAGATCTATGCCAGTCTATCGGTCGACATCGCCCGCGGGCTAAATGCTGGCGACTCGACCAGACAAAATTTTGATATTTATTTAGACGTGATTTAGATCAAAAGCAGCGAGCGTAGCTATATAAATTATAAACCTTTTATAAGATGAGGGCTCAGTCTGTACCGGGCCTTAATAATAATAATAATAAACGTTTACACACTCATACCTCTGCACTAGGATTCCCTGTGTCGCAGATGGCATGGACAAACACAGAAACATAAGACAAACACCCAAGACCCGAGAAACTTCGGAATCGAACCCGGGACCCCTCACTTTGAAGGCAGGGCTACTACCAACTAAGCCACGGAGCCGTTATAATATTATTATAGGTTTCTGTAATATTAACCTTTATACGCCTATATCTTTTGAAAGAGGTAGTTGCTTCAAGTTTTTAATCCCGCGCGTTCTCCTCTCTTTAGATTGTTTCCCTACTGCGCCCGGAGGATTATGTTATCGAGTGTATGTATTTTTATTACTTTGGCACTCTCTGTAGTCTAAACGGCTTGATGTATTTTAGCTAGGGAGGTATCGTTTGATGCGTCTTAATTGTGAGAGTATCACTGGATATTTTAAAATTATAAAAATGTTATTGATTTACGGCGCAATATGTCTGAAAAAAAAATATGCCTCAAAACCTATCGTGTGCGGTATCAAAATACAGGGTTATTATAAATGATACAATTTATATACAACTGATATGTCTAAATGTTATATGGTTTTTTTCACACAGTCGGGATTTTGTAACTTATTTCCTTTTGCTTTTACATTATTTAAAATCTATGTATCATTGACATTGTCACTATATTTTATGTATTGTTGTATTTATTGTAATCATTTCTTTGACACTGCTATGCTTGTTTATTTTAATTTGTGTCATGACTGAGTTACTTCACAATAATATTAGAAGAATATTATATGATAGTACCTACATAATGTAGGCTACATGGATAGTGTGGAAATATAATGTAATTGTAAATTTGAATGATCCGACGGTGAAAATAATTGAGTATGAATATAAAAGCTAGACTTTCTGTAGCATTCTCACACCTGCACATATATTGTACGTGTTCTCTAAAATCGCTGATATTGCATGAGTCAGCGTTACTGTCGGAACCGTAATTTAAACATTTGGGTACCTAACTGTCTGTTTAATGTTTCATTTCCTCGAAAAAACATTTAATACTTTTCATAAAATTACTGTACAGACCCTTTAAAATATAATGGCTAGAGAAGAAAGCTGTTTTGTGACAAAAGTGTGTATAGGAGTAGCAAGGTCGCAATCTCATCTGTTTTGAAAACACAATCACAATTGTCTAACGTTTTAAACCATTGTGTCAGAGCCGGGAAACCGGCGGGTATCCACATGTACTATGCCGGCCAGTTGTCGATCATCGTGTTATCAACAACAACAGATCACCGCAGTTGCAGAAAATACCGCAATCGACCTTTCTAAACCGCGCTCGCTCCAGAAACACTTACAACTGTCCTACATTAAAACAATTGCTCTCTTGTAAATATTGCGCATTCAATTTTCAATCACGCTAGCCTACTTTGAAACCGTCTCATCCGCGCCCTAATGGTAGGTAATTTTATTTGTTCAAGATCAAACAGTGCTAGTTCGTGCACGCCACAGGTCCCACTGACCTCGTTTGTGGCATTAGCGTCTCCACGACATCGGCCATCCGTCAGCCGAGTGTACAGTTACATTGCAGGCGCCGGAAGGGATAAGAAACGTAAACGAACCCCGCACAATGTTATCTGGTTATCTCCACATGACTGCCTTTCCCGCGATACACTTCGGATAGTTTTCACCTGGACTATCGAGATCTTGCCGGTCTATAAATCATGCCGTCAACCGTGCAATCGATATTATTTCGCGACTCAGATGGCATTGCCTTTCTCCCAATTTGATGGCGCGCCCGCACTCCCGCGCGTCCCTGAACGCGCATCGGGTCAATGTTTCGCATTAGGAGAGCGATGCTAATGTAATTATTGCGACCTTTCTATTAAAGTCAATTGAGCTCAGCCGCTACTCTACGGTGTATAGGGGCGATCCAAGCTCACTTATATCTATTTATTGTGAAATACCGGACCGTTAGCGATGGGCTCGTGACGAGATGTCGACAACCGTCGGTCATTAGAGCAATTGGCGAATGATTAGAGCTAGACCACTAGATTTAGAAAGAATACACCTGTCCGCACGCCGCACCGCTTGGGGCAAAAAAACTGAAAAACTGCAGCCGAACTAAATTTGTTAAATTTATCACAGTTTATATGTAGTTCAGAGCTCTTGCGCAATTTTTAATCAATTCTTGACGTCGATAGCGGAAATTTGCATTAAGAACCACGGAAGCCAGCAGTGATGTGATTATGAACAATCGTCGAGTGTCCGGCGACCAATTATGTTTGTATTATACTTTCCCTCAAACCCAGATAGTCTATGAAGTCCGTAATGAGGCAAATACAATGTCAGTTTTAGCTACCAGCCTCCAAGGGAGTGGGGCGTACAATAGTGAAAGCGAATTGCTTTATCGCTCCACGAAAATAGAGATCTGAATTTTATTTGTATCACTCTTGCGTTTGCATTGCGGCGGTCTCTACTGTGGCGTTGGATTAATTTATGACAGATGTGAAACTTTATTTAGACGAATTAAATCATAATTAAATAGAGAGGAGCTATAAGCCACAGATCAGTGACCGCTATCTGAAAACATCTTCAATTATATAACTCTTTAAGTGATTTGTCTACCATGCAAAACATACGGAGTGCGGTGAACCCTAGAAAATTTTTTAACACTATCCACCCTAGAATTTTTTTTTGGGGTTGAATAATTTATTTTTGTTAAAAAAAAACGAAGTATCCTGTGTTACTTCCATATAACATCAGCTATTTTATAACTAAGAATACGTGTAGGGACTCTGAGGGTATTGAAAATACCAGGATAAAGCGTATTGAAAAAAAAACTGGTCGCCGTGACTTCACCCTCGTGGATTGTAATTTTTTTTTGCGCAGAACTTAAATTCTTTTTTTTTTCCAAATTACAAGTAGCCTCTTTATAACATCAGCTATCTGCCAAAGCCCCTGACAAAATCGGTAAAGCCATTTCGGAGATTAGCCGGAACATAAAAAACAGACAAAATTATTAATTTATTATTGTTATTTGTGCCGTATTCAAGTGCATTTAGTAAAAAAACTGTTATTTTGACATTACAAACAGACATTTCAGTTTTATTTATTTGTATTAATACAGATTGGTGCCAGTTTCCTGGTGCCAGCCGTTCGGTTCTCACCGATACTTGAAACCGACCACGGTTGCAATAGCATATCGGTTTAAACACAATCCTTGGAGGCCGGATTGAGGCCAGCAAAAGCCCGGTGTACGTTTCATTTCTCATTCAAAACAAATTACCTATTTGATTTTATTGCTGAGGTCGAGCCAGTTTTTTGAACACGTAGGTGTTATTACAAAATACATACTTGACAATTTTGGATAGCTTGGTTAAAATCTCACGTACGTATGTTAAATCTGATATAGTAATTACAAATAAATAGCTATTACGCTGTTATATTGACATTACAAACAGACACTTCAATTTTATTTATTTGCATACTTATAGATAATTAGTATACCGTCTTCTATAGGTATTACTTGGTATTTTCTGTATTTTTAAGATTATTTTACGGAATAGCATAAGTGTAAGCAAGGTTCTTTCGTTACAAATAATTAGCCATATTAGTTAGATAGTTTTCAATTTTCTTTTACTAAGTTATAGTTATAAGTACCTACAACTAATTCAATACAAACGCATTGAATTAGTTGTAGGTACACTAGTTGGTATTATTTTTGTTGTAATAAAGTAAGCTTTAATTTCTTCTATTAGCAGTGGTGATAAATTTCCCATTATTAAAACATATACAACCACCATACACCATTGCTTTTATACGTGTTTTTATTGTTTTTATAGTTAGTCTGCCGGGACGGAAATCGCAAATTAAGTCGTGGCAAGTTAATGATAAAAAAATACATTTGGTGATACGAAACCCGAACATGTTCGAATTGCAATTGGCTGATTTTTTTAAATAACATCTGTTAGCGGAAGCGGACGATGGCCTTTATTTCAATAATAAATATATATTTATAGAAACAAAATATTGTATGTAGGTGAATAAAAGTATGTGTAAAATGTGCAAGGTCACAATATCCGTGACTAATCTACAAAACATTAATTGCATTGCGTAGCATTCCTCCGCATGCAACCACTGTAACTCATTAGGGAAACAATTCTAAGTAGCAGTTCGTAACTCCTTGAGGAATCTGTTAAATATGGCTGTAATATGTGTAAAAAAAATCCAGGCAAAAACACACAGGCGGTAAAAGAAGCAAATTGGGTTTTCACATCTGATGGATGGAAATTTGTTCAGCCACTTAATCATCGAGTTTTTAATGGAAATCTATTTTAATTATAATTGTGAATGGGGGAACATAATTTTACCTATCAAAAGTGACCGCTAGTATTTAATTGACATAATATTAGTTGATTATTGCGAAAAAGTTCATTTGTTTTTATATAAATTATATAGACGTCACATTAATTTAAGTGAAGAAATTTAAACCTTTTTTGCTGTTGTGCTGCAAAGAGATCGTGGTTATTTGAATAATAAACTAATATTACTTAAATTAAAAAAAATATTATTGATTGGCAAAGATATGTTCCCTTATTCATAATGATGTTTAAAAAATAGATTTCGATTAAAAACTCGATGAACCTAATAATCTTGCAGCTATTAGAAACTGTATTTATTTGTGACATTGTACTTGACGGAACAAAATGAAAGCTCATCTTGCAATAGGAATAAGACAAAGGTCTACCGGTTCACAAGTTGCATCTTCTTGCGTCCTTCACTCAAAACGGGGATGTAAAGTCTCATGCGCCTGGAAAATCTTACGGGAGTACTAGGCAGCTGAAGGTGTAATTTCGGTCTTCTCATACATCGATACCGGTGCCGTTATGCTGTTTCTTATGGGCGGCATGAACCATTTAACATCATGTGAGCTCTCAGCTCATGCAGTCTTAAGAAACAAGCAAAAAAGTGATTAAGTTTTAATCTGATGCAAATGAAACATAATAGATTTAGCATACACCATAAATACAAAATGACTTTGGTCAAACAAACCTTTTTTGCGCTGTACTCGCAAGAAATATCGATCATCGTCGATGTGGGAACGGCCAGAAAGAGTGTCATAAGCCGTGGTCACACGTAGTGTTGTGTAATCGATTAATAGTTGACTAATATACCATCGAGTCGCGTCCATCGACATCCATCGTTGCGTAAGCATGTTTCGTCGACCCGACTCTATCCTGTAACTCTTTTATAACCTGACAAAGGTTTGGCTACACAGACACAGCATAAGTTATACCGCACATAAAACGAAAAAATATCCAGTGTACCTTCAACCTATATGTGTTAGGGTAACAGACTTTTTTTACTATGTAAAAGTAGTTGCGTATCTTGCGTTAGTGCTTCCAAACCGTGGATATGGCAACTAATCGAGACTTTAATAATCATAATTAATAAATTATTATTTATTTTTATTAATTAATAATTAAATATTTACAAGTCAGTCACGTATATAAATAATAAATGTCCAATATAATTCTACTAATCGAATTAACATAAGAATAATCAATTCTATTACAACTATGTCAAAACTAAGTTAACAATTTAACAGAAGGCAAAACAACCATAAATGTCTCACTAGACTAGTGGATTTTAGTGTGATATTGAAACTTGGTGCATAAGTGATATTCTCTGGCAGCTAGTTGAAAATCGCCGTTTCCCGTGAGCGAGTTTATCGGATTTAGCCAATTTGCATGTCACGGCAGCCAATTTTCCGACACTCCATGTGTCAAAAAATGATTTTGGAAATATGCACGTTTCGGGAACAGTTCGCGTTTATCCTTAGGTAGATAGCTACCTGGAATAATAATAACCGAGGCAAGTGTAACTATATTTTCCAGTCCAGTTTCTCGCGTCCGTAGGGGATTCTTTGATTCCTTACGCGTACCCCCTGGGTGGTGCTAAAGGAGCAACCAAAAGTGTAACTGTAACAAAAGTTTAACTTGTGCCAAGTTCGTACGGAGAGGTACTGCCTGGAATCTGCCGCCAAGCAGTGTGTTCCGGTGGAAGGGTGAAGGTGCCGGTGAAATTACAAGCGCATCAGACGTATCATCCCCGGGTGATGGACGTAGCAGGATGAATGCGATTGATCCATATATTATACTGAGTCGCATTACTGTCATGGGCGGGGGTCGCCACTTACCACCAGGTGGGCCCCCGGCTCGTTCCATCACTTATTCACATAAAATATATTTATATATAATATATAGTAGATTTAAAATATGTTCCTACGATAGTACAATGCATAAACGGCCTTGAGAAGTAGGTGCAAATTATTTAATGTTATATTGCTCGATTATAGATATTATAAGGTCACTTATTCATTGCATTTTAATTAAATTTGTAGGTTCCGTCTACTCTCAACCGCCTAGAGTATAGCAACGATGCCGCTTGGACATTCTCTGACCTCAAAATCATAATTCATATGTGTGATTATGATTATGCATACAACGAAATTGCTATAATAATTATGTTTATCGAACAAACTAGTCTGACGCCTAGGAAAGCCAAGCTTTAGGTCAGGGCTCGTTTATTCCGTTTCTCTTTTAATTAAGGGTTGTTCATGACCGATTTTTGAACAAGTAGGTTTTTCCTTTCATATAATTGTCACGTCCGCCACACAATACCCTAGTAACTGTGTAGTAAGCTACTGTCGTCCGCAAGCGGTCCATTGTAATTTCATGGATAGCGTGCCGGATTTGAACCAATACTAATGGGTAGCGTATCACCACGCTATTAGTACTGTACAACAACCTTACTGTACTTTAAGAAATTGTTGGAGCCTTTTCTATGCCTATCCAAATGAAGTTTATTATTTTAGTATGTATGAAAAGCTAGGTAGTATTTTTATTATTTATTTATTATTAGTATTTTCCTTTATCTTCAGGTAAACAATTCAATAGTATCGTATACAGTCGATTTAACCTGAACATTTTAAAATTGCGTTTTGCACTTACTTATGTCATCCACGTCAAAGGCATACCACTCATTGTGGCGTCACTTTTGAAACGCGAAGCCATTTGTACCAAGTGCAGTTTCTATACATTTGTATCGGGCTAAAATGTAGCGTAAATATTGTGTCGGTGTAACTATTACTTGCATGTATCGAGTAGCTCCTGGCTCCGATGTGCAGTCAGCCTAACTGACGTCTATTGATTTTCTGCCTATAGGTTGTCTGCAACCCGCCTATCAAGGCAGGTTTCTTTGTACTCAATTCATATTCACGTCCATGTATTTGCTTACATTATACTTTACACGTCGTAAAATTAGTTTGAAAGTACGCCGTATGGGTACTTGACACGGATGGTATTGCAAATCTAACTATTCTAAGAAGTTGCTAACATTATTTGACTCGTGTCCCCTGAGTGGTGCAAGAGGAACAACCCAGAGCAGGAGTAGGACTTGAGATGAGTTTGTCTGAAGGAGTATTGCCACCGTGCAGTGTAATTTGCCGCCATGCTGTACCGCACTCACGTTGCTGTGATTCGCTGGAAGGGTATGGATGCTGGTGTAATTATAGAACCATGGAGCTTTACATCTACGTCTCAGAGTGACGGGCGCAACGCATTGCGACGGGAGTCTTTTTAAATTTCCGTATTAGAAGACCTGAGTCATATTGATATTGTCTATGAGCGTAAGAGATTTATTGTCTATGAGGTTGTATGTAAACATTTAACATTAGGTGGGCTGTGAGTAACGGAATGATCGCTGTGTGATCGCATAAAAAAACATAAAATTATAAAGCAATCTATAGTTACAAAATTTTATCAATACGTGCATTTTATATATCGAAATCGTCCTGATTCTGCATATATTTCACAACCTCAATCATATAATAGGCTTAAAAGTTACAAAATGCCGCATTCATATCCCCGAGTTTCAATATTGAGAAACATGTTGCCCTTGTGTTAAAAATACATAAATGGAGCACTTCAGACTTTCAAGTAGACATCATGGTCGGCCCTTTTATCCAAACCAGATGACCAATATTTTTTGCTACAGTTATTTCAGATATAAAGTATATTTTGTTATATTCACGATAAAAAGTAGATTTTCGATGCTTCGTCAACTCGCCCGCAATAAACTTGCCGATTGCGGGCGAGTTGTCCTCTTGCTGTGGGCGAAATATACATGAATTGCTCGTTTAAATATATAAGATAAGATAAAATGTGAGAAGTCAAAAGCAATACTGTTTACCAGTAAGCAGAAGTAGTGAAGAGTTTTGCTGAATTGTTTCCAAGGATTCAATTATTGTGATCTACAAACAAGCTAACAAATTGACGTATAGCTTTTGCATTCCTAGTAGTTCTAAAAATCCCAGAATATATTTAAATAAAGGACGTTTTTGCAATTGAGTTTTTGGAAAGCCAAATAGCAATATCCGATGATTTATTTTATCCCATTTTTTTATTTGTATCTTATTACTCCGGTCCATTGGCACTACATACATAAAAATTATAAGGCAGGTGCAATTTTTAATTGACTAAATAAATACTATGTCCTTTAGAAATTGCACTGTAAGTTCATCACTGGATAGGTCTGTATAAATATTTTAGAGGTTTTTAATTGTTTAATTAACCTAATATTATCATAGTATCATAGGCAAACAGGCTTAAGGCCCACCTGATGGCAACTGGTCACTGTTGCATATTAACATTTGCAACCATTGCTGCCCTGCGTGCGTTGCCTGCCCTGCAGATATTTTTGTCATGTTTCTTTAATCATGTAGCATTAGGGAAAACTTTAGGTGGAAGCGCATTCCACAGCCTACACGTGTAAGGGAGAAAAAATATCCTAAAATATGTTGTGTGAGACACCCAAGGCTATATGATGTGTGATGATCTTTATTGAGGTTCCGCGAAAAGCGATTGGAAAAATTTTAAAGCCGGATTTAGGTTGAAAAGTTTCCAATAGCATTTTCGGTATCATGCTATTTCAAGTGAATGGGTTAACTTTGCAAAAATTGTCGCTGTCTTATTTTTAACGGGCGAGGTTAAGAGTTGGCTTTGTCTCCACCGATCTCAATATCGGGCTATTTTAGCCCGATATTGGCATGTATCAATGCGTTGTATCCAATAATACTGTGACCCGCTTCCTACAAAAATTTAAATATTTTTTTTGCCCACTTATCACGGCTACAAGGAAAATTCAAGATTCAAGATATTTATTGAATAACTAAGTGTACATTTCGGTATTAGTATGATGATGGAACTTAGGATTTAGTCATCTATTCAGGTATCGCAATATTATGCTATTAAATATTGCAATAATATTTTTGATACAAATATAAAACTATGTTCATGAAACAACTATGATGTAAATTTCTTAGAATCAACTAAGCGTGAAGCGATCGTAGTGTAGCTTGATTAGCTGTTTTTTAAAGATCATCTAAGTTAAGCAACTTTCGACGCAGTAAAATTTGGATGGGTGACCATTTAGTGGCATTTGAACTGAGCGAACGTTAAGATGTTGATTTCGGCAATACTAGTTGATCCATATTGGACGGAGGGCTTCGGGCGGCTTGAAAGCTCCGAAACCGAAGATGGCTACTTAAACCAAAGAATAAATTGTATCAACAAGAAACCTTACAATAATCAAGAATAAAACTCGTATAGGTTTAGCAGCTACGTAAAATTACTTTCAAATGACACAATTGGTTAATAAACACAACACAAACACACTTATAAATGCGTGAGAAGTTTACGATGAAATACAGTTCAGGTGTGCAATAAAGATTTTTGTTTTATACTTCAATTCCTCAACTATATTGTTAAATTCTCCTGTAACCTATTACGTTAATTTTTATGTTCTATTTATTGTGTAGATTTCTCTAGTTCTTAAGGGAGGGCACTGGAAAATGCGACACAGTTTTTACTTGTGCATTATCCAGTCTCATTTAATTTGTAAACACATGTACATGTGGACAATAAATAAATAAAAATAAATGTTAAAAAAGTGGCTGCATGGTTTTTTCTGTCCCGTGCGGCCGGCAGATGTGAAATATGACGGCACGAGAGAGCGTCATGCCGTCTACCGTAACGACACGCCAATCGATTTTACTGCCAAGCCGCGCCAGGTGATTTCAACTCACCACTGTTTGCTATTTGTAAGGTAAACATGCTCTGTGAACTTAATAACTAAATTCGTTCTTACTTTAATACATGGGTACGCAAAACACATAATATTATTTATTTAAAACTACAATTCTGCAATTGTCAGACAGATTATTTGATTTTCTACAGTGCTTTCTTTAATACCTAACTACATACATAAATATTGAATTTGCGCGCTTATCCACGTTTTAATAGAGTGCTCAATCGTTATAAAACGAAACAGATTAAAATCTTAATGTACAATACTTCTACATTTCAATGTTGACTTTGTATAGCGTTGCCCAAATAGAGCTGTCAATTACATATTTTGATTGTGATAATGTTGAGATAACTGGATTCTTTCTCGATTGTATCGGACGTTCAAATCGGAATATCGTATCAATTTTGCGACCTTCAGATTTGTCGATAGCTTTAAGTTGTGAAATCCATGGAAGGTTATTATAAACCTTGGCGTAAAAACAATCACATTCAATATATTTTTGGTAATTAAATAAAGGCAGGTAAAGTTCAAGTACTCGCGTAGACGTAGGTAAATAAAAAATAAAAAACTGCATATAAAATTGATAGCAAAAACATATTTGACACGAAGCACTCGTCTGATGTCACGTGTTTAACAGGACCGATTTTAGACGATCCGTTTAAATTTCGGTGACGTATTTTCTTTTAATGTGAATAGGCGACGTAGCGATCTGATGGCCCACCTGGTGATAAGTGGCGATCCCCGCACTTGACAACACTACCTAATGCAACTCAGTCATTAAGTTGCATTCATCTGGCTGCGTCCATCACCCGAGACGGGGATGATACGTCTGATGCGCATGTGATTTCAACGTCACCCACATCCTTCTATCGGAACACAGTAATGCGAGCACTACCGATTGGTGGCAGATTTAAGTTGTGGTGGCAGTACCTCTCCGGACGAACTTGGCACAAGTTCTTCTACTACTTTTGCTTACTTCTTTACTACCACCCAAGCAGTACGCACACACCCAAAAACGTATGATCACGGCGATGAAGTAGTACGAACGAGTTCACATGCTATACGACAAAATTTGCCATTCCTGTCACTAATAAGTGAAAAGTGTTTGCCATTGTCCATTAGAGACAGATCCGCTAAAAACGGTCCTGCAATAGACTTCTGTGTGAACAAGTATTGAGAAAGTTTATTTACCATGTAAAACTTATTTAGTCCTTCTATATGTTAAATGGGGATTACATATAATTTCGTAACAATAAAATCCGTACATGATTTATCTAGAAATACAAATACTATACTCACGCTTCCTGTGAACATACTGGGATAAAATATAGCTTATGTTACTCGCTGATAATGTAGCTTTCTATTAATGGTTTAGTGGTTTAAGCGTCCGTAATACCCTTTTGAGACCCTACACGTGCCTCCTACATTTTTAAAACTGCAGAATTCGGGGGAGGCTGGTCTGTCACCTCGTCCTATCGCTTACCTAAATAATAATAGTAATATTTATTTTATCTTCACAAATTTTGCTTTAAATTCAGGTTAACTTAGGTTATCAATTTAACTTGGCAAAGCTTTTAAACCTACTTTATGAGAGGTGCTTGTATAGATTAATAAAAACAGTATTACACCTCAAAAAAAAAAAAAATTTCGTGAATAAAGTTAATAATGCAACTTATACGAATATATATTCGGATGCTCGCCTCGTTACGAAACCGATTATCTTATGGTTACGTGCTCAAATTAAAATTCATGAAAGTGTCAATTATAAAATTTATCTAGAAACACGGAAGCAGGATGTCAGTTATAGAAATAAAAATATTACAAACAATTTACTTATCAAAAGTTGAGCTCCAAATATCCTTAAAACAAAGTTACTTTTTAGGGTTTCGTACCCAAACGCTAACACGGGACCCTATGGCTAAGACTCCGCTGTCCGTCTGTCAGAGAGCCATTTTACTAATAAAATATCTGTGTTTATTATCTACTTCTGTATTTTTTCAGCTTAATATTTTAATATTTTCCTTCTCATATTTATATAAGCCATGGAGGTGGCTTAATAACTTCGACCCCAGAGTAGGTCTCTTACTCAGACGAAAGATGAAAAATGGCAGACAAATAATAAACTAAAATTAAAAAAAATTATGATACGGAACACTCGATGTGCGAGATCGAATCGCACTTAGCCGGTTTCTTTTATATTTAGTTCAGTCGTTAGGTATTTGCCAGAAAATAGTGCAACCGAATGTTATGTCACTTATAAACCCAAATTATATATATATAGTTGTATCTACAATCATTACTAGTTCATCTACGGTTATAATGTTTGGTCGCTTACTCACACAACAGAAGCAGACGGTTGTAATAACAAAAATCATTCATTCGTATCTATTTATTATTCAATAGCGCACGTTATAAAACACTGGGTGAATGTTTTCATAATAACAAAAAGCAAACGGCAAATATTCAAATTTATTTACTAAAAATCTACACTTGTCTGTTTACAGTTCCAGATCACGACGACTGACTGACTGACTGACTGACTGGTGACAGGTCAGTTAGTAGTAGCTCTGCCTTCTACGCTGTAGGTTGTGGGTTCGTTTCCCGCTCAAGAAAAGCATCTGTATGCCAAAGAAATCAACCATGAGTGGAATATAGATGTAAGTGAAAAAATTAAATTTTTGAGGAGAGGCTTTTTTTACCAAGTTCATTGACTTCACTTAAAATCAAATTAACTCAAAGTTGTGTTTATTTTGTTACAAAAATTATTCTTACATACAAGTATACGGATAAATCAAAACAATAATAAATTATATAATAAAGAAAGTATATTACTTTAGGATGCATAAAGTTCGTTTGAGCGATGCGTAGGTACCTTGTTGTACACAGAGCTAGCTTGTACAAAGACCGTGCGCTATGTGACAGTGCAAAATACAACTTGTTTATGAAGCATTTCTTATATAAGCAAATACCACGCCATTCGAATATTTTTTAACTGCCAATTTATATTTCTGTTTGTGGAAAATTTTCTCAAGTATGTCAAAGTTTTTATAATTAATTCAATGTACAGTACATATTTTTTTCATGCAGAACCAATAAAATAATTTTACGTTTACAAAAGACGTAAAGTAACGGTTTTTCGGGCTTGTCTTCTTCTCATTTATTAAGCTAAAATTCGAATAATTTGCGAGACCATGTTAATTATTAGTATTTAACCGTATTAAAAATTCAAAATGAGATTTTTGGCGTTATGCACTTTTTTCCGCTCGGGGTGCGATGTTTGTTCTGTTTGGACCTGGTTAATTCATGTTAACACACAGACAGAACAAAGCTAGCTAGCTGTGATTCCAGTCCTGTATTATATTCCTGCAATGGGTTGCTTCCGCGAACCTGTTGTACGCGGAAACAGTCCATTGATGTGAAATCCATATGACGTAAACCCAAGTGAAACCAAATCAATTCACGTACAGACGTAGGCCTGTTAATAGAAGTAAAGTTTTTTATAAAAACACCAGTCGAACGTGTTTTAGAGATCGTTGGGTATGTCCTGATGCTTGACCTGTGTGGTTGTAAAACATGCCATGCGCATTACCGATATTGGAAGGAACAGTCGCAATATCTTAAGATTTATTTGTCAAGAAACAACTTACTGCGATACCGGCGAACTTGACTCAATGAAATGAAATGAACTAAATGTTTTTACTCTGAGTGAATGTGTATTTCTTTTGAGAAGGTACAATTTTTAATCCTTAATGTTTCCGCTGGCCACATAGCTCACTTGGTAGTAGCTATGCCTTCTGCGCTGTAGGACTCAATTCCCACTCAGGACAAACATTTTTGTGACCAACATAGATGATATTATAAGTTTTAAAACTATCATGGTTATAAACTTTATTATTCCAGTTACTGTGATATTTACCATGATTTGTGAGTTTGGTTGACTTCCGATATTTCGACGTAGTTCCATGCGTCATGCTCCCGAACTACAGCGTAGAAAGCAGAGCTGAAAATTCAACTACTGTTCATTAAGAGAGCACAGTTGTAACAGCCCAATTAAAACAAAAATTTGACCGAAACTGAATTAAATTAAAAATAGACGATAGCTACTAAAGTTTACACAAGAAATCAATGGCAGTGGTATTTGCACTTATTAAAATTGGAGAAATAACGCTCATTCAAGAACAATAGACTTGGATGCAGTTGAGCATGACCCAGTTGAATAATTGGGCCAACAGTACATATCATCAGTAGGAATATTGAAGTTCGTAAAGAATACTCGTTACCCTGTTCCATTGTTGGCCTACTGGGTTTGATCTACCACGGGGTGCCAATTAATAGAGAGACAAAGAATACTCTTCAATTTTTAGCTCTACGTTTTCCTTCACCGGTCTGATAACGTAATAATAGGCACATACAATACAAAAATGTCTTTAATTTATGTGTAATTTCTGTAATTATTTCTGTATTTGAAACACCTACCTTATGACCGATAATGCAACCTTTTAAATTTAAAGCACTTACAGCGTGTACCTTGCAGCAGTAGCAAAAATGATTGATTTTCATAAACGGTATGTTGTTCTAGAAGATTAATATTGAGACTTTTTTATTGGCTTTAGTCTTCGCTTGACCTCAATCTCACTGAGTAATGATGAGGTTGATGATGGAGCACCAAGGTCTAGAAGGTACCTTTTTACCAGTGGTAGATCTACCATATGGTAAATCCACAACTGGTAAATAGGTAGCAGGCTGGAGCCGGGCGGTAGGTATTATGGGCGGCAAATTTGGGTCCAAAATTTTGACACATCAGACTGATTTAGTTCAAGAATGCATACATATTAAACAAATCTTGTGAAAAACATTGGAGATTCTAA
Organism: Aplocera efformata; assembly: GCA_921293045.1. NCBI lineage: Eukaryota > Metazoa > Arthropoda > Insecta > Lepidoptera > Geometridae > Aplocera > Aplocera efformata. Next base: position 14,955,890 of record OV121038.1, on the reverse strand, counting down.
ATAATTAAAAAGTTTTATCTTCACTAAAACTATCATAACGAAGTTGCGGTAACTTACAGTTTAAAAATAAAATGTTCAATTTATCTGAAAGCAATCGGGAAGACGATGGAATTCAATTAACCCTTTTTGGTTGTTAATTACTGAGTTTCTATTAGCTCAGAAAATGGCCAAGAACTATTTCGTGTAATATTTTAATTAATTTCATTGGGTAATATAAAATCATACTAATTACGGGAAAAGGTGGTCTAATTAGGAGAATAGTGCACAAATCATCAAATTAATTAATATGATTACGAACTGGAATTGTGTAAATCCGCCACTGTTATTTACCCTTGACTTGAAACTTGTTAAGTTCTGACAATCTTCCAAAGCGGTGCATTATTGAGGGACTGCCCGTGCACCGGGACGTGGGCTGCGGTCCAATGCACCATGCGTGTGCGCATGGCCGAGCATCCACTCACTGGAGAGTGACTTTAACAAAAAACCCTGTTTATTCCACCAGGAACTGCATATTATGAATATATTATATTGCTTCGGTTTTTGATACCGTTACTACGTCATATTAAAAAAATGACATTTACACACTCATATCTCTGCACTAGGATTCCCTGTGTTGCAGATGGCATGGACAAACAGAAACACAAGACAAACACCCAAGACCCGAGAACAAACTTCTTGCTCACCACACAAAGTGTGCCCTGGCCGGGAATTGAACCCCTCACTCCGAAGGCAGGGCTACTACCAGCTAAGCCACGGGGTCGTCTAAATATTACCTATAAGTGACTTGGGATTTTTTTCTCAAGTAGTTACAAACATGACAGACAATTTTGCTAGTTACTTTGTATAGTTTTACAACGGTAAATAAAATAGTAGGCGGGTAATTATTTTGGGTATATATTGATGGCGTGATAAAAAAAATGGAGGTTATACACTTTTTCATTCTCCCCTTAACAAAAATGTATGATGTATTCGATATAGATAATTAAATCTAATCTAATCTAATCATTTAATTTTTTTATTTTACATTAAAATATAACTCAATCTGGACCCAAATTTTAAAATTATTTATTATAAGCGCATTTAGCTGAAATATAAAAATGGTTCAGAAATCATAAAAATTACTAATATTAACTTATCACAAGAGATAAAAAAAAATAAAAACTGACTTCAATACTTTTAATAATTCTATATTTCTCACACTTAGGGAGCTCTGCCAATAGGCGAAAAAAATAGTTACTTACAGGAAAGCAAAATATATATTATTATACAATTTCGTTTACTTGTATGACATATTTTTTCCAGTTTTTGATTAATCTGATAGTCCTTTCAACTATAAAAATGTTTTTACAATATACTTGAAAGGATGGAGTTCTGTAAGAAAAACATTAAAAAATACTGATTTAAAAGTTGAGAAATGTCTCGTCTTCAACATGCTAGCTTCCAACTAAAATCCAGCTTTAATAAAGTTGGAAGCTTCAAAGTTGAAAAGGCTTAATGATATTTCACGCTTTCTATGTCACAATGAGATTTTTATAATTAAAGAATAAGAATAAAAAGTTTATTAGTGCATCTTAGTTAGTCGTATAAAGTACCTAAAAGTATTTGACTGTTATAGTGAAGTTTGTATTACTTGCTTTGACGTCATAATAGAACTACGAGATAATTCAATGATATTTTCAAATATTCATAGACATAAGAAATAATGAGCTCATAACCTCCAATACTTTGATTAATCACTAGGCGGGAAGTGCGATGTTCTATGAACGAATATGACTATATTAGGAATATTAGAAATATATTTTGAATTATTTTCCTCGAACTGCCCGTAAATACTTATATGTATTTCTCATCATAAATACAATATAGAACTAATTTTCAAGGGATTTTCATTGGTAAATTGTGACACATTTACACAGAATGCGCTTCATAGGGAAATTATCGATATGGTGCCCACATGTGGTGACATAAGTATAGTCATGGTGGTGTGGTGACACCACAATGACTATACTTATGTCTACTGAATATGGTCATAGTTTTAATCGTCAATATGGAATCTGCCAGCGTTACCTATGACGCCATATTATGTCTAGAAGTCAGATAACCCGCAACCTAATGGTTATCTAATAGACGCCTTAAAAAACCAGAAGTGAAATAAATTGTTAAGTTTAAATTGTAAAACAATTTACTTGTAATATTGTATTGTAGCCACATTCAGATTGAAAGTGTAGCCGTGGGAAACTGCAGAGCAATCTTAACATTCATCTTAAACTGCGGGCGTTTGTGTTTTTGTCGTGTATGTCGACAACCAGTTATACACAACAGAAGAAAGAATTGCATATTGATATAGATACAAGATCAACATTAAGGAGTACTATGATCTATCAACGTGACATTGGCAAATGAATTAGCTAACCCAATCGAAGCCATACAACAATAAATGAAAAACGAAAGTATGACTTTGTTTATATATGTGAAAACCTACATAACATTTTACACATCACAGTCATTTTGACTTCTCAAAGAAAGATACGGTGGTCAACAAAAACATATTGCCAACTTGCGAATGTCGACGAATATTTCACTCAAAACAAAAGTATTTAAGATTAGCAACTAATAAAATTTATGTAAATTAAACACATTTAGATAATTTAAAACACACTTTCCATTAAATATGAATTAGTAACTTACTTGCATAAAGTCTGTCAGAAAGTTAGATAAACACAGGTCGTATCTGTGTTTATCTAACTTGCTGACAGATATAGCATATATGTCAGCAATTTTGTTACGAAATTAAAAAGTATTTACGTTTGTTGTTAACAGTTTTTGACACTGTGATCGGTGAGTTCCTTATGTTACTTATATACAAAAATAAATAGATTTTTGGATCCCGAATACAATTTTCAAAAACGGAGTTGCGTCCTACCTTCAAATAAACTGGTTAAATTAACACAGTTATAAACAAAGCAAGAGCGGATCATATTATGGCCTCCCGCGATTCTTTCTAATCCAATAAGTTGAAGGTTCTTTAAGTACATTATATATTCAATTGATTATCATCGACTGAAACTAAAATGTATTAAAAATGTTTACGAGATGTAAAACCTCGAAATTTGGAACTATCAGTTAATAGGAAATAATCTGAACTTAATGTTTTTTTTTTAATAATAATATGTTAATTTTTTCAGAAACACGTTTCACAATGTAACTTAATTGATCAACATAAAAAAATAATACAAGCACCTGAGTTACATACAATTAAGTTCGGTTTGCGGCATCCACACTAAGTAAGTACTTGTGTTGTGGACACCGCAGATAATCTTATTAAGTAATCGAAACTGAGGTACCTACATTCTTATTTTGTAAATCATATTAAGATAAAGCCAAATTAGTATTTATTGTATATATTATGTCTATAGAATAGATATATGGGTGTGATTTAAAAAATCTGTATATACGCTTCATTATTTTAAACTTGGGATTCTTTAAACTTGTTTAGACACCACACGTCTAAACTTTTAAAATATAAGTAGCTTGTTTAAGTCATGTAAACAGAACATGCAAGCATCTATGTATGACGTACGAACAATTGGTCTCGAATAAAGTGAGAATCCGGATTTGACGAAGCTAGATAAATTCTTGCTCTCTGAGGCTGTACTAGTATTCCAAACTTGGTCTAGCATTCGGGCCATTTGTAGTGGTTGGAGTCAGAATCTCATCAAATTTTAGCAACTTAAAAGATTTCAGATTACACCTCTAGGCTTAATGTACTCAAATATCAGAGATTTTTGTGATTTTTTTTACAAAACTGAGTATTTTAAGTACACTCATATAGTCGATATGTTCAATCAAGTCACAGGACCGACTATTTCTAACTCTGTGCAGTCTGAAACTTTTTAAACGTAATAGTTTCAATCAGGCAATATACATTTTAAATGAACTGCCAAATGAATTTAAACATGTCAACCTATGAATATAAAATTGGAAATCAGAAAAATGTTTTTATAATTTTAGGGAATATTTGAAATATAAGAAACAATGTTGACATGCAATTTTGTGATGCACGCCTTGATGGGGGAGAATGTAAAGGATATATTTTATAATGAAAGAAGAAAGAAATAAACATTTATTTACACACATGGAAAAGTAGAAAACCACACAAACAAAGTACAAACAAGGTACAAACTTAAAATAAAATACAGTAGGAACATTTATTTCAAAAACTGAAATATAATTCCACCATGTAGTCCAAAAAATGGACAATATAACAACTATTGTACCAACCTGGCAAATCAATTTTTTTGATTTCATTCGGTAAATCAGTCGGCAATTGCCCGACGAATTTGAATACGCCTCTGGGTACAATAAAAATAACTGGTATTTTATCTGGTTGGGTTAGCATACCAGTACCCACTGTTGACATTGAATCTACATTTTGCACTGGTTTGATCTAACCAACCAATTATGATCTTGATTTGATTGTTATCGCTTATTTTTCACTTTTTTCGATTCAATTAAAACACCTTACCTAGTAATTAAATATAGTAAATATAGTACCTATATTTCGACTTAATATTGACTTCGGCAGATGAATAATGGGCGTCCCGCCCGCGACGCCAAGTCGCCAAGTGGAAAATAGATCTTAACTGGCGGTCGCATGCCAAAACGGTATAATTTAATTAATTGGAAGGTAATCTGATGTAAACTTCAATTTAAAAAGCCAAGGCTATCTTCATTTTAACAAGTACCTCAGCTAATATTACCTATACTTTTGTCGGAGTAGGAGTATCCGGACCGACAGACTACTTTCGAAAAGTGATCGCCTTTAAGGTACCACCCAGTCCAGTCTTTTTAAGGAAAGATGTCTCCTGGTATGCACGTGAACTGAATCTGAAATAGTCTAGGTACTTCATATGTCGGATGAAATGACAGGAAACAAATCCACCTACTAAAACTAGTTGATTATGTAACTACATATACGCATCTTCGTTCGAGTATAATGACAAGTAAAATCAACGCTCAAAATTCCTTCCTCATGACAAGGCCATCATCCATCAGTCATCCATCAAACAGATGCGGCTGAGATGACGTCGAGTGACGTCACAGCGGTCACTGACTCCAGTGAAAGTAGCCGAATCGGTACTAAGGCGCCGATCTGCAACACTTTCGTTACACCGAATCGATTGTCATTCAAAGACTGATCTACGGGAGCGATTTCCCCCTAAACGGTGACCAGCAGCGGAAAGTCCGCTTGGAAGAGTGAAATAGTTTTCCTTCTGGGTCCAGTGTCACTGGTCAGGTGGTAAATATGCATTCACAGCGGACGTAACGTGCCAACACGTCGGTAGGAAATCATTACCTACGAGTAGGTATGTAATTGTATTCGTTCAAAACGGATTAAAAGCAAGGTTGCTAGATTTCGCGGGTTTCACGGTAGGTGCAGAAGCATATTATTAACATTTAACCATACAGATACCCTTCAAAGTCATCAAACCGAATGAAAACGAATTATTAAAACTAACACTGAAATAAAACTAACTTTTTAAATTTCGTTATAGCACGATTTTTTTTAGGCGGTATTCATCTTATTTATATTCATAACTATTACCAATAAATTAAATTGAAGTGTCTGTTTGTAATGTCAAAATAACAATACGTATTTAGTAAAAAAAATTGTGCGTTGGAAAGGATATACGGTACCCACAAAGAAAAATCATTTTTAAAATGTTTGTTTCTGACTTTCTGACTGACAGTTTCGGCCAAAACGGCGGGACTGATTTTGACGGGACTTTCACTAGCAAATAGCTGGTGTTATGCGGAGTAATTAAGGACACTTTTAATTAAGAAAAAATATATATATTGTGTCAGACCGAATTGAAAACTACCTGTCAAAAAAAGACGAAACACAAATCAACTAATCTGTCATTAATTTGTTTGTGTTACCCGCGATTTATCAGGATCGAAAGTAGCCTGTGTGCTAATAAGGATTAGCTAAGAGTGAGTTATTGGTTAAAATTAACTTTAGCAGTAATATTAACTACAACCATGAAGTCTTCGATCCACCATTGCTCCATGATAAACGTTACATTAAAAGGATAAACAGTGATAAGACGACAATAACCCACAAACTATAGAAGGTAACATTTCTCTTCTGGGTCCTGTTTTAAAAATACCTGTTTTTATTTTGACAATTAATGTTAACGTTATTTGTGACGCTATTTAAATGCTATAATGGTGTAATGGTGATATTTGGCAGCCGGATAAACTTTTATCGTTATATTAATTTCGCGCAATTCACTGTTAGATCATCTGTCATTTGAGGAAGCTTGACAATGAGTTAGCTACACTATTTTTCTATTCCGTATGTACAGGTAAACCAAACATTACGTAAATACCGTATCGCGGTCGCTACTACTGACGGTTCACATTTCCAATAGCATTCCATTGTGAAACTATCTCGGCAAGTGTTAGTTACGTTGCAATATGATGTCATAACTACCTGATAATGCCTTTTGTTATGTACTTGAACGATGTAGACGTCATCGCTGGTAGTACGATCGCCGTAAGTTTTGCTTTGCGTGCACGTGAGGCAAAGATGAGATTTTTTATCATAAAAAATCTATTTATCTAAATCAATTGTCAATTGTTAGTGTTGCAAAAACTCAAAAATGACTGATTTCTATTTCGTTCTATTATTTTTCAGGAGGACAAGGCTTGTCAAAAAGGAAATAATTAGAAAATTTACGGGAAAGTAGAAAATTTGGGAAAAACTGTGAGGGCACTTTTGTGGGACAGGAAAACATCTGTTAGTTCACCTAGTATATATACATATATATAAATAAATTGCTTTTAGTTGATCTCGCTAAAACTCGAAAACGGTTGGACCGATACGGCACTCAAAACAATGGGAGCTTACAACCTGGCACGAAAGTTTCCACGACCTAGGTAGTGAAAAGTTGAACATTGATGATATGCCAAACTCTTCGGGGGAATGGCATACATTAGTGGAACATAATGTTTAAGTAAGAGAGACGCTTGCAACATCCTAAAGAAGGATTTATTCTTTTTTCATTAAACAAAAAAGAAAAATGAGTATGTTCTTTTGTTATATTTACACAATAGATACATAAATAATACTAACCTACACATATACCTTAATAAAAAAAAAAACATGTAAAAGATATTAAAAAATAATAATAATAAGAACTTAAACGAAACAATACGGCACAAAACCACAAAATAACAAACATTTTAAACATCACAGTTACTAAATACACTGAAGGTTTTATTTCTCACAAAATGTTTCAATATTTTCCATCCATTTGCAAACACATCAAACTGAGGATTTATGGTAATTGAGGAAGACTCGTGGATCGCATCAATAGGTGATTGTTGGCACGCCTATGCGTTCGGTGGGGTAGGTGCGAATAATGGAACCCGCTCTTGACGAAACCTAACGCGATTTGTGAGGCACTTAGCTGACTGGCTTCGCTCAATAATAGAGGACAGTCTAAGTCAGATCTTAATATGCGACACATGGTCAATATACATTTGAAATATAGTCAAATGCCATGTCGTTTTCAAATAAATGCGATGCGACATCATGTTGTATGGTAAAAATGATAATCCCTCCATATAATAGACATAAAGAAACATTTACACTCATACCCCTGTACTAGGATTCCCTGTGTCGCAGAACAAACACAGAGACACTGCCGGAAATCGAATCCGGGACTCCTCTCTTCGAAGGTACTACTAAACCACGGGACCGTTATATCTCATCTTATTACTTTCACCTTTCTCGAAAATGACTAACGATTTGAATGAAATTTTATGTTTTGATATGGATTTTCTGTTTAAGTTTACATGTAATTCTAGTAAAACGTATAACCTAGTATTTAAAAAAAAATACCACGCTCAGACACTCGAGTCGGTATTTTTAGATTATCTTATTTTTATCATAAGTAAAATGTCTGAAATTAAGTGTTCCTTAAATATTACTTTGCAAAATAAGTGTTCATTTTTAAAAAGCCCTCAACCTCCCTCTCCCTCTGACATAAATAATGGTCACTATAAGTATATATTGGGTGTGTGAATATGACTCCGCCCCTTTTTGTCAAAATAAAACACATTTGTTCGCTTACAAAATTAAAAAAAAAAAATATTGAAAGTATGCTCCATCTGCAGCTACAACCTTCGCCCATCGTTCAGGTAGTTTTCGTATTCCTTGCTGGAAGAAGCCTGGTCTTTTGAGCTTATCCAGTTGTCAATCCAAATTTTGATACTTTCACATGAAGTAAACTTTTCTCCAGTAAGGTCTGTCTGCATCGTCCGGAATAGGTGGTAATCCGAAGGAGCTATGTCTGGTGAATATGGCGGGTGGGGTAACACTTCCCAGTCCTGTCCCTCTAAATATCTTTTTACGACTTCTGCGGTATGCGGTTTGGCATTGTCATGCTGAAGAACTAATTTGTTATGTCTATTCACCCATTCTGGTCGTTTTTCTTCTATGGCTCGCTTCAAACGCATTAGTTGTCGTCGGTAAACTTCTCCATTAATAGTTTCAGAGGGTTTGAGCAACTCATAATATACAATACCTTTCTGATCCCACCAAATACAGAGCATGACCTTGGCACAGTGAATATTTATTTTTGGCTGTGATGGGCCTGGTTCGCCTGGTTTCACCCAAGCTTTTTTGCGTTTAGGATTTTCGTAGTGTATCCATTTTTCGTCTCCTGTGACTATCCGATGCAAAAATCCTTTTCTTTGCTGTCTTTGAAGCAGCATTTCACAAATGGTTTTCCGACGTTCCATGTCTCTTTCTTTTAAATCATGTGGAAACCAGTAACCGGCTTTTTGAATCATTCCCATCATTTGTAAACGCTTTGCAACAGTTGAACGATCAACATCAATAATTATTTGATTTAATGATTTAATTTGATTTGATTTAATGAAAGAAGTACATCCCCCATCCAAGTCTCAACAACAACAAATAAATATATACCATCGATTTTATACAATATGGGCATACCAACAAAGTTGTATGTCAGACAATCAGACAATAATATCAACAAGATGGATTACGAATGATCCTTAAGCTTGCAAGCGAAGATCACTACAAAAAAACAACTGGTGTTAAGCGGTTACCACTTAACCCATGACAACATTTAGAGCTGGTCGTCTGACCAGCCTCAATACAAGACCAAAACGCAACGATAGCTAAAAAACTTGTGCTGCCATCTAGTTTGGAAATGAATGTGACGTGACAACATGAAGGAAGGGTAAAATGTTGAATTCTAAAAACCGGACAAGTGCGAGACGGACTTGCGTACTGAGGGTGAGGTGAGAATTCAACGCGAACTTGTAGGTAAACAAATACCAAACTTCTCAGGTTTTTTTATGACGTCACTACAAATTTATAATTTTCGACATTTGGTCGTATAGTCGTCTGGTTTCCAGTGAGTTAAAACTCAAAGATATACTAAGTTGGATATACATGAACGGAATGGGTAATATCCATATTATAATTTTTACATTAAAAGCTCATTTTATAACTTTTCTAGAGTATGTAAGTTCATATGTATTCCAGATGCATGCACTTGACTCTAGTTTATACTTGACAAGTGAAGTGTGTAAAAGTTTTATAGCGTCTACATTTTGAAATTTATTCAAGTTACGGATGATAAAACCTAATATTTTCAAACAAGTAATAATATTTAACGAATGTGATTATAAATGCATTTAGACTGCGCCAGAAGAAGGCTTATGTTTTACAAGTGTATGTATATAAACCTCAGTTCTGGCCATATAAATCAAGTTCTTTACGAAAGGATTTGCCTGCAACACAAGTCTAGAACTTAGTGCAGGCCCTGCGTGCCACCATCACATTACAACGCAGGCCATTCTTATGTAATTTTTTTTATTGTAGGTTTGTTATTCATTAAATATTGCTTAAATAAAATATTATTATTATGTATATTTCTTGATAGATTATAGTCTTTCTTAATTGCGAGAGTGACAACGGTTATATCTAAATAATGAAAAGGCCGATTTTTGGCATATAAATCACATACACACACATATAGTCACAGTGATTAATAATCAATCACTTATATGAAGAGTTATTGGTTAATCATTGATCATAATAATAATTTTAGCATCACATTAATATTAAAGGCCGAAGTTTGTTTGTATCTGACGAATTGGAATGCAATTTGGTATCAGGACAGCTTACACCCTGAATTAATACATACTTTTTCTTTTTTATGGGCAATCGCGGGTAACACGGCGGGGCGCCACTAGTATATTGATAACGATGAAGAAATAAATCTTCCGTAATGTTCCGGAAAAAAATATTTGGTCATGTATAAACAACACTAAAAATATAAATTGGTGGTGTATTTAATCTCTTGGCATAATAACCACCGCCCGTGCTGATGTCAAGTGTTGCTGTGAAGTCAAGCTCAAAACCAAAAATACTTTATTTCCATTGAATTCTTAAAAATTATTTGGAACGTCACTAATTTTTAATTATATTTGGATACCTACAAGATCATGCGTTCTTACTAACTTTAGCTTGTTCAAACCCTATCCGACCCTCCATGGGGAAGAACAAACAAGAAACCCCTATCGGAAGAATTATTTTCTTTTCGCGAACATGATCCTGTTCACAAACAAAAGTCAAAAGAATATTCCAGAGAATCCGGGAAAATGCAGAATATAATGAAATAAGATGTCCGCTATACTAAACAAAATACTTATATCTCATCAGTAATGTTTGGATAACCCAAAATATATTGGGTGTGTGAATATGACTCCGCCCTTTCTCAACAGATGTCGTTTTTAGTATTGTTTACGTGTACTAATAAATGACCATACTTGTATTCGATAGTACTGAATGTCAGCTATCTAACGCATTTTATGATATTTGGTTGAAGTGTAAGCAACAATTGTTTTCACCTTTTCGAAAATGTCGGTTTTTATTCCAAATAAACGTCATTTGCGGGAAGTGTTATTACATTATTTTATTGCGAAGAAAACTGCAGCGGAAACTTATCGTTTGCTTGTGGAGATTTATGGTGAGCATGCTCCGTCTAATACAACTTGCAAGGAATGGTTTCGACGATTTCAAAATAACGATTTTAGTACTGAGGATAAAGAACATGGAAAACCACCAAAAAAATTTGAAGATGCTGAATTGGAAGCATTATTGGCGGAAGATTCTTGCCAAACTCAATCAGAATTAGCTGCAGCATTAAATGTTGATCGTTCAACTGTTGCAAAGCGTTTACAAATGATGGGAATGATTCAAAAAGCCGGTGACTGGGTTCCACATGATTTAAAAGAAAGACACATGGAACGTCGGAAAACCATTTGTGAAATGCTGCTTCAAAGACAGCAAAGAAAAGGATTTTTGCATCGGATAGTCACAGGAGACGAAAAATGGATACACTACGAAAATCCTAAACGCAAAAAAGCTTGGGTGAAACCAGGCGAACTAGGCCCATCACAGCCAAAAATAAATATTCACTGTGCCAAGGTCATGCTCTGTATTTGGTGGGATCAGAAAGGTATTGTATATTATGAGTTGCTCAAACCCTCTGAAACTATTAATGGAGAAGTTTACCGACGACAACTAATGCGTTTGAAGCGAGCCATAGAAGAAAAACGACCAGAATGGGTGAATAGACATAACAAATTAGTTCTTCAGCATGACAATGCCAAACCGCATACCGCAGAAGTCGTAAAAAGATATTTAGAGGGACAGGACTGGGAAGTGTTACCCCACCCGCCATATTCACCAGACATAGCTCCTTCGGATTACCACCTATTCCGGACGATGCAGACAGACCTTACTGGAGAAAAGTTTACTTCATGTGAAAGTATCAAAATTTGGATTGACAACTGGATAAGCTCAAAAGACCAGGACTTCTTCCAGCAAGGAATACGAAAACTACCTGAACGATGGGCGAAGGTTGTAGCTGCAGATGGAGCATACTTTCAATAATTTTTTTTTTTTAATTTTGTAAGCGAACAAATGTGTTTTATTTTGACAAAAAGGGGCGGAGTCATATTCACACACCCATAATTACTATTAATAGTTATAGAATCCTCCAAGTGTGAAAGGAATAGCAAATTATTTGAGATACATAAGTTGATTTTCAAGGAGTCAAGTCAAGTTTCATTCATTTATGGTAAATTCGTTGCTTTACTTAGCACGCATTTGCAACTGACATACAATTTTCTTCCGCACTGTAGCAACGGACCTGCAGGCGATATGACGCCACAGTAATTAAGTCAGCAGAAATAAGAAAAGTTTTGAAACACCGATTAGTTTATAAAATATAAATATATGTCATAAGTGTTTCGCAATGACATGAGACGTATCATCCCGGTCTGGGGTGATGGACGCGTAGGATGAGTACAACTCAGTGTCAGATCCAAATCTTACACCGAGTTGTAAAAGACAGGGTTCACCACTTACCATCAGGTGGGCCCTCAACTCGTTGTGTCACTTATTAACATAATAAATATATGCACTCGTATGTATATATAAATATATTTTTTTTTTACAAGTGCTTGATTAATAAAGTCGAAAACGCAATTTCAACACTTTCACCCTTATTTCTCGCCCTTATGCTGTATCTACCATTTCAAAAAGAAACATCCATATTGGTATACAACGGGTGAAGAAAAAAGTCAGTCGCACTTTTGTTTACTTCAATGACATATTTTTTCCAGGTACGAATATATTGATTTAACAACTATTGAAACGATTTTTGTACGAGCCCAATCTGAAAGCATATACTTTGAAATAAAAACGGAATTTTCGAAATTCCTAATAAATGACGGAGCTCTGAAATAAAAAACATAAAAAATACATACAACCGAATTGATAACCTCCTACGAAAGTCGATTGTAAAGGCGTTTTATTTGTAATTTTCAACTTCCTCATTGATGTACATATACAAGTTTTGGAAAGTTCATTCGTAGAACACTTTGGCCAATGACCAGCGTAACCAGCTAGGTACATCTGGAAAAGGTCACCCTCGGCCTAAAACTATCAGTGTAGTAATATTACACCTTAGGGCTTCTTACGTCATACGGTCGAAGAACCTTTTAAAGCTGGCTCCAGGTATTATCAGGTCACCTAAAGATTGTAAAACTCAATGTATTACATCAATTGCTTTTGTTTCGATTGAAAGTTTTGTCACACTTATTATGCAAACATGTATGTGAAATTTGGTCGAGCATATAATTTCATTGCTTATATTAGAGTACCTATATGTTGGCACAAGTATTCATTCACAGTTTGTGCGTAGCGGATCACGGATCACGGTTTTATATATTCAACTAATATATAAACGTACGTAATCTATCAGTACTTTAGCAACATTGTTTGCTAGTAAAAAACGTAGGAACTTTTAACAAATTGCGATAGACTAAGAAACCGACTTATAGATAATTGTGGCCTTTATAAAAATGTGTTTGAGCCTAAATAAAATGTGCTTATGATGGGTACATAGAGTCCAATCGATTACTCTCTCGCTGTTATTATAAACTCAAATGATTGGATCTCAGCCAAGAAAGTTTTAACTGGGACTGATTGAAATACATAGTTCTAATTCTGATATTATGGTTCTTGATTACATTTAAGCGGTTCCATCATAAACGTTATTTACTCGAGAACAAGGCAAAAGGAGGGTAATGATGTAGTATGCATGTCATCGTGATGCGCAAAAGCTTGGTCTATATGAGTGAATGCGGAACAGGCTTTTTTTTTAACTACAAGAAATCTCATTAGAATGCTATTTTAATAACAGGACTTATTCAGAGGTATAAATTGAGTTTTTTATGCCATGTTATGTGGTTACCTCCGCTCATAGACAACTGCAATACTAAATCGAGTATCCCTACAGAAGTATGAGGTCTAACTCGCAGTACTTCTCCAGACGAACTTGACACAAGATCTACTTCATCTTTGGGTTGGGACCAGTGATATGTGACCCTGGGTGGTGCGAAAGGTATAACCTTCAGACTCCCTAGTCTGAGGGTACCCATCACGCGAGCCACATGGTCTTTCAAACATTGATAAAAAAAAGTTTGACGACCGCTGAACGTGAACAAACCCGAATCCTAACAAAATTGATTTATTAAAATCTATTTTTGTATTTGTACCAATTCATTTTCATTTTTATTACAATTTTCCTTATGTTTAGCTCGGATTTGCTCGTAATTTCGCCAGTAAAGGTTTTCCTAATTGTCAGTGGCGATGAGCTCACACATGCGTTCCTATGACTACTAGTGGTGACACTAGTGTATTTTTACTTAATAAATAATAAATACTAGCTATTGCCCGCGATTTCATCCACGTAGTATTTTACAATTTTTTGCGCGGTTCCCTAAATCTCTTTTTATAAAAGTAGCCTAAGTTACTCCTTATAACATCAGCTATCTGTCAGTGAAAGTCCCATCAAAATCGGTCCCGCCGTTTCGGAGGTTAGCCGCAACAATGTCAAAGTCAAAGTCAAAATACTTTATTTCCATTGAATTCTGAAAATAATACTTCCAAGTCGTTTTTAAAATAAATATGTAGGTACAAGATTATGCGTTCTTATTAATAACTTTAGCACTTGTTCAAACCCTATCCAACCCTCCATGGGGAAGCAACCAAGAAACCCCGAATGGAAGGATAACTCTCTTTTCACGACCATGATCCTGTTTGCAAACAATAAAAATTTCCTTATGTCTACGTTAACATCTTGTTAGATAATATTGAAATGATATTACAAGTTATGTTGCGTGTCGTGGAGCAGAACCAAAACAAGCCATGGTGCTTGATAATTAATATAATCAATAACACTAGTACGCCTCCTTATCTAAATTTCACTAGGTATAGAATACCTATTGTTATCCAATTACCGCCATAGATAGCTTAATGGCAATTAGCAAATGGACTGGCTTTTAGAATATTGGCTTACATATATGCTAATTAATTAAACAGATACGCAATACCAAGTTGCAATATTATATTTGCAAAATTCAAAACGCTACAATTCTTTCTTACGAAATTCAGAAACTGTTTTTTAAATAAAATGATTGTACAGTGTTCATCGAAATTGTAACATACGGTTCTCAAAATAAGGTTTAAAACGTATTTAATTACTTGTTAAAAGATCGTGATTTACTGATAATGAAAATATAATACATTATGATGTAACGTGTAACACAATTAATTGAATCATCAAATTTGCTTTATATTGTTATTTATTATTGTTATTAAGCACTTTAATAATACGAATCCAATAATTATAGGTGAAAGTTTCAAAGTGGCATGAGCTAGCATTTTCCTGGAAACATTGTCAAAGCCAATGCTTTGCAGGGCAATTCCTGGAAATACCATTTTAATATAAATGTTACATGATCACGCTTTATTTATTACTAAATAAGGCCCTGATTAGAATTCTATTTTCATTTTATGTTTTCAGCAATAAGGAACACTAGTTCTCTGTAACGTTATAAACGTTATATATATGATATTATATAATTATAAATAAATCTAAGCATATTACGGTATTGTTAAATTTACATAAAAATAATCAGATAGGTATCATTTTATTAGATTAAAATAAGTTTAAAACTATTATAAAATCATCTGTATAAGCTGGTTCCTTAAAGAAACGAATCGAAAATGGCGGCTAGTGCTTACGTTGACAGTCAGCAAATATAATTTCGTGTACAAGTCTTTCTTTCTTCAAATTAATATAAAAAACAAAATAATGAACTAACCTGTCAGGTTTAAAAATAATCTCTAAAAGTATAAAACATAGCGTTTTACGCCTGTATGTCTGTCTGGATATCGGTTTTTCACGGGTTGTTTCTGATACGCCATTCATGCCGCACTAACCGTGGGAAGCCGCGCGGGTGGTAAAATATACGAGATATTCGTTAATATGTTATTACCAACATTGATTCAACCCAAATATGAAAAAAAAAACTTATACGTGTCACGACAATACATTAATAACGGATAACTTACTTTCTTTTTGAGCAGTCGGTAGAAAAACTAAAATAGCTATTAAACAAAATTGTATTTGCTAACTGTACTACAATAACGCAAGTGCAAGCCGCCATTTTCAATTCGTTCCTTTATTGAACCAGCTTACAGTATGATTGTGTTTGATCTACCAACCTACCATGGGGAAGATCAAACAGGAGCTCCACCAGAGCTATGTTAAGATGATATGGACATGTTGAGATGATGGATGAAAGCAGGTAAACGAAAAGTTTATATAGAGAGGATGAAAGGAATATTTGCAAGAGGACGCAATCATTTACGTACTTTAACCATTAGCAAAGTTTTAAATCAATCCAAAACAGTATAAACTGACAGGTGTGTATAAAAAAAAAAGATGATAATGAAGTGAAAGTGGTATTTCAGGATCATAGTGGGAATCCGTGCTCTCCACTATGAATGAATTATATGTATGAATTTTTCCAAAGCAATATGTGTCTGGTGGCATAAATGGAACAAAGCAATTGAGCTACTTACATAAAGCAGATGATCAATAACGCCGCCATTTATAAAATTTTAAATTTAATTTTTTTATTTAATTTTTGGCTATTTCCTTTAAAAGTTAGGCCTCTGCCTACATGATGTGCATTTTTTATTGAGGGTTACACTATCGGGGTACGTAGACAGGGGTAAAACAGATATGTCAAACTGACTGTAATTTGACATAATCTGTGTATGTAATGTGCCTGGGGAGTTCCAGTGACACGTTATATGCTCACGAAAATGTGTACATGCATTTGTAAAATTTGACGTGTCCAAATGATACTTGAAATCTAAAGGAATAAATGAGTGACTTTGACTTTGGGTTGAGCTCAACAACGAATTATAGAATAATTCAAATCTTATAAATCAAGACTAGCTGGTTAAAGTGTAAGATTTTTCATCGAATATATCTAACTATCGATGAAAAATCGTTTATATTTATCTGTTTGCATCACTTCATAATGCCCATGTCCTGTCTCATCCACTCTCGATCTTAACAACTCGCTCAAAACAATTCAAGATGACGAAAGATTCTGTGTTAATGTTAGATGATAAACATGATAAATGGTTGGCGAGTATGCATAATGACGCGGGTTCAGCCAGGGCTGTACTAAGGGACATGAGGGGCCAATAAAAGTAGGTAACTAGAACCTCCGTACCTAAGTAATCATCATAGCGCGGAGTTTCGTGTTCGATCCCTGGGGTAAACATTTGTGTGTCCGTTCTACCCGTGACATAGGGAATAGTGAAGGGGTACAATTGTGGAAGCACCAGATAACAAAGTTGGCCGCATATAAGAAAATGAAGTTTGGAAGCGTTTTTTTTGTTTATTATAGATTATGCGAATTATGTAACGTCTCTGATAGGTAGTTTTGATTCTGTCAGTAAACACGGAACTGAATACAATAAAAAAAAAATGCGTTTAGATTGATTTGACTAACTGAAATTGTTAACTTTCCATCCTGGGCGTTGATATGTTTGTAGACTTGTTTTAATTTTTTTTTGTTCTGCCTTTGTCTGGACAGTGTGTAGCAAAGGTTTTCTTGGACAGATTCAACACAGTGTCTTCTATTCCTTCTTATAGGTCAGTTTTGTATTACAATTTGTATCCCCCAGGGTCAGTTCACTTAATGGGTCCCTGAGTATTGCCAACGGCTGCAAAATGATTACATAATGACTGGACTTAGATTCTGAATAGTTTGTTAATAAAACAATTGTTTCAAAACAAAGTGACACATTTACAATAGTTTACAAAATAGTAATTATACGCGCTGGCTTTTGTCTGCAATCTTGTCAGGAAGTCTCTGTTTGACCTGTGGTATGATCTTTTAAGAGTCGTTCTATTCGCCGGGAAGGAACCGCAATTCTGTTAAAATAAAATTCAAACTATTTTCCGAGGTGAAATGTGGTGAATAAAGAATACGTCCTAAATTACACTTGGAACCACACAATTGATTTCAAAATCGGTTAAACTTTCAATCCCTATTTTTCGCTTATAGGAGTGGAAATTCTTCATAACATTTCTATCAATTAAAAAAGTAGCATCGATATCGGACCTCAATTGTAGAAAACTCACGGAACACAGATACAATACAATCATACAACCGAATTGAAAACTTCCTCCATTTTTGAAGTTAATTAAAAAGTAACTTGAGCTTACGAGATCGTATTTCTCGTCAGGAGGAACAATCCGATAAAAACGTTAAGAGTCGAAATTGAACCTTAAACACGCGACAAAAGGTTTGAGAGTTCATTAGAAGAGTTGACAGACTACTATCACGAGTCAAGTGAAATAATCAAATATCAAACTTTAGTGTACACATTTAAGGCTCAAAGTTTACTCAAATAGTTGTTTTTGAGATTTTGTAAAAGGGAAGGCAGATGTTGACTGCTGTTTTTGCGAATGAAAAAAACAGATGCCAAATGCATCAGCAGTGGCTTTGGCCGTTTTTTACTAATTACTTTCCATCCCGACAGATGTTTTCCTATCTATTCACAATTTGACAATCAGTTGACAATGTAGTAGAAAAATTGTAGCGAAAAATTAACTTTTGTTTTGCCTTTATTTAAAACTATAGTATACAAACCTTGTCCTAACTATTACGAACACAACAAAATAAAAATCAGCCAATTCGGCCCAGCCGATTTTCGAGTTTTGGAGACTAACGAGCAGCAATTAATTTTTAAATATAATTATGATTTCAAATATAATTATGATTTCAACTGGTTCACAGCCCAGTTGGTTGTAACTAGCTCTACCTTTTACACTGTAGCTCGAGGGTTCGATTCCTACTCAGAACAAGCATTTGTGTGACAAACTTCGATGTTTGTTCGTTGCCTAGTTGTTTAACATCCATTATTTATAGTATTTATCAATAATCTAGTCCCCATGCGTAAATGTCCAAGAATATTTAATATTTTTATTTCTTTATTCTGTGCTCTGGTCTCTCAGATGTTCATGAGAGACACAGAGACACGACTACCATGTGACCCGTATGTCGTATGCATTGCGCACACTAAATAAAAAGATGAATTCACATCTTGATGAACGGAAAATTATTATAATTACGTTAGCAATGCATGTGTCATTAGCGATAGTGAGAACTTATGCAAACATCACTCATGTCAACATCTTCAATCACAAGACCCCATCCATCACTTCAAAAAATTGAAGTCGTAGTACATCTTATAATATACTCACTGGGTTAAGAATACCGATTAACAACATGAGTATGGCTTCTACGTAAATTGACCCATCTATGGTTACCTGTACGTATAATATTATCTGTCTTTCTTCTAATCCGGCTTAATTTATGACAAATTATGTAATTATACATACAATTATGTATAATATAATTACATAATTGTATAATTACATAAATGTAAAGAAATTTACAGAACCAGAATGGTTATCTTTGTATGACAATAAAATAAAATAATAGGATAATAAATTATATAATAACAGGATAATAAATTTATTATCCTATTATTTTCCCTTCAAAATTTTGGGGGTTCAGGGTGATAATCCTTCAGTGCTTCCTGGGTACCAAAAGAGTGCCTTAACGTAGCAGTAAAACTTGCGCCAAGTTCGTCTGGAGAAGTACTGCCTCCTCACCTAGTAATCTGCTGCAAAGCAGTGATGCAATCACATTGTTGTGTTCCGGTGGAAAGTTGCGGGCGCCGGTGAAATCACAGGTGCGTGAGACGTAACACCCCCGTCTCGGGTGACGGGCGCATCAGGTTGCAACTTGGGTCTTCATACTCGGTCGAGGAGGATCTAAGTTGTATTGTTGCTGTCATGGCCGGAGGTCCACTTAAAATCGGGTGGTCCTTCAGCACATTCCTTCACTAAGTAGTATAAAAAATAATTTAATAATTACATGTTTACACATCACGCGTAGAATAGAGATGAAACGTAATTTGAAAACAACGAAGTGACATGTGATACAAATGGTTTTTTTTAACGACGGATATTAGGGGGACAGGTGTAATAGTGAGAATTGGAATACGAATTTCCCATTGCCTACAGGAATACCTAGATTATTGGAAATGGCCGCCGGTAGTTGGAAATAAGCCTATTACATTGCCCAGAACTTTCCGACCAGAACAAATTAAAATTGCATTACTAAACGCTGTACGCCATGATATTTAGCTCTTTAGCTCTTGCACACGTAACAAGTGAATGGTCAAGTACCTGACCTTCAGGTGAATCTAGCCGAGGAGTTTCGAGAAGACTTTTAACTCCAGATTACTGTTCTTAATTCCTATATGACAAATGTATCTTCAAAAAGGCTGGTCCAATTGTACAGGGCTTTTTAAAAGACGGTTCTAAGTTCTACCTTTCCGGATACTTCAGATATTGTTTTGCCAAGATTTGGATGATTGTTGCTTAAAACAAGAACATGTTTTAAGCTACAATCATCTTTTAAACATACCTTTTTGATAAGAGCTCGGCACGAATTACTAGGATTTGTGGATAATGTATAAATCCGGATCGTCATTTAATCAATACAAATAAATAAAAACCCTAGTTATCTTCTTTTTACGACTGGGTATTATTTTTTATTGCAAATGAAAATAAATAAAAATAATGTGTCTGTTTGTAATGCCAAAATAACAGCTTTTTACTTAATGCTTTTGAAGGTATAAAAGATAATTATAACCAAAAAACTTTTCTTTTTCTTTTGTCTCTGTTTGTACCGAATCACCGAAACGGCTATTTTGACGGTACTTTTACTACAAGATGGCTGATGTTACAAGGAGTAAATTGACAACAAATATTTTAAAGAAAAAAAAAAGGTGTTCCGAGCAATAAATTGTTAAATACTCGCGACTTCGTCCGCGTGACATTGCTAGTATTTTATATTCGTTACTAATTTTTAGTGGCCCATTAACACTGCGAACGTGAAATATTAGAATACATCAAAATAAATACGAATCCGTACGTACCGTAACAACGAGTGTATCGTGAATGAGCCGTAACGTGACTTATATATGTTTTCTATACGCTTTTAAAGTCTCGTCTTGTGTGTCTTTTGAATAAATAAGTCACATAGACAAGGATATTGGTCGACTGGCCTCACATGTCAGTTGGTAAGTAGCTGTGACTTCTGCCCATAACTGTCTTGGGTTCGATTTCCATATGGACATATATTTATGTGTTTGTAGATGTTGATACCTATTTATATCGACCCTCCTCGGCTTCGCACGGTTAGTAAAGCATCAGTGTCGTATGAGAACTACCCGTGCGAAGCCGCGGTGACTTGCTAGTATATTATACATCTATCCTCTTGAACCACTCTATCTATTAAAAAAAACCGCATCAAAATCCGTTGCGTAGTTTTAAAGATTTAAGCATACATAGGGATATAGGGACAGAAAAAGCGACTTTGTTTTATACTATGCAGTGAAGTGTATTTCACACAGCACCTTCTAACCCCAAACTAAGCATAACTTGTACTACATAAATATAATACACATTACCAGACACACACAGACAAACATCTGTGTTTATAACACATACTTTTCCAACCCACGACTTACATCGCAGAAGGCAGAGCTACTGCGACAAAGTTGGTAGGTATTAGAAAATATGAAGGTTATTTACAACAAAAAAGTACTAGACAAATATAAGTACTATATCAGTAATCTGATTTTGATGGTACAAGCCCAGATAATAAAATACTATAGGTACAAGCTATACTAATTTTGGGCTAAAACATGAATAATATTTATTTAATATACAGCGTAGTATGACTACCATACTATGTCTCTCCAAAAAGTCTCCCTTGAACGGACAATCAAAATATATAAATGAATGTCTCAGTCATAGTTATACGATTAAGAAATTCTGAGTAAGAAGTGTTACGCATACTCACATAGGAAGTGACTCATACATAACTTGCTCATCCACGGTCGGAAGATCTTTATACAATTATTTAATTTGTTGATAAAAATATTATGAACAGGTAAATTTTTTATGTAATAGAAAGCTAAATAACTCTCTCAAACTCAAACTCATTTATGTCTAGTATTTACACACACAAGTAAACATTCATGAGCATATAAAGTGTCACAGGAGCTCCTTAGGCACGTTAAATGCACACAGATATGTCAAATTACAGTCAGTTTTTTGTTTTACCTAATTGTATTTGTTATGTTTACATCTGTTCTGTGTCTAGAGTGGAGCAAATTAATTCCCAAGCATTTTTATCATCTAGGTAATCTGATATTTTATAGTAAGCTATTGCAACAAGTTTACGTTTATAACAGTTTTAAATTTATTTATTGACTGTAACTAAACATGAAAGATAATTTTCTTACAAGTAAAGTCCATCAAAACTAAATTTAAAATTTTTATTTAAATGTTATCTCGATAGGATCATCACTGAACAACTTTTTATACGTTACGTAAATGTATTTCCGCTCTCAAAAATTGCAAGTCTTGCCAGTATCATAAGTTTAAGTCTGTGTGCTTAACATTTGACGAGTCCAAAAGATACTTGAAGTATAGGAATAAATGAGTTCTAGCTTGATAATTGGCATAATAAAATAAAAGCCGTTACTTACGTCAACAACTCACATTGACCTGATACCAAAGCGAGCAAGTTTCAATCGTATTTTTTGTATAAAAGTGCATTTGTGTATCAAATACAAATAAACAGGTAATCACTATAATTGTATTTGATAACAGCAAAAACCTGTCTACACACACTACACAATTTCATCCAAATCGTTAGAGCCGGTTTCGACAGAGGTACGCGAAATAAATATATAAAAAAATACGTTTAATAATAACGTATACACAGTCATACCTCTAGGATTCCCTGTGTCGCAGATGGCATGGACAAACACAGAAAAACAAGACAAACAACCAAGACCCAGAACAAACTTCATGCTTACCACAAAGAAAAGATAACATAATACAAATAAATACCAATGTTGTTCAAAAATTCAACATTCAATTTTTAAAATGAGTTACCGTTGTGCTGTTTTCATCTCAATGGGAAACGTTTGTGTAAATATTTAATACGTGACTATTTGTCGTTTAAAATTGTGTACCAGAGTACCAACTTTTTTATGAGATTGTGTGACTATGTTTTGAACGTGCTTGAAATTGCGCATTTTAAGCCCGATTGATAATTGACAATGCGGTCAAGATGTGAGCACGCTTGGTCTATAATAAGTAGTAAGAAGGCGGAAACTGTCTTATCTCTGTAGTAACACCGAATATCATGCCTGAATACAAAGAATTAAGGCGTCAGTGACAAGCCATAGCCGTAACTTTCCTCTATTAGCACTACCCTTGGGGAAACGAGAAGGGATTCTAAAGGCTTACTGATGTGCGCACCCCAGAAATCTGTCATTGTTTGTATGGAACAGAAAACTTTATAAACATGAACATTGCTGTGATTAAAGCAATATAACGTGCAATATCTTTGCTTCCAGAACGCTTAGTGCGATCAGCCGAGACGCGAGTGGCAGTGATGCGTCACCTCAGGAGACGGAGGCCGGAACCATGAATCGGGAGAACGTCTCCACGAAGATAGCGGCCGGCATGGATCGTTGGCAGAACACCCTGGAAGATATGATACACCTGCGCTCCTCTAACAACCAAGCCTTCAAGGACAATTATTGGGTAAGATTGCACTCGCAAAGTCAAAATCAATCTCCTTTATATCTTCAATTGATCTGCTCTGCTCCGGCGGAGATGTAGGATATAGACGCAACACCTTCATTTGCAAAGTGACATTAAATTTTCATAACTATTCGTAGGTACGATTTATTTTTAGTCGATTTGCTGTTTGTTTTAAAGATCAAGTAGTTCTTCAACTCGTTTTGTCACTTTCATCACATTCAACTGTCTGGGTCAATGGCTAAGAGATAGCAATTGCAAGTTGAACTGGAAGATACAAAGGACATTATATAAAAAAAATGGTGAGTTTATGGGCTGAAAGGCATCAAAATACTAAAGTGATATTCCTAAAGAAACAGATGTGACATTCTGCAAAGTGACCCTGCAGAATATTGGGTCATACGTATAAGCGTATAACTAAGAAATAACTAAGATGTATCATACAAATTTTAAAGCCAAGTCAAGTAAGTACATATAGTTTTGATCCACAAATGGAAAGCCGAGGACATACCAGTTTAAGAATTAAACAAACTGGATTCGAAACCCCGTGGTTCATTACGTCAATTATTTCGGACATAACCTTGATTTGCGGCAGACCTCCGCTGAGTTTTATTTCAGGCATAAATTGCTTTCGTTATCTGTGGCACTTTTATTCGCAAAACGAACATGATAGTGAAAGGAATATTAATAATGAAGCACCATTATTTTCATCTGAGTACTGAACCCTAAATATAATAAACCTATCGCAGGCACCAGCTTCTCACTACGTAGGTTTTATTTAAACTTTTACTATACTAGCTTGTATCCTCTAGCATAATGAAATCTATTGTGAAAGGAATAAATGAATATATTAATAAAACTTACACAGTTATACATAATCAGTGTACAAATTTCCCGCTTCCATGTTCATCACTCAAAGTTGACTAAAGTTAAGAATAGATAGTGTGTAGTAAATCCTATAAACGTATTATTTAATTGGCACTATTTATATTATATAGGAATTGTTGTTATCACACTTATTATGTCTATGTCTATGTGTATGTTTGTTACTTCTTCAAGCTCAACGGATTTGGATGAAATTCGGTACCAGGATATGAACTGAATAAGGATTTTGATTCTTTTCATACCTACGAAAATTGATAATATAGGCTGTTCTATATAAATTCGAACACAAATTTATAAATTTGTGTTCGGATTTGAGTTACCGAAGAGAAATTGTGAACTCCGCATACACAAAAGTTATCACAAAAGATAGATTATTCACAGCAAATCCCCTCCATGCAACGAGCGATCAACAAAAGCGCGCACACATATAAACCATGTAGTAACAACGGTTGTCTGTACCTATGTATTAGTGCCATTATGATCTCGTTTTCATATCCAGGTTAATGTTCTTCCGAAGCCCTTCGCATTAAGCCTCAATTCAACTAAGAATTTTCGAACCTCGATTTCGATTACCTCCCACACTCACAATGTGTCTCCCAGACAAATAGATTTTTTATCTGTCTGTCACTGGCTGAATGGTAAAATCAATGGATCAAATTATACTGTCATTGTGCAGGCTACCGAGAGTGCGATAACTTGAAGTGTAACTTTCACCACTATCAAATTTTTGCTCTGTGGTGGTAAGTGGTAAGGTCGATTGTCGAAGGACGGGTATGAAATTACTACGCAAAGTTACAATAGAAAACTTTACGTCCGGACAAATATTTTTGTCTGAATAACGTGAGCGAACGTGCTAATAAGTTAAATAAAAAAAACCAGTTTTGCAGCTTTAATTTTAAAAATTATATTTTTGTTCGTCCTGCTGTATAAAATGCTTTCAAATGCATTCAGTTTAAAACTGTTATTTGTACATTACAAACAGACACTTTACCCAACAAAATATCTGCGCCGAAAAAATAAGTTATGCATAAATTTCTGCAATAAAAATAAAAATTATTTACGGCTTCTTTTTCCAGTTAAGATTGGCATCCTCTGCATTTATATTTCTTTTCGAACACTTTTAACTTTTATTTTATGCAAATAAAGTGATTGTTCGAAATTTCACCGACGAAAATATCTAATACATCGGGACAAATTCTAATTCATAGATCACACTTGATTACTATCAAAGTGGAAATTATATTTGTTTCGTTTTGGTTTTGGACTTAAAGGGGGAAAATGAACTTACATGTTTCAAAATCTCATATAAGGGGATTTTTTTTAAACACCAGTCTGTTAGGTTGTCTCTTGTGAAAAGTTCTACCATGGTACGTACCTCAATGATTTACTATAATGGGCATTTTGAGATTATGTGGTCACTTGGGTGATACTTGCAAGTCATGTGACGTCATAACGTCACTTCCGCTATCGCACTCATTGTTTTGATTTGATGAGTAGTAGGTAATCACGTAGTATTAACAAACATATTGTTTGTCATACAAACTGATGCTTATATTAGGCTATTTTTTTTTCACATAATTCCGTGTTACCGCATTAAAGTTGCCTCTTGACAGACAGAAGACTTTTATTTGGAAGAAGCCATTTGTATTTGTTTCCTGTAAAGTCCTGTGCATGAATGAGTGGGGTAGCAACTGTATACGCGCACCCGGCCCGTGGCAACCGGAAAACGGAAACCGAAATCTTTTATGTTCCCTTATCCACTAAACTAGATATAGTTTGCTGTTAGTTAACAGTTTGGAGGGTTCAGTTGCTCGCGTCTGTAGATGAGAACCCTCTAGTTTTCCTACACGTACCCCCTGGGCGGTACCAAAGAAGTAACTAAAAGAAGCAGTAGAACTTGTGCCCAGTTCGTCCGGAGAAATACTGCCTCCACACCTAGTAATCTGCCGCCAAGCAAAGATGTACTCGTATTGCTGTGTTCCGATGGAAGGGCCTGTGAGATCACAGGTGCATGAAACGTAACATCCCCGACACGGATGACGGGCGCAACGGGATGCGACATGGTTCGGAGCCAGGTCGTGTTGCTGTTATGGGTGGAGGTAACCACTTACCATCATTTGGGACTTCAGCTCAGCCCAGTATTAAAGCAGATAATAAATATATAAAAAAACCAGCTAATCATTGTTTCATTTCAGTAAAATTTGCAACACGATACCTACCCGTATACAGACTATGAAGTAAATAAATAAATACGCAATCCAGTACTGGGAAATTACTCACGGAGTTACAGCTCGGTTACTAGGCTTCGTTCGATCGACGATCAATAAAATAATCCAAAAATAATTTGTCATAAATAGTAAGAGTATACGAGTACCACATAAGGAAATACTCACAGAAAATACTGAGGCTATTTCAATATATTTTTGAAATTGATGTTTATTTTAAAGTGATAAAGCTGAGCTGAGAACTGTGGATGAAATTACACCCTTTCAACTAAGGGAAGCTATAAAACACTGCGGTTTCTAACCACAGATGCAATCACGTGTCACACTATCACACTAATAGGTATTACAAATGCGAAAGTTTGTCTGCATAAATGAATAAATATTCATGGATATTTCACACAGCGCCATCTAGCCCCAAACTAAACATACTATGTACTAGGAAAATACTAATAATATATATATTTTTTCATATTTATAATAAGTTTCACACAAATGCTTGTCCTGAATGGGAATCGAACTAACCGCCTACAGGGCAGAAGGCAGAGCTACTGAGCTATGAGGCCAGCCAATTATATGTTTATTACTCCTTCACGCCGAAACGGATTTGCATGAAACTTGTTATGAAGGTTATATGCACTTTTATAAGGCATAAGCTGACATAATACTTTTGAAGTTATCTTTTAGTGACTTCTGACAGTTATTTTCCATCAATTAATTAGGAGTGCAAACTACAATTTAATTTATGATGCTTTCAGCGCACGCAAACGAACTAATAGCCTGCAATTTCTATCGAGGCCGACCCTTGATACAATAGCTAGCAAGTATCTGAGTTAGTGATACTTACCTACTAATCAAATAAAGTTCGTTACATCTGAAAATAAAACGCGGCCGAAGAAAGTTCGCTATAATGTAATTTAAACTGCTGAGTAATAGAAATAATTAGATTTCAAGCTCATAAAGTTATCTTATTATTCTTATAAATGCGAAAGTTTAGATGGGTGGATGGATGTTTGTTGCTCAATCACGCCAGTTAAAGTTAGATTGAAGTTAGAAATATCCCATACCTATAGTACGTTTAATCCCAAACAAAATTTACGGCGCGGGGCGCAGCTAGTAATATAAATCCATTATTTATATTACTAGCTGCGATGCACTATAACATTTTCAAGCCAAACATGGAGATTTAGTTTCTGAGAGCTTGAGTTTACAACAATTTCTTAGACACATTGCGGCTTTTTGACAGCGAACTTTTGACGGCTTCGTAAAAGCCGTCAAAAGTTCGCTGTATTTTACCGAGTAAGGTACTGTCATGTGCACAAACTTGCAAATACTTAGAACTGAAACGATAAGGATTTTCCTATCTCATTAACAAAGTATATGAATTAAAATCAAGTTGATTGGAGAACAACTTACAAGTTAAATATTAATATAAAAATATTTACATTACGATACAAAACAGGTGTTGCATTTTTGTTAATAAAAATAACATTACAGTTAAGATACAGAATAACGTTACAATTAATAACTAAGGCGTCTTACGGAGTTCGAGTAGCTGCAAAGCTTCAAATGGGGATCTTATGGGAAGTCAATTAGAAACATTTACCGTCGCTACAGAAAAGGCGCGCGACCCAAAAAGACAATCTAATCTGTATTGTATATTATATAACTACAATTATACAGTGTGTATCAAATAAACCCTACAGCTGTTTTCCTGTATTGATTCACAAGATGACAATCGGCTGTGAAACGACATGTTGGTTACTTTTCCAAGAAATTGTATTACAAAATACTTATCTTGATTATTACAAACAACGAAATAGAACTCGGCCAAATCGGTTCCATCGGATCCAACTTCCATTTGGAGTTTAAGCTAGAATATCGTAACAGCATCAACAGATAAATAGGCTATCTTACTATACATTTTTGTACTTAAGTTATGCAAGAAATTTCCTTTGAAATGAAAGAATTGCCTTTGTAGAACAATATGCATCCGCTACCTTCGCTGCATATTCTTAAGATCAGACGTCAACTGTAATTTTCCTCCTTTTGTTTAGTTAGTTTTAATGAAATTTTAATGTTTACGGATACTAGACTGTTTAAAACTATCAAAAAAGGAACATATAAGCAATAAATCTCACAATGGAAAATTTCAAAATTTTGGCAGGAGACCTTTACACCAACGTCAAGTAAATGCCTGATTATATTATTGTGACGGGGCGAGCTGAAGGCCCACCTGAGGTTAAGTGATTACCTCCGGCCATAACAACTGCAATACGACTTAGGTCCTCTCCGACCGAAATATGAGAGGACTCAAGCTTCACTCCGCTGCGCCCGTCACCCGAGACGGTTATGTTACGTCTTAAGACCATGTGATTCACTGGCACCCACACCCTTCCACCGGAATGCAGCAATGCGAGTGCACCACTGCTTGGCGGCAGATTACCAGGTGTGGAGGCAGTACTTCTCCGAGCGAACTTTGCACAAGTTCTACTGTTACTTTGTTGGACACGCGAGTCATATAATGGTTCCGTTTTTTATTTTCTGGGAAGAACGGTAAAAATATGAGCGGATTTATGCTTCTACTGATTTGTTTTCTAAGGTCTCACTCACCATTAGCCATGTTCAAGGCTTTCAGGTGATTTAAAAACTTCGAAACTTGAGTTGGCTACTTACTTACCGAAAAAGAAAAAGCACCCGTTAGATTCATTCAGAGCTTAGCTTTTATCCTGTAAACTATCTATCTCAAGTCTCAACTTACCTTTCCATTATAAACTTAATGATCAGTATAGAGTTACGCAAAGTCTAAGAATTTTATTGAAATAGCAGTAGGAAACGAGAGTCTTCCGGAATACCAGGTTCTTAGTAGTCATCAATCAGGGAAAATAAGGAGTAGGTAAATTTTAATTAAAAATGAAATTCAGATGCAACTCTAAAGTACTTACTTACTGTGGCGCAACCAAAGTGGATCTTGGCCTCCAACACCAGAGTCCGCCAGGATTCCCGGTTCACTGCTGCATTTCTCCAGTCGACGACTTGAAGATCACGCAAGTCTTTTTCAATTTCGTCTTTCCAACTCTAAAGTAAAATCTCATAATTACGTAATTGATTATACCTTATTCAACGTTCAACGTGAAAAGTCGTCAGTGTTCTTGGCACCCTACAACACGAACAAACTTTTTTTGTTCTAGGCTAATGTTATATTCTATTAGTTCGATTCATGTAGTTGGTAAGATTATGACGTATTTTTTTTATGAAAGTAAGTGACGGAACAAACTGGTTGTAAGGGCAACCCCCGCCCATGGTAATAGTAATGCGACTCAGTATAAGATTTGGATCTTACACTGAGTAGCATTCATCCTGCTGCGTCCGTCACCCGAGACGGGGATGATACGACTCATGCGTATGTGATGTGACTTGGCGGGAGATTCAAGGTGTGGTAGCAGTACCTTTCCACAATGAACTTGGCACAAGTTCTACTGCTAGTTTTGGTTGCTCCTTTAGCACCACCCAGGGGATACGTGTAGCTAATCAAAGGGTACACACCTTCGGCAGCGAGCAACTGGATCCCCCAATATATAATAATTTGAAGAAGTTTTTTAAATATGTTTTGTTTATTTCAGGCTCAAACTGGTTTCGATGAACTCCGACGCTATGTGAAACAAGGCAGTGACTTTAGCAAGGAGTTAGCAGCCATTTTACAAGAGAGGTAATACTTTAGCTCTAGAGTTCTGATCACGATACTGATGTATTACGTTCGATATTTTTTATTGATTAACTCTATTCGTCCTATTTGTACCGCTTTTAAATATAGCGACAAATTTTACATGAATAATAAAACCAATAGTGTAAAGTTTGGGAGTTCATTTGCTCGCGTCCGTACTGTATCCACACCTGGGAATCTGCCGTCAAGCAGTGATGTACTCGTATTGCTGTGTTCCGGTAGGAAGGTGTAGGTGCGACTTGGATCGGAAGTCCTCGGTCGTGTATTATCGTTATTGGCAGAAAAATGTAGGAAAGTGTATCCGATTCCCATAGTACAAGCTATGGATAGTTAGGGGCTAGATTATGTTTATTTATTTCAAACTCTTACAAAGCACTTGTAGAATGTTTTCAATATGGGCTATTTAACCTCTAAAAAGAGTATTTATTTATCGATGAATACCGTATGCATAACTGTATACTATCACGGTAATGAAATTCGCATTGTGTTCAGACCAGTGCAGCGACTCGCATGATCGCACGCGCCACGGCCATGACCACTAGTCTGGAGCCGTATTCTCAGCCTGATCGCGCATGTTAGTATAATAGTAAGACCCAAGTCGCATCCCGTTGCGCTCAGCACTCGAGACGGAGATTTACGTCCCGTGCGGTTGTGATTTTACCGGCACTCACACCTCAATACGAGTACACCACTGCTTGGTGACAGATAATTAAATGCGGAGGCAATACTTCTCCGGACGAACTTTGCACAAGTTCTATAGACACTTTTTGCTCATTAGCACCACCCAGAGGGCACGTGTAGGGATTGAAAGGCATGCGAGCAACTGGAACTTTTATACACGTATCAACTTGATGGGTGCAATGCGATACGACTTGAGTTTTCTCATTAGCGGACTGGAGTCGTATCGCTGTTGTCTATTGGCGGCAGTAACCACCTAACATCAGATGGGCTTTTAGGTGATCCCGTCACATAAATCACATATTGATTTTAATGTATCCTCACGTTAGAGGTAGGATATCTACCAGCTATTCTGGGATTTAAATTATATTTATTACATACATAGCTAATTATATATTAGCTATGTACCAGAATATAAATACGTATTATTGCTAACAACATCTTACCATACATCTTACTGACTGAAACCATTTCGTGTCGGCTCAGCTCTTGCTTTGTATAAATGAATATTGGAATGTTTTCCGATGAAAATATTTCTAATAAGAATTTCAGTTATAGCTACTAATCCCAAAAGCATAGGCAAATACGTAAATGTTCTTAGCAATAATATTACAAAAAGCGCCAAATTCAAGATCACTTCAAGATAGGTGTATATGATTTAATTTTTAACTTATGATTTGCCTTTGCCTTAAAACTGATATTATATTTATAAGTACCCTTTAATTACTCAAACATTTTATTGATTTATTTTTTACTGTTGCCTTCAAAAAACTTTAATATTTATTTTATAGCTTTAAAGAACACATTTATTTTGTGTACAGTAAAATTCAAAGCCAAAATCAAAGACAAAGACAATTTACTGCACTTCAAAGTCAAAGCCAACTTATTATAATTTCGCTGAATTCTTACGGCAATAATTGGAACCTGTAAACAAAAGAAATAAAAATATCTACTGGATGATACTTATCCTGAGACTACACTGAGAACCCACTTATCCTAAGATACACTTTTTATATCGCGGAACGAGTCAAGAGAATTAAAGTAATGCCTTCAGCGAGAAGGCATGCCTTTAATGATAAACAGATCTAATCGCATTCTCTTCACTTTCTAGTTGATAAGACTTAAGTAGGCGTCCCTATTGTTTGCTCGATCCTTCGTTACGCGTGCTTTCATATCTGCCGTTTCTGATATCGTTTGGTGTAAATATCATCGCGCTACCCTCAAGGCAATTAGAGATATTAATAGTGATCAAATAACTGATCGTGAGTAAAGAAAAAACATTAAAAAAAATATCCGCTGCATCTGGGAGGCCATTCTCTACGCCACGATATCGTCATAGCCGAGCGAGATATTTAAAATAATCGATTAATAATCTTGTAGCCTAAAATATATAGATGTTATTTATATAACAGTCTTGTGATATACGTAATTATGAATACGAGTAAAATGTGTGTAATACAATAACTGTAATAATTGAAAGGCACCCAATATTAGCTGAAGATTCACACTAACAGCGTGCTTATACATTAAATAAAATTTGCTGATACAATGAATAATAATTATATATATATGTTCATAGTAATTATATATATATATATATATATATATATATATGTTTGCCGAATAAATGAGCTCGAGTAAGAATATAATTTCATTGGTCGTAATTATCATAATTTCATTGGTCGTATATCGTATTGATCGAAATAAGAAATTTGCCCTAGTACCACTTTTGAATAGTACTACTACGACACGACATTCGGTAACTGGATCATGGTGTAATAATATAGACAATAAACGTTTACACACTAAATACGTAGGTATCTTTTAAAAGACTGATTTTATTAGGTACAAATATTTATTAAGAAAAAAAATTACAATTAATTAATACTCAATATATTTATTGCATTCACATGGTGTATTAGGTCTTTTACATTGATAGTTTCATATATGAACCCTTACATAGGATATAGCAATAGGTTGGTCGACCGATATTTTAAATAATATTATTATTATATTGAACTTATTTTATTTACACAAAAATAAAATCATCATGAAAATTAAAAAAATAAAATCATCATAATCTTAGAGCCTACTTATATAAAACAAAAATATCTTTTAATATAATTAATTAATTATATTAAAAGATGAAACTAGTTCGATGTTATTCGTTAGAGTTTAGGAAACGTGGTGGAATTCCGATACGGCTGCCTGTAGTGCATACCTCTGCACTAGGATTCCCTGTGTCGTAGATCGCGTGGACAAACACAGAAACATATGACAAAAACCCCGGAATCAGACCCGGGGCCCCTCGTTTCAAAGGCAGGCCTACTACCACTAAGCCAAGGAGCCGTCTATCTGTAATACCTCAAATGATCCAGTTACAGACATGTCGTCGTCGGCAATGTGAAAGCACCCAAAGCCGATACGATCGCAATAGATGCAGGGACAATGCAAAGTTCTCGTCACGCTGCATAATTGATTACCGCATTGTATGCGCACGCATAGGACATCAACTTTCACAGACGCGTGCGCCAAAACATTTACTTTGTGAATCTATGTTCATTCAGAATTTTTTTATAAAGGCGAATAATATTCACGACTTTTCAAATTATAAAAAAACACCCAAAATTTTAAAACTGATATATCCCGATTTTATGAAAAACAAACAGAATTTGAGACGAGGTTAAATTCAGACAAGCAATCATCATGTATGTTGATTTATTGGAATTTATGTTGCAAAAATTAATCTCTCAACGATTGTTGTTTAAAAGTAATATTTCGATTTACATTGCAACTTCCGGTTGAAGCCTTCCTTAATCCAATTATTTCTTTTACTCTATTACGTTTGTTTGATTTATTTTATTCATTCTGTTCCTGGCTCCAGAAGTGATGGGACATTCTACATTTAGTAGTCAACTTATAGAAGAATAATAATACTGCATCATTACAAACACTGCGTTTTAATTATCAAGAACCCCATAATCTTATAGTGAAAACTGTCTGTCCTAGAACCAAACATTCAAACGATATCCGACATCTGCAAATGGAATATTAAAAACTCTTCGATCAACGTTGATTATTGAGAGTAGCCTATATCTCTGCGGTGAGAACATTAGTGGCTGGTATGAGTTGTCAGTGAGAGTATTAACTTGTCTTGTTCTCATATTGTCAGGGATCTTATTATATGATTGTCTGCAGCTGTGGTACATCATTTCACGCAACTTATCGCAGATCCCGGTGTGCAATCTCCCTAACGAGACCACAGATAAGAGGCAGAAAATAACACCAGGATTGGAAGCTGCGCAAACGTAACAATAACGCTACAGATGGTGGAAATTACATTTAGTATACATTTTAATTTGCTATAGTTATGACAATTGATAGATTTTAGGTCTTCTAAAAACTGATTAGTTTGAAAATACTCAAGCTCATACCAAGGTCCGGTTTCCACCAAAGCAGAGGGGAGAAGACAAGTCGGAGGCGAGCGGCGTACTTCTACTGATGCGTATCAGAGCGGGTGGCAGGCAGAAAGCAGGGTGGCAATTCAATCTGAATCTGAAAACCGCACACTTCAGTGTGCGGTTTTCAGATTCAGATTGAATTTCTGCTGCACAGGATCTTAGAAAGATAGGAATTCTTCACCGCTTGAATGGTATCCACCGAGACTACGTGTAGTGCAAAAATACCGATATCTAATTGGTTAGAAAGCGGGCCTTAGAATCTCTTGAGCATCGATTTGTAAACCTACTCAACTCAGACCGAGCTACAATAGAGATTGAACTAATGGTGATTGGATATTGATAGGCATTTTTCCAAGTGCTAGCGTTCGAGCGCATCACAAATGCAGCAGAAGGCGCGGCAATAGCCCGATAGTAATGGTTTACTAAAAATAGTCCGTCGCGGTGGGTTCCGCCGAGTGGGCCAGCAGATGCAAATAGCCACAGATAAAAATATATTCACCTTATTCTTCTACCAAATTTAATTTAGTTCATCTTTAAACTTTATTTTTGTTTTTAGCGTCATTGATGCTCAATTATTTAGGTAGCCAGTGAATAAAAAGAGGATAGATGCATTGCTCTCCATGAAAGTAATCGCGCAGCAATTAATCGCATAATAAAATTTATACCGTAGCCACACTTTTGATAGTAACTAGCCAGCAGCGTTTAAAGTCAAGCTATTTTATGTGACAGCGAAATAGTTTTAACTCCTTTCAACAGTTTTAAATGGAACTGCTAGATAACGTATGCTCCGTATCAGTCTTTTACGTTTCTATAAAAAGGTAGCCGCCCAACTCTAGATCAGTGAGTTTTTTTTTTTTTTGCCCCTGCCCATGACATCGGCTACTGCGTCCATACACTGAGTCGTATTCATATAGCTGCGTCCATCACCGGAGACGGGGATGATACATCTCATGCGCATTTGTTTTCACCAGCACCCACACCCTTCCACTGGAACACAGTAATGCGAGCGGTACTGCTTGGCGGCATATTCCAGGTGTGGTGGCAGTACCTGTCCGGACGAACTTAGCACAAGTTCTACTGCTACTTTTAGTTGCTCCTTTAGCACCACCCAAGTGGATAGGCTTTGATCTACCACGGGAGCCCAATCTGGATTTTTATAGGCAACATGTCTTGGTGTTTTAGGTTTCAAACCCGTTTCCTTAACAAATTGAGATTAAAGGAAACGTTAATACCGCTGGGCCACCACGCACTGGTGCGCTAGAAAGGCGACTATTGGCGGAGACAGCATTATCACCAGTTTTGAGATATGCCGCGCGTCTCGTAAAAACATACCATTACGATCCAATGACTATTTCCTATATCGCTTCCGTCAAGTTGTGAAATTACCGACACACTTATCTGCGTCTTATTTACTACAAAGCAATCAGCAATTGGAAACGTATTTATTTGCGGTTGAACTCAAAATTGTTTCCTTGTAGGTGGAAAACGTACTCGTTACTTTTGGTCTCTGCTACCGTACCAGCCTGATTGAACTTTATGGATGCGTGCCTTTTTTTGAGATGCGAGAGTGTATGCTCTTTCATTTAATAATACAGCCCAATCTTGATTTTTAAGTTTTATCTTTTCATAAATTTCAATTTTAAAACTCATAGGATTTGAATTGGTGACCGTTGGGTTGAAAATACTGTACCATTAGTGTACCACGCGCTTCACGCCTCTACGTCTTAATATAACGCAAATTGCGATATATCTTTAAAAAATAATTTTGGGTAAAAGTGACAAAACTATTTTATTATCTTCCCGTTTCTATGAATTTTAATGGAACCTATATCGTATTCCCGCAAACAAAAAAACATTTTTTGTAAATACTTATTTTCTTTAATTAATTATTTGCAAACACTAGACCGATAAAAGTCATGACAAAGCTTTTTCATTTTAACGCTTAGAGTTAAACGGGAGCTGTTTGACTGTAACAGAGACATTCCTTCAGTAAGTTCTCTCTTAGACGGGAACGACGTTTATTAGCAATCTGATATGAAGAGCACAATTTTATTCTTCACTCTTGAAGACTGAAGTATATAATTGTGTTTCAAATGATCATCCTGCTATCCTAGTTATTGCGTTGAGTCATTAAGAAGAGTATTTACAAGTTTACAACGTGATATTAAAATCTGAGAAATAGGAATGAAAACATTTCATGCCTATTACTCGGAAAGAGGGGCGCAATAGGGAGCGACTCTTATATAAGTTCCCATCACGAGTGCCACTAAAAATACATTTTCTCAAACATGCATGGAAATATTGTCATGTTTTTCGAAAAAAGAACACGCGAATTGGATTTACGGACAAAGAAAAAAATCTATTGTAGGAGCGTATTTTAAATATGGAACATTACAACACTCCAGCAATGTTGTATGAAACGGCGAGCTGGAGTTATTAAATACTCTTTAATTGAATCTCTTTTATCATTCATGGAAATTGCATTCCCGTGGCTGCATAGGCATAAATGCGTTTGCCTTCCGGCACAGACGATAAATAGAAGATTGGCGGCAAAGCTAAAAATTCGTCTTGATTTGTTATGTACATTCTACTTAATAAAATATGTTTTATTTCCCTGCATTCTTTTGAGTAAAGCGCTATATATGTCTCGGCGGAAATGGCAGTTGCCTGTCTCGTATTAGTGAAGTCCTCATACTCGACTTGCAATTGCCTATTTGAAATAAATTACTATTAATTCTTTACTCCGTCAGGGTGGAAGCAGAGAACTACTACTCAAAATGTCTGGCTAAGTTGGGCACGAAGCTGTCGAAGGCGTGCAAGGAGAGCGTCGGCTCCTGCGCAGACGCATGGAAGCATGTCGCTATCGAGATGGAGAAACGAGCGGAAATACATAGGTGAGATCTATACAACCATCACCACTTTCAACCAATCATAATCAACCATTTGACAATCAGCTATATAATTAAAATTACGCAAAAAGTTCCATAGAGAATTTTACTTTCACTTTTATCTCAATATTCCCTTTTATTCATACATAAAACCATTAATTGGACTATTAAGCGCTACACTAATAACGCTAATTAACCATTAAATTTAAAAAAATAGAAGTATCGATCCAGTCGTTATCAAGTGACGCGCATACCAACGAACAGCATTAAATTTTCATTGACATGAATAGATAAAATTCTGTCATATACCTATAGATCCACCTAGTAAATAACTCGTTTCGTTTCATTTTCTTTCAGAAATTATTCAAGTTCTCTAGCAGATGAACTGGTCAAACCAATGAAAACTGTGATCGATAACCAATTGAAACTTAGAAAAAAGGTGAGTCCTCTCTTCGGATGACTTATGCTCAGCGGCCATTATATGCTAGAATAACTTCTTTTAACTTGCAGATTGAAGGGAACGTGGACAAGACGACGAAGACGTTGACTGATTGGAGGACAGCTGAAGCGAAGTCCAAGAAACATTCCCATTCTGCTGCCAGGGAAAACGAGAAGCTTCAAGACGCTTCCCTGGATACTAGGTGTGCTTAACCACGAGAATATGATAGCCATGGTGTCACCAATGTGTGCCTATTATTATTATAGTCCAGTAAATAAACATTGGCTTGTCATGGCAGAAGGATCCTTCAATATACTGCGAAATGCAATGCGATATTTGAATTAATGCGATTGTTTAAAAATGAATATTTATACCAAAACGCCAAAACTTGGATCTCCTAGCGTGAGATTGCCTTTCAATCTTTTTATTTTATTTTGTTCTTCCGCTCGATTCTTAAGTAAATGAGTTTTCAACAACTCATTTTCAATCAGAACTGACAACTCTCATGGCAGTTATGATAAAATTCTTTTAAAACTAGTTTTACGCTGATCTCTTTCCATATCAATAGTCTAATTTTAGCTGGTAAATTCTGGAATAAATATTCTAATTTGATAATTTTGACTACATCTCTGCGAATGTAATATACATATATTTTTTATAAAGTAGGGATGTACCAACAACTCTCGTGTTTTTTTGCAGTCGTATGTCCCGTAGTTCAAGCATGGGCCACATTCCACATTCACACTCTATACTCAGCGCGGCGAGAGCGGAACGTCTAAACCCCACGAGTGAGAGGGACGCAGCGAAGTTACAAGTGAAGAAGAGGAAGACGGAAGATATGGTGAAGAAAACGGAAATGGAATATTACAATGTGTGTGTGCAAGCTGAGAGGGCGAGGTAATTTTAATACCATTTCTTGTCCTCAGATGAACAGTGCCAGTACCTTTTACATAATAAGTAATATCACAACTTCTCTTATTCTTAAAAGTTCTTATTTTGACTTTGACACCTTTGGCTTCACAGTTAATTTGTGCCTTCTTTTCATTTCTTGTGGATTTCTGGGTTCGATTATAAAGAAATAGTTTTGTTATAAATGACCACACGGACCGTACCAGACAAGGCTAAATGGGTTTTTTTTAAATGGACTAAATAAGTGGGGTTTTATTTGCGACACTGAGACGGATTGTCACTGTGGCAATATTTTCCAAGCTATGCCACACTTGCTTGAATGCCTATCCTGCCCTTACACCTGCATGATGGACGACCTTATTATGGTTTGCACAAAGGACGCCAGAAGTTGCAAGCTACTGGTCTAAAACAATATAATGAACAATAGTGCATGAAACATCGACTCGATAGAAGAAGAAGAATGGGCTTTCTGGAAGACCAATCCAGATCAAATGTCACACATCTTCTTATGTCGAACCTTGACAGCCTCCTGGCTAAGTAACCCTGGCTCTGAAACAAGGGGTCCCGGGTTCGAAAACCAGCTGGAGAAAACTTTGAAAAATTTCATTTCTTCGTACTTAGTTTGTGTTATGTGATGCTGTGTCTACGCCACCTGTGACACAGGAAATGCTGTTGTAATTTTACAGTGTTAAGTCGACTTTAAAAAAAATTATGCTGTGATGTTTCTCACGAAGTTTTCTTTCCCCGTTTTGATTACGTGGTATATTTTTAAAAGATGTATGCACCTAACCGTATAATTTGTATTATATTTTATTTTTAGGTTAGAATGGGAGACGAGTGTGGTGAAAGGAGCTGGTATGCTCGAGTCGCTTGAAGAGGAGAGACTGGCTCAACTGAAGAGTGCTGCAGACTGCTACCTGCGGCTAACGTCCGCTGTGCCTTCACAACTGGCAGAGGTAATAATATCTAATAAGGTTTTTTTTGTAAACCATACATTCATACCCTTACACATAGAAACAGCTAACACCGGGGCAAACTTTGTGCCGTATCAGCCTCTAATGTTCCCACTGCAGGGACACCGGCCTACTCTCGATTATTGAGAGTGAATGGGCTTTGATTTGAAAGAGCTGACAATAAAGTACAATAAAGTATTTGTATATTTAATATTCTTACTTGATAAAACCAGTTTAGATAGTAGTGGGGCCCCGTTTTTTTTATTTGCCCCAGGGCCCTTGGTTACCTAGCTACGCCACTGGCTCGCGACCTTAGGTGCGAATAGGTTGGTGCCAAAGGAACAACTTAAAGTAGCACTAGAATTTGTGCCAAGTTCGTCCTGAGAAGTACTGTCTTCAATCTGCCGCCAAGCAGTGATGCACTCGTATTGCTTTGTTCGTATGAGACGTCCTCGTTTCGGGTGGCGGGCGCGACTTGGGTAGGACACAGGGAATCCTAATGCAGAGGTGTAAACGTTAATTATTATTATTACGTATTTACGAAAAATAATAATCTAAATATATTCTCTAAATTTTATTTCTACGAAATCAGGTACCGTACCAGACTCTAATGTCGTGATAAATTGTACATTGTTAGCGATAATCATATACATATATTTTTTTTTTTTTTTTTTTTAATTTTTAATTAATCTTAATCTTTTTAATTTTCTGTGTTGTGTTTGTATTAGTTAATTTTTTTTAAGTCCTTTGATCTTGTGTCTGAATTAAAGATATTATTATTATTATTATAATTAATGTCGTGTCGTAATTTGAGCGACATTCAAATAATTTACTCGTCAAACGTTGAATAAATCAAAAAATGGCGTTCATTACATCTACACAATTATGGTATTAAACTGAATTTACCAACAATTATTGGATTTATTTTCAGGCGACGAATCTACTAGTATCACCTATACAGAATGCCAACGCGAACGTCGATATGCGGGTGGTGCGAGGGGTGAGGTCAGCGCCCGCCGGACCAAGCGAGCAACTGCTACCTGATTTCTACTGTGAGCACACCACGCTCGCTATGAACCGAGAGAGGCGTAAGCAGGTAAACCCTAAAGTTTCCACCCTTTAGCGTAGCATTTTTTTAATGTGAAAATGTGGCGACAACAGTAATGCGACTCAGTATAAGATTTGGATCTTACAATGAGTTTTATTCATCCTGCTGCGTCCGTCACCCGAGACGGGGATGATACGTCTCATGCGCATGTGATCTCACCGGCACCCACACCCTTCCACCGGAACACAATAATGCGAGAACTATCGCTTGGAGGCAGTACCTCTCCGGACGAACTTGGCACAAGATCTACTGCTACTTTTGGTTGCTCCTTTAGCACCACCTAGGTGCATGTAGGGAATCAAAGGGTACACACCTACGGACGCGAGCAACTGGACCCCCCGAATATAATGAATCAAATGTTGTACCAGTATTTTAAACTGCAACTGTGTGTTTATTCTAACTCGATTTAAATCGCGAAACCTAGTTTTATCGCGTAGTTTAATATAGCACGATTAATCGAAGTTGATAGCGCATTTAAGATTTCCTCTGTAAGAACAGTACACGCGCTTTTATTTGTG
This sequence comes from Aplocera efformata, assembly GCA_921293045.1. Lineage (NCBI taxonomy): Eukaryota > Metazoa > Arthropoda > Insecta > Lepidoptera > Geometridae > Aplocera > Aplocera efformata. The sequence goes on along the minus strand of OV121038.1, from coordinate 14,914,415 downwards.
AGCGATATAAGCAGGTCAACTGTTACATGTTAGTTAAATGAATATTTATAGCCATTTCACACAGCACCATGCATTGTTAAACTATGCATGGCTTGTAGCATGACAGCCAGATTACTGATAGAATATATTGATACTTACTATACTGATACTTTTTTATTGTAAAATATAATGATACATATTCCAAAGAATCCCGACAGTGGGAAATATCGGGTTTATACTAATATAATAAATAAATATTAATGGACATATTTCACACAGCGCTATCTAGCCCCAAACTAAGCATAGCTTGTAATATGGGAACTAAATAACTTGTCAATCCATTCTTATAATACATATTAACACCCAGACACAGAAAAAACATTTATATCCCACGACCTACAGCACAGAAGGCAGAGCTACAACCAAGCTATGATCCCAGTCATCAGTATCAATCATCAGTATCAGTCATCAGTATCAGTCATCAGTATCAGTCATCAGTATCAATCATCAGTATCAGTCATCAGTATCAGTCATCAGTATCAGTCATCAGTATCAGTCATCAGTATCAGTCATCAGTATCAGTCATCAGTATCAGTCATCAGTATCAGTCATCAGTATCAGTCATCAGTATCAGTCATCAGTCAGTAAAGGCGAAAGCTTGGCGGTATATATGTTTATTACTCCTTCACGCCACAACGACTTAATGGACTTGTTTGAAATTTGTTATGAAGGTAGTTCATACCCAGGTTCAACACAGTTTATTTTTTATCCCGGAAGAGTGTAGTTTGATTTTTATCCGCCGTCATACCCTGGATCAACATAGTTTATTTTTTATCCTGGACAAGTGAAGTTTGATTTTTATCCGCCGTTGGATTCAACTATTTATGCGTGGGTAAGACCGCGGGCTCCGTACCAGCCCCTAATGTTCCCACTGCAGGGACACCGGTCTACTCTCGATAATTGAGAGTGAATGGGCTTTGATCTACCACGGGAGCCCAATCCGGATTGGTAGATGTGACATGTCTTCGAATTTATGGTTCAAAGACATGCCGGTGAGGACGTGGTATTGCGCACATACATTTTTCAAATGAAAAAACTCATTGGTGCACGTGTTGGTTTGAACCAGCAACCTTCAGGTTGAAAGTCGGCATTTAAACCCCTTGGCTACTGCGCTCTTCACCGCGGGCTAGCTAGTACATATTTTACTCGTATAGTATCATTAGCCACAAGTTTAAGTGCGATGCAGTCATTTAAATGATTGTTCCAGGCTCTACTAAAGATTCTCCAATTAGTGAAACAAGACACCGAAAGAGAGCGGAAGTCGAGACAGGGTCTTGAGAAGCTGTCCAAGGCGATCAAGCAGACGCCGACCTTCGGGAACGATGATTCCCAGCAGAACGTCGCTGATAAACTGTACCATGTATGTATCGCTAATGTTCGAACACAAGCCTACTCGTAATTGGCGACAGTGTATCGTCAAAACGGCTTATTCCCCAAGTAGTCGAAAATTATTTCTCATTAAAAAAAATATTTCCCAAACTGCTCCACGAAGGAGTAGGATGAACTTAAAAGCAGTATTTTTAAATAAGAAATTTATAATATTTTATTCTTTGCAATAGTTTGAGAATCAATGTATGGGATTCTTACCTTTTTAGAACAAAAGAATTGAGTACTTTGAGAATAACCCGTCAAAATTCACAATTAGGCACATATTATTTTGATTACTTTGTGTGTTTATAGGTAAACAAAATGCGTCAAAACGACAAATTATTCGATTAACAAGCCAATCGAATAATTCGATCCTATTAAAATCAGTCTACAATTGGGGAAGCAGATCTCGATCGCCCAAATATGCAAGAAAATATAAACCTACAGCCGAATTGACAAAATATTCTCCTATTTATAGTAAAAAATAACTTAATCACTGAACACACTGAATAAATTCTGCAACCGAATGAATTTCTACTGACGTCCAGAGGACGTTATCAATTCGACTGCTTTTATTATTTGTTGCCTTTGTCCTCCGTCATTTATGAAACGATTATGAAAATTCGTTTGTATTTGAAAGAACTTTTTTTCAGATCGGTCCCATTTTTTTACCAAAATCGTTTAAATAGTATGGTTGGTAAATCAAAATAGCTGGAAATAATATTATATAGTGTAAACAAATTAATATAGTGTAAAAAGCCACGGGAGTTTTCAATTATGCCTACTTGTGTATAAACAATATGTCATACAAGTAAATAAAATTGCGTATTTTACTTTCCGTTGATTTTGTTCTTGGCCCGTTTCGATACTGATTTCGAAGTAATTTTATAAAATCGTAAAAAAAAAGTAATAAAAGTTTTGAAGTCGTTTTTTTCGATGTTGTAAATCGTGTTTTGACTTGTAGCCGATAACAGAAACATCACATTATAATGTATTATGCTGTGTAACATTCACAATGCTATAAGTTAATTGCGAATATTTTATGAAACAATCGCATACGAGCTTTTGTTCTTGCCTGCATACACTGATACGATGGTTTTAAAGCGATCATTGCTTACAATAGTAGCTGTTTCACGCCACAAAACGTGTGACATCTGTCCTTTTGCTGATATAAAATGTTAAAGGAAAGGTTGTTGTTAAAATATTCTATAATGTACTTAATTATACTATTTCTAGCTGTTTCTCACGACTTCGTCCGCGCGGTTTAAACAATTTTTTTTCGGACAATTTCTTTTCTTTTACTAAAATAAAAGCATCCTTATAACATCAGCTATCTGCCAGTGTAAGCCCCGTCACAATCGATACAGCCAAACAATTGGACCGACAAATAGAAAAATAAATTGAAAATTGTTTGTGTCACCCGTTTTTATGGAGTTTTCTTCAAATAGGTTGTACTTTTTAAATTTTTTTTGGTTAGAAAATTCTTTGTTTTTTTTTAAATGCTGTAAAGTGTTTCCATAGAAAATTTATCAAAATCCGGTTCAATTTTGTTCAAAGTTGGTGTGAAATATTTTGCTTTCTTGTGACATTTTGCTTCGCCCAATGTTTCTTTATTAAAATGGTAGGTGTACCCTCTAAGGGCAAGAAATAAAGGAAGAAAGTATTGATGAGTAATCGTTTTTTTTTTCTATTTTTAACTTACACTTGTGTTTTAAGTACCGTATACTTTCAAAGGTCTATTCCCAGTTGCCACCACCATCTCCGCCACCACTGGTGGCAATCGAGAAAAAAATTCCCACCACCAGTGGTCGCAATGATGCATTTAATAAAAATCTGGTATTTCCCAGGTTCGATTCCCGGCCGGGGCACACTTTGTGTGGTGGGCATGATGTTTATTGGATGTTTTTCTTGTGTTTCTGTGTTTCTCCATGCCATGTGCGACACAGGGAATCCTAGTGCAGAGGTATGAGTATGTAGATGTTTATTTTATATTACTTGTATAGATGAGAAGTATGCTCACGTACTTGGAAGCTGTGAGGTACAAGATCACGGCGAGCCTGAACGAGTTGGACAACAGACCCCCCGCGCAACACCCCCTGTCTGCGCACATAGAGATCATCAGAGACAAACAGGGATTGCAACAGAGCATATTGAAGGTAGTATGTTAATATAAAAATTAGCCCGCATTAGCCCGATATTATATTTCTGCAGTATTTTTTTTAATTTATAATCTCAATTTTATGTTACGCAAAGGTTAATTGGAAAATGTTAATTAGCATTAAGTACGACTACTACTTTAGGTAAAACTTGCGCTTTTTAGTTTTAGTATGCTGCTAATCAATAATCTCGTGTCCACGAGCATTACTAATACTCGAACGGAGGACACTGCTCGAGATTTTTATCTTCTTCAAAATATTTAATCACGTTGTACACTATTTAATGAGCATCATTAAGAATAATTTTCCCTCGCTTAAGGAAACATATTGAATATCTCCAAATATCCAACAAGGAAACTTAACAATACAAAATCAAAACTAAAAACATAACAAATAAAAAACAGAGAACGGTAATAATAGAAACGAATACATAACAGTAATGTCAAAGTCTAATTCAAAATAGATACTTTATTTCCGTTGGTTAAAAAAAAAGTTGGAAACGTCACTTTTTTAAATTACTTTCTTATCGCCGCCATGATACTGTTTACAAACAATAAAATGTTACTTATGTCTAAGTATAGATACATCTTATCCAATATTGAAATGTTGAATTGATATTACAAACTATTTTGGAGCAGATCGACAATACGCCATGATGGTTCATCATTAATATTTTTAATACCTACATGTTTTAAATCTCTGGAATGGAAGCTTCGTAATCCGTCTCAATTTGCCTTCGCGCCGTCATGGCGACAGCGCGAAGGCAAATTGAAACTGATCTGATATTTTTCTACGTTCGGTATGCGTGTGAGTGAATATAGCCGAATAAATGATTTGGATTTCCAAATTCAAATTCATATCATTTATTTGCGAAATATAGGTTACAATGATGACAGTTTAGAATATAATTTAAGGCACACTCATGTTTCTGCTTAACATCATGCATATTCAATAAAATAATAGTTAATTATTTTATTGAATTAATTATTTTATCTGTGCCTCGGTTCTCTGTCATTTATCAACCAATTTGGAAAAATATTTTTACTATTTGAAAGGATATTCATATTCATATTCTTTATTAACCTTAGGGACACTTCGGAACACTTAGTATAGTCATAAAACATATCAGGTAGCGGCTTTACATAGGCCTTGTCAAATTGTAAATTAAATAAAAATAAATAAGGAAATAAACAACTTTATATAATATATCAGAAAGCATACAGCTTTCTGATTGGTCCCATAGAATATCAAAACCGGTTCTATTCCTGTGGTTTTTGTCTTTAAAATGGCAGTAGTTCTTGTTGGCATTTAAGGGGTACCTACCCTTTAAGGGCGAGAAATAAGGATTGCAAGTAAAAAAGTCAATTTTTTTTAATCATTTAATTAATATAAGTATTGAAGTTGATTTTTTCTTTTTCTCTTATCAGTCACTTGTGTAACGTCCCACCCTATTTTAGGTGTCTACTTGATGTCATTAGAGTATTAGGGACGGGAATGTGACGTCCTGCGCCTGTAATTTCAACGACACCCACACCCAGAATAGCAATGAGAGTACAGCACCACTGTATGACGGTGGATTACAAGTGTGGTGGCAGTACTTCTCCGGGGAACTTTTCAAGTTCTACTGGTATTTTATTACCACCGCATTATTGTTAACCAGGTACCGCCATGCCTCCAATCCGACTACCAGATGGAAGTGAACAAAAACCTCCAGCCGAACTACACGGCGTTGACGAAGAGCGTGAACGGCCGCGAGGAACGGGAGCGGAGAGACTCCATCATGAGTCGGGCGTCCAGCAAGCTGCGGATAGAACACCTCTCGTTCCTGAGGAATGAGAATAAGAGCGCTCCGGTGACTCCTGTCGTCTCGGACGCTCAGCCGCCGTTGATAAAAGCGCAGAGTGTGGATGCGCCCGCGCCGCCGGAAAGCCCCTTGGATTGGACCGAGAGGGGCGCGGGCGATGGACTTTCCAACCAGCAAGATAGCGACTTTGGTAATTATCTAAAGATTTTTTTAATTATTAGTGATGAAGTTTTTGGTATGCTGTTTTATTGAAACCCAATTGTCAAGTCCTCTTTGGTTTTATGCGAAAGAGGTAGAATTTGCCATGAAATTCCTGTGGACTCAGATTTACACACTATCAAATGAAAATCATCTCAATTGGTCTTCAACAGACAAATATATTGCGTAAGAAATATAAAACAGGGCCATATAGAAAACCTAATTTTTTAAATTCGGTTAAATAAATAGACATTTCTTCTTGTTGGCCTTTTATATCCTAAGCCACATAAATTCTGCCAATGTCCAATGTTTTTTCAGCATTTGGGCTAATTATAATAAAATATCAGTTCAGGTCAGTTTATTTCGAAGTTACAAGAATATAAATAGACATTTGAAGTCTTCCAAGATTTTTGACTTTGACTTAGACGTGTGTAAAATGGCCGACTGTGCTTAACCAGTCTTCCAAGATTTTTGCCTTTGACTTGGACTTAAACATGTGTAAAATGGCCGACTGTCTAACCCTTGTTAAAGCTTACACTCATCTCGGCTTTCAGACGAATTCTCATCACAGGGCAGTTCCGCGGACCTGACGGACATGATGAAGAACGAGAGTGCCAATGGAACCGTCCCTGTGCAATCGATAGGGAAGTGTCGCGCGCTCTACACCTACGAGGCCAGACTGAATGACGAGCTTACCCTCTCACCAGGTAATCACTACATAGTATAGAATAAAGTCGCTTTCTCTGTCCCTATATCCCTATCTATGCTTAAATCTTGAAAACTACGCAACGGATTTTGATGCGATTTTTTTTAATAGATAGAGTGATACACGAGGAAGGTTTATATGTATAATACACTAGCAAGTCACCCCGGCTTCGCACGGGTAGTTTCTGATACGACACTGATGCTTTACTAACCGCGCGAAGCCGGGGCGGGTAGCTAGTCTATACTATAATATATTAATATTATAAAGCTGCAGAGGATGTTTGTTTGTTTGTTAAAACGCGCTAATCTCTGGAACGACTGGTCCGATTTGAAAAATTCTTTCAGTTTTGGGTAGTCCATTTATCGAGGAAGGCTATAGGCAATGTTTTTTTTTTTCAAAATTAGGGTTCCGTAAGTAAATTGCTATTTTGTAACACAAGGTGTAAAATCGAAAACCTATTTTTGCGTGCGCTGCAAAAACTATTGACAATAGAACAAAATGATGTACTACGGGTTTGTAGATCCCATTAAGACCTACAAAAAAGTCTGCAAAAACATATATCTAGCTATCATGGTTTAATCACAATAACCGATTTTGTGTATCAAATTTGTACACCGTGTGCAGTTTGATCCAACTTGAAAGATAGGATAGCTCACATCTCAATTTATGATCGCAATATTATTTTATTGCAAATTATAATATCGTATGACAAAAACGTTAGGGCAGCAACGTGTGGCCCGTTCAGCTAGTATATTATAACGACACACCTAACTGTAAGATCTCATTAATTTTAACAGGATAGATAGATAACACTTTATTGCACACCAAAAGATAACAATAGCTTAAAACTACAAATCTTAAATAATAAAAAGGTGACACAATGGTCCGTCTTATCGCTATAAAGCGATCTCTTACAGACAACCTTTGGATGGACAAGAAGTATTAGAAATGAGTAATTTAACAATTTTTTTAACAGGAAGACGATGTCAGGAAATTAGAAGACTTTTATATAACTCCACTACTTGCATTGGTATTTACAGCTTGAGAGACAAATAAAATAGCATCTCCTCAGACCAAAATTTCCGTCGTCCATCTACTTTGCTTTTTTTTTATGAGTGACGGGACGAGCTGAGGGCCCACCTGATGGTAAGTGGTGACCCTCGCCCATGACGACAGTAAAACGCGCGACTCAGTATGAGATCCAAATCTTTACTGAGTCGCATTCATCCCGCAGCGTCCATCACCCGAGACGGGGATGATACGTCTCATGCGCATGTGATTTCACCGGCACCCACACCCTTCCACCGGAACACAGTAATCCGAGCACTACTGCTTGGCGGCAGATTCCAGATGCGGTGGCAGTACCTCTTCGGACGAACTTCTACTGCTACTGAATGTAGCAGTAGAACTTTTGCCAAGTTACATTCTCTGTTTACATTCAGCAAGGCTTTGTTAGGTTTATGGAAAAAAAATGATACTCCGTGTTATTTCTCTACTGTCTTTCCAGCAAAATGTTTAAAGCCGCTTAACTTGCAGGTGACGTCATCAATATACACGAAAAACAAGACGATGGCTGGTGGAGCGGAGACCTGAACGGGTGCTACGGAATCTTCCCATCCTCGTACGTGGAAGAGATCACCACTTGCATATGATCGTACCAGTACCTAAGGTTAGGCACTTCTCGCTTGTCGATAGTAGGCCTGCAGTGGGTACGTAAGAGGCTGGCGCGTTACCTAGCGCAGTGATTATAAGAGTAACCATTTTCAGATGCAAGACAGTTCTTATTTGAAAACGACTGGACGAGTCATGTTCGTATGCAATAATGTGTAAAACATGTTTTACACAATCCTTTATAAATGTTTTACACAAAATATCGTTAGGATTGTTCCGATTCAAGCATTAAAGGCGACGATTGCTCACGCACGCGGGACAGACTCTTGTGCGCGAAACAAGCAATAATAAATAATTATAATAAATAATTATTCATAATAAATAATAATATTCATGGACATATTTCACTCAGCGCTATGTTGCCCTAAACTAAGCATAGCTTGTAATATGGGAACTAGATAACTGATAGAATACATTTTAAAGTACTTTTTTTTGTTCGCATACAAATGTTTGTCCTGGGTGGGAATCGAACCCACGACCTGCAGCAATACAACTAGTATTTATTTATTAAATAACGACTCCCAACACAGGTTACTCTGTACATACAATTTGAAATAGGTCTTAGATAGTTGGCCGCAACAGCAACACGAATTTATCAAGTTCACTCAAGCGTCCATGCTTCGATTGAGTCAAAAAATTACAATTGCTGTAGCGTCTACGCTTCGATTGGATCGAAAATCTCGCGCGGTCATCGATCCTATTCACGCTTCAAAAGACACAAATTCAGCTGTTATTAATACTGCTATTCGATACCAGATGCGGGACGTTACAGACATAATTCGCCGCGTGGACCGGACGCTTGAGTGGTCCACATGTGGATTATAATTTATTTGAAAAACAAGCGAACGATTTTTGTTTCGAAATAATCAACTAACGTTATATTAATTAAAAATACTAGCGGCCACTTTTTAATAGGCACCTCGGCAAAAATATGTAATTAATAAAAAATAGGTTCCGATTAAAAACTCGAACGTAGTAATCTTGCAGCCGGATCTCGGACTATACGGCGTCACACCATGATGAAACAGACAACTGGACACAAGTTTGCTTGTCGCAGTTATTAAATGTTTACATGCGTCCAATAACCACGAGGGACAAGTAAAATTAATTTTAAGTTGAAGTGAATATCTGCGATCCAATCCCGCGGAACGTCCGCAGAATAATGAAACGATAGAACAGTAAAAATCACCCTACCGAAACGCATCCATACAAATTTATATCTTCGCTAGATATATTTCTTATCAAAGAAGAAACACAAATACTTTCTTTATTCGAGCCCTCGGATCAAAATGAACTACACCTATTTTGTTCGTGGATAAGAATGAAGCCTATGTAGCGAAATCCGTATTTTTGAAACAAAATGAATTTTGTAATGCAAAAATCGGGAAAATCCTCTAATGCTATATTTGTTGTTAATTTATAGGCCTAGGGCGATATCCATTAAATACGAAACTGATGCACAAAGTAAATAAGAGAAGATATTATTGTAATAATATAAATTATTGAAACCCGTAATATTCGGCTATTTACATGATATTTCAATTTTAATATGCTGTTTACTTTGCTATGAAATGTTTATGAAAATAAATACGTACCGTTTAACATATATGAGAATACAGGTTGTGGCAAGGAATTGTGGCAGGGGCACACCTAATGCCTTATATAGGATTCCGTACTGAAGGTGTAAAGAATGACTCATAACTAATACTACAACACCTGTCTCTATGATAAAAATGATGCTAACTTATGCGAGTTTCCCGTACATATTATATACAAAATATTAATATTTCAAAAACCTAATGCAATTAAAATGTATTTCTGTCTTACCTCCAAGCAACTTGCCACAACCTATATGCACATAATAAGTAGATATATTATATATAAAATATGTTAAAAGATTGTATAATTTTATAGACTGTGTTAATATAAAATTACCTATGTTTTAATTGTGAATTAAAGTATTTAAGTTACTAGTAACACTAAAGATGTAAATTATTAGTTAGTTGTGTCTTGAATTGAACCAAAGTGTTGTTTATCGTGAATCAAAATAAATGAAGTACCTAATCTACTAGTTGTTTTTGTTGTCTCAGCTTAGAAATAGGTAGGTATAAAAAAACTCCAGTTTTACATCAATACTGTTTATTTATATTCCATAGTAATACAATGTTTAAAATTGGTTACAATTACTATGATACTATCCAGATTAAGTTTGCTTCGAAAATTTCTCGCGCAGTCGATGTTACATATCTCATCAAATGTATCTCGGCTACTCTGAAGTTGGCAGCAAAAGGTCAAAAGATATATTGTCCCGTTCCAAGTTTCAGTTCTACCTGACACTTGAGGTGGCATCTCCTGAGCGAGAAAAGGCTAGATATAATGCTAAAAACTACAAACTTTTCTACAATAGTCAAGGGATAAGGACAGTCATTCTAAACAGCGTCGAGTAATAACGAATTTATTTTACATGTTAATATACATGTTACATGAAAACTCGTGTACATGTTTATTGAGTGACAAAACTTCACATCTCTCCTTTCCTTTCCTTCAAGTTTAGTACGCGGTATCCTGATATGAGAGCGTGGTGGCCCAGGGGCATAGACGCCGGCTTTTAATCTGAAGGTAGCTGGTTCAAACCCATACGTGCACGAATGAGTTTTTTCACTTGAATAATTTATATGCGCAATACCACGTTCTCGAAACGGTGAAGGAAAACATCGTGAGGAAACCGGCATGTCTTAGAACCATAAATTCGAGGACATGCGATATCTACCAATCCAGATTGGGCTCCCGTGGTAGATCAAAGCCCATTCACTCTCAATTATCGAGAGTAGGCCGGTGTCCCTGCAGTGGGAACATTAGAGGCTGGTACGGATCCTGATAACTTCCCCAGCTATAGCAATAAGCAAATTTTAGTTCTAAACCTGACGTATATCAGATAAAGGGCCACAAAATAGCCTTGGATATCAAATGAAAATCACACTTCGCTGATTTAACCGAAAGATATGCTTAGTTTCGTGATATCCGTGAATAAATATTCCCGCTGGCTAACCTCCAGCGAAAAATATTCAGAACTACAAATTTTCAACATGTACACGAATTCTGGGAAGTTGTTAACTATGTCGAAGCGTTACATCGGTGTCAGATATTTCTAAAAACAGTTAAAATGTTCTTTTTATTTTTTTTTATTTGGCAGTTTTAGTTATATTGTTACATATATTTATTTTAGAAGATTAAATTAGTTTTACTTCTAGATAAATCCGTATCCATGGCAGTTCCGAATTTTTTAAATAAAAAGGGCAGTTTTCGTTTTACGTCTACTCGGCAGTGAGTTAATCGTTATTACTACTTATATTTTAATCGTCTACTGGCAGTACAACATTCATAAGTCATTAACATTAAAATTTAAACAACATCGTGTCAAGTATATTACGAATATTATTTTACGAATATTTACGTTATTTTTAATCTTTAAACAAATATAAATAACAAAATGCAAGAAGAAATAAAATATAAAACTAATCAACAAAGAAAAAGAAACATACTTCACATAAAAAATTAAATAAGATTTATCTACAATTCAACTGGTGGTTTAAAAACCCTTGCAAGAGGACACCTACGAGACTAGAAAAAATTGAGCTTACATAAATAAAGATACCGGTTAGTACGAAAATTAATTCTACTTACACGATAACTCGTTACAATACTTATAACATTTGAAAGTTACATTAATTACTCACTTAGTTCTAATAGGGCTACATTGAAACGTATTTATGACATCAACAGCAAAATTGTGTAAAATATTTTAAAATGGATAAGCATAATAACAAGCTCTTGTGCTATGTGATTATATATTTTTAATGACCAGATTGTTCGAACTTGATATCCAACAGAGCAAGCCACACAATTTTTTTTCTGATGAGCTCAAAACTACGCCACAAATGTCCGCCCTAACAAGCTAATTGTCAAGTTATGACAAAAATAAATTATTAAAAATAACATTGTGCTCTCAGCGTTGTAAAATCTAAAATAAACTTTGGCTAAAGATATTTTTTTGGAATAATTTTTAATATTAAATAAAAATATCACAAGAGAATAATATTAAATGCTGACCATTTGAAATCATCACATCTCATCCAACGCTCTGAGCCCAGGAAACTTTTGACGACGCCAGGCACCGTATTCTCAACGCTAATCGAATTTATAATTTAATGCGTCTTTGGTATTGTCACTATCCTATTTTGATATTTGGTAGTTGGCATTTGTCACTACCAAATATAAAAATAATTCTTTTTCATCACCAAATATAAATTTATCTTTACCCACAAATGATCAGCCGAATGATTACTACATGCTAGGCATGTGTGCATGGCCAAAAAGATTTTTTAAATGAGCACAGCATATTTACATGCAAAATCACGTGCGACAATTGCGAATGTTGCTAAATTATTGTAATAATGCTAATTAACATTAGAAAATCAGAGTTCGAGAGAACATCGAGGTTTCAAGACCGAATCTTAACATTAGTTTTAGGCAAGTATTTAAACCACTATATAATTGTGCAAATAATGGGCTATAATATATTCATCAAAAATTCTAATGTTTATAGAGAAATTGACTATATTTCATATTAGTTAGTGACAGTTTTTGGAAGTTGAAGCATATATCAAATGTAGTGCAATATTTTTGCATTTTTCTGTGCCTAGTTTTAAATTATTTGCAGAAACTGGATAAGTCATGGCCAGATTTGAATTGCGGTATTCTGTACAAATACACTACGACCTAGCTTCTCAAACTCAGTAGTTATAGAAGATTTCAGACAGTGATAATCCTCCAATGTGCGTGGAGTCGCCAGTTTCATTGATATAAGGATTTTATAGGGAACCTTAATTCGTAAACATAAAAGTGTAAGTCAGTCTCACCTTTCAGTGACACACTCTTACACTTCTAACGACGTCTTCTTCAGATTCGGGGAGCGGCATGTGATCCGATGCAAGTACAGTGAGATGGGTTGAGTCGCTTTGGAGCGTACTGCTTTCGCCGGGTCCCGAGTTCCAGTGATCCGATGCAGCTGTCTTTTGGAGTGCCTGTACATAGTTCTGAAATAGAATTGAGTCATGAAATATATTTACAATTATTGCGTCCGCACCACGGACGCTGCAACTCATTCGAAACGTAAGGATGATATAATTGCGTGGAACAATACTATTAGCCCAATCTTACGCTAGTAGCCGAACGCAACCTATTATCTCGCTGTTTCAAAGCTCGAACTCATTGGCGCTTACTGGAAGGGTCCTATATCCAGCAGTAGGCCAAGATAGGCTGATGACAGGTGATGACTACACATCGAATTATAGGCGACTATGATTTTAGGAACTGGCTCTCGAGTTAGGCTACCGAAACGCACCGAGCAGTATACTTGAGGGCATCGTTTTGCCACTTCCATACCAGCCGATAAACTTACCATGCTAATAGCTCAAACCAAGAAAAATATAAAGACACCGCACTATCAACAAAAATGTGATGCCAATTTTTTTAAAGATCTTTTTGTGTATAGGTTGCCCTGCTGAAAGAAAAAGTCCCTATAATTTGTGAAAAGTTCTCTAACTAAAGACCATTAGTGACTTAACATAGAGGCGCTCTCGGAAATGTAATGAACAATATATAATCATAATGAACCTCGAATTAGAAATAACTTTGAAATATCGCAAAAATAATTTCGGTTCGGGAACAAAATTGGATTACCCTAGGCATTTTGTGTGAACTTGTCTATTTTAAGAGTAAAAAAAGGAAAACGGAATTTTGAGTGCTCATCGAACTGGTGTTGGTAAATTTGAAATAAAAAATAAATAAGGAAATAAAAAGCAATATAGTAGATACTATAGATAAAAAAAAAATATTGACACTATCAACTAAATTCGAAAAAAAATTACATGTCTAGCAAAGAGTATCGTTAATCCAAATTAAAAAAAAAATATTCCTTTATTTCTGAAGTATCGTTTGGACACGTCAAATTACACACACGCAAGTAAACTCGTTAGCATATCCATCTTATTTTAAATAAATAACTACAAAAGTTAACAAATAACTATAAAAGAACCGAAAACAAATCAAAAATATTGAGCAAATCTGAGCTGACGCCTGATATGTCGTTGTAACACTAAGTGCGGTCATGTTTTTGCAGTTACAGCGTAGGTAATAGCAACAAAAATAAAAACGAATTTATGGTAGCAAAGATAGCTTACAATAATTTGTTTATGTAAATGCAGTTGCATTTACTTAATTCTATAACCAAGTTTAGATTTAAATAACACTTGCTTTAAAAACTTGAAGGAAAACTACGTAAGGAAACTTGCATTAGGCCAACACGGTGACCTATAGTCTAAACACCCACCATAGGGGTTGGATGGCTGCACATTCTATTTTGTTCATCTTTCACAAAGTAAAAACCAAAATTTTACTTTCTGTGCTTTTCTGCATCAACTTTTGACCGGCGATAAACAGGTTTAAGAGAAATTACGCAAGAGTTCAGAAAATCAAGATCCCAATAAGTGATGCTTCTTTAGTATCATTAGCTGCTATTGTTTTCAGAATGTCCGGTGTCTATAGTTCCAATACCAATCAATAAGTTTAGAGTTTCAAATTCAAAACTCATTTATTCTCAAGATCTTTTCTTCCTTTAGATCTCAAGGATCAGTACAAACTTGTTGAACTGTCACACACACGCACGGTCGTTATACACACAATGCATCGCTCGAACGAACGAGGACTAACTACCCACAACATAGGTCTTCCTAGGGTGAGAGTTAGTGCACTTACGCGTCCTAAATTAACTCACTCTCTTGATACTCACCTATCTTAAACAGACGTGACTTTTTTATCCTAAGTAATTCAATAAATTACTCAAGCATTTATACGCTGGAGTTTATTTTTTTTTTCGGAATTAGTCTCCTTTATCTTCCGAACCTGAACAAGTAGTGTAGTGATTACGTAGAAATATATATTACCTATCAATGATTGTTGATTGTTCTCGTATAACACCTTCTTGTGAAGGCGCTATCACAAGAAGGTGTTCATCGCATTTATACAGACTATAACATATTTATTTGCTCAAAATTGCGAATGCACTCACTCAAAATGATTAATTTCAAATGGGATTATAAAAAAGAAACAGTTTTTTGAAGTAAGGAGAATTCACTAAGAATGTACTTCAGATTTAAACATAACTTTCACGGAGATGAAAGAAAGTAGAAAGAAAGAAAAAATGTCATAGCTGCCGATGTCATGTTGCGTTGGGTCGTTTGGGGTAATTCGAAATCATATTCTGGTAACATTGGTGCTTTATCACTGCCAGATTAAGGAAGTGCGGGCCCGTAGCAAATTCTAAAGGGCCCTTGATCTACTATGGAATCAAGTGCTAAAAAAATTCAATACGCAGTACGTTTATTTGACATCTCACAATTTTGTTGGTATTTAATAAATAAACACCAACAATAGTATTCTACAACAATAAATTCAAAATGTATACCTCGTCATGAGTTTCACTCAAAAATATTACGCTCAGGCAGAGGATTTGGATATGCGGGGCCCGTAGCAATTGCTACTCTTGATACGTGCTTTGTTTGTATTTGTGTGTGTGACGGCGTGTAATTACTAGTCAGGCGTGGTGGCATGGTTTTTACGGCTTCACTAGATTGTTCGTAATGTTCCGTCATTTTTTTCCTTGGTCTGAGACTAATAGGTAGGGATAAAACGTAAACTTACCTGTGAAATCACATCGCCGTGGGCAGTACGGACTTGGTATAGGTAACGGTATTTCCGCTGGCGGGCCTCTGCGCGCTGCTCTCGGGTTAAACGTAGGGGTTGAGTTGCGGCCCGTCTTTTTTGAATAACGATTCCTGGAATATACGCGTGTATAAATACGATGTTCCATAGAAATAATTCTGTCGGTCATCGATCAAACGAGAATCACTTCTTATTCTTCTGTTAGAAGGTGAATTGTTTACGTCACTGTGATACATTTATTAGGAAGACATTTCATAAAAAAATGTATCAACTTTATATTGTTAACGAAATCAAGACCCTGACTGAAGACGACACAATATCATGAATGCAAAAATATATTTTATTTCTTAGAGTTATTTGGCTTAAAATTACATAAGGTCTCGGTTGAACCATGATCGGTGAATAAACTCAAATAAAAATAAAGGCTGTCAAGGCTGGAGCACACAAGAACTCATTGGTGATTTCGAAATTGTTTTTTTTTTTTTTGTAATCGCTTTACTCATATTTTCTATTTAAAAATACCTATTATAATTATTATTTATTATTATCTCTGATGATATGGTTTATTATATTTGACAGGATGTATCGCGAAGCTCACGCTAGCTCTACTGTTAAACCGAGAATACACATGACTTTTAAATTAGCTAGTTTTGGCTTACAACAAAATGGCATGCTATATTAATAATATGCACAGTATCCGACAATAGAGTGCAGTGCATATTGAGTTTTAAACAGACAAACAGTTATTAGAACAAATGCAAGTTCAGGGAAGAGAACATATAAGGAGAAACAAGTGTTTGGATGTAATGCTACTGTCATGTGCATTCTCACTCTTAAAGTGTGCTCAAGCCTTCCAGGTACTTGGGTAAAGTAAATGATAGGGTTTGACACAGATAGTTCTCTATACAATATGTTCCGAGAAACCATTTCGCAGCCGTATGCGCGAGTAGATAAATCTTTTAAAATGGTTTATGAAACATTATCACAAAAATTGCGCAGAAAAAAAACAATAGCGGTGAAGCACAAATACATACAAAATTAAATATCGCTTTGGTTCTGGCGAATAGAGCATGCGCTATAGAGATATCTTCGGTCGAATTACAGCCAATTGTTCAATAATAATAAATTTAAGTTATTCAATCCTTATCTTAATTTTTAATTATTATTAATTTGATAAATTTTGAAGCACCGACCTGGAAGAAAAGTGTTATCAAATGTCATATTTTGAGCGCAGTACTTATACTTAGGTACCGTATGGGATAACGTAACTTATAACGTCCACAGCCGTGACTTACCTTGTCCTTGTTTGCTTTTTAACACCCCAAGCCAACAAAAGATACAGATTTTCATGAATATCTTTTGCAAGTTGGAAACAATAACACATCAACGACAACAGAAAAGGAAGACGTGCTAAAACGAGACGAAGTGAACTCAATGCAGGACAGTAGTCTACATTTACAGGACGACACAAAAAGCGATGGATTTAATTAGCGCACGCAGCATATAGCGTCTTGTACCAATTAAAGTGCGAGACAGGCTTACGCACTCATGTGCCTAACTACAAATTTGTCGATTTATTCCATTACAAGTGCTACATGGCATTGCTACTTACCAAATTTCATGGTTCCTAGAGATTGTTTTGATTCCGTTGCGAGAGTCAAAATATTTGGCATAATACACAATAGGCGTATGCGACAAAATAAACAGCCGTATCTTTTTATTGCGTTTACTTAAGTTTGATTTTTTTCACTGCTCCTAGGGATGGCAGACCTGAGTATTTGATATTATTAATTTTGATACCTCCACACGTTATTGAGCGCCTCGACAGACAGACAGACGAATTACGAAGTTATGATGAAGAGTTTCCTTTTTGTTAATTTGAGCTATAGGCCCCTTAAGAAGGCGCGCCAGTATTATCGTATTGCTAGATGACGCTATGTGCTGCGTAGCTTGTTGAAAATACAACTATAATACGCATACAGCGGTAATAAAAGATGCGCATTACTATTAGTCAACTCATGTCATGAAAGTCAAGGAATTTACTGCAATGTCAATGATTGTAAATATTCCAAAGAGATTCCAAGATATATATTCTCGAAGAATTACTTAAGAAGTTAAGTAACGAGCTAGTAGTTTTAATAGTACAAACCGCCCGCAACTATAACTTAGACCAAAGAAAATCAGGTATTTTAAAAAAATAGGATTTATTTAACACCACGTTGATTCTGAGTTGACATCTGGTGCTCTCTAAATTGATTACTAACGCCACATATGTTATTAAAATTGTATTCGTGCTTGTGACAAAATACTATACCAATGTAAATAACTTTTATTCACGTACTTGTAGTGAGTTTGGATACTTTTTGGATACATTGGACTTCAAGTAATATTTACAACGACGTTGCTAATAAATTATTACCACATTGGCGGCGTTAAACCGGTTTTTCTTGATAATAGTCGACTTTTAAGAGTGTGCTATCATAGAAGGGGATACCTTTCGAGCTCAAGAGGATTCACTGAAATAAAAAGCTTACACACAACAATTAAGGGGGGCATGCAAAAAGTTATGCGAAAATATTCTCGATTTTAGGTTTGTAAATCTCTTCTCATCTCTTACTCTGCTCTCAAACTATTCTGCTATAACTTTTTGAGATCACTCGTTAAGGCCCCAAGATACTTCTATTATCTTATGGTTGGTGACTAATACGTCATCACTCAAAGTCACTGCATGATGCGAACTTTGATGGAATAATTGAAGTGATTTAAATTGAGGATTTTATATACAGAATATTGAAAAAAAAACGTAAACAGGCTTTATATTTTATAGTGAAAAGTATTGTGATTTTTGTCGTTAACTTAAGCTAAAATATTATTGATAGTTACTTTCTGATATTGAACGTAAATAAAGTTTGTTTCTGTTTGCCCATGCTGCAACACAGGAAATCGCGCCGCGCCGCCTTATAATGTAAATCCCAATAAGTTAAATAGTGTTGAATCCCAAACCCAATCAGCAACGAAGTGAATCAGTTTCATTTTACAGTTAAGTAATAATCAAAAATATTCTTGCATAACTTCCTACTTGCCCTACTTATTAACTTACGTTTCGACTGCAACAGTCAAAACGTCATTTCTATATGAACGGTCCTCTTGGAATAGATCCTCTTGCATACGGGTGTCGTCTGTAAAAGCACTTACCGTTTATTAATTTCGCATGTGGCACTGGCACAATCCATATGAAGTACTGCTGGTCAGAATATAACTTTCCTTGCTAAATAACGCGGCCCAGCGGATCAAGCAACAAGCATGAGCAAGACGACGCACTTTGAATGTTGGGCGTTGAACGCACGATGCCAAAGATTTATATCGATTTCTGTACACATAAAAAAACTAGCAATGAATAGCAGAATTGCAAACGCATCTCAAAGCACACGTTATAGCTCAATCACAAAGGTCGGCATCAGCGCAGCGTTAAACGCCCGTTACTTATACAATTGTTTATATTGTATAACCTACGAGGTCGGAGTAGTTGTGTATATCTAAAATAATTATTACTATCACAAATTATGCTGAACGCGCTTGTGGTCCGACATGAATAGGCATGATGACAAATTTAGAGAAACGTTCTCTTGTACCTACTGCGTGACGTCAAGCCTTTCTAAATTACTTTTAAACATTGCTCAGAATGAATCCGATATTGGTGTGTTTAATATTCTACAATTTATTTATTGAGGACAATTTGATGTAAGTTCTATTCCATTTTTCTTTCTGCGGGCGGATAAGTGACCCTCTATGGTGTCCAAGAATTCAAACCGCCCGAAAACCATGCCACATCGCACATGGCATATCGAATAGCCGTAACCGACATTTTCATTTAAAAAGTACGGAAGCGGTGTGTTCCGAGGAAAACACCTCTATAATCACTTTTGCAACTACTAACCGGGAACAGATAATATAATTTTTAAATTATATTGTACATAAAATATTAAAAGTCAAGGTACTATTCTGCCTATTACATTAAGTATTTGCAAGTATTTGACCTCAAGATAGACCAACAGCCCGTAATGGCGTATTAGGGAAAAAGCAGGTACTCAGCAGTGGGTGTTGCCAGCTGTTTAGATAGGTTTATTTTTAAACTAATATAATAGTAATTCATACAAATAATAATGCGTTATCATTAGATTTATTTAGATAAAATAAATCAATAAATAATCATAAACAAAAACTCATGTTTTGCTTATTTTACTCATAAAATTTTGATGGAACGCCAATTAATTAATATTCCCTGAATTGTATACCCTGAACGATTTGTACGAATATATCACATATAAACTCAGTGTAAAGTTCCTTCAAACAGGTACGATCAGGAGTTCCAATCAAATATAATAGGATCTACAAAATTAGTACTTGTCGTGGGTATCCCTCTGCCTATTATAAAGTTAATAATAATGCCCCTTTTGTTAAACGACGAAAGCGACGAAAGGTATTTACGAAGGCGTGACGTCATTCGCTCTGATTTACAGTTACCATTACAGTTACCATTAAAAATCTTAGTAATGTCGAATTCCATAATAAACAATTTATTTTTGTATTAGCTTAGTAACCTAAGATTTTCATGATTTACGATAAGTATAACGATTTTCCAAAACTGTCATCATCTCTATTCAGGCCTTTATTAATTTATTTTGTAACCTACAAAATAAAAAGGAATTTATGGACCAGTTTATATATATACATATTCTATTAATTTAGGAATAGCATATGATAGGATTAAAAATTATATTAACCTAAAACTTATGAAATTCTATTTAAGTTAATAAAAATTAACATTCCTACCGTAATACTAGCATAAAAATAAATTTACCATCTACAAACGTAATGTAAAACTAGTTTTCATGACAATTTCTATTTTTTATTCGAAAACAACTTTTTACCAATATCGCTAAATATAACGTGGTCGAGCTATAAGTTTTCTTTCGAATGATTTTGAAAAAGGAACGTAAGCGCCTTCCGTATATAATAAAAATAAAAAAGAATTGTTCCATTTGTAGAAATGCAGAGGATGAAAAAGGAAAACCGAAAGTTCTAGCTGTTACGAGAACTCGACAACCGAGAATACATGGAAAATTAAAAAGTAAAATAATTCTTCTGTTAGTTTATTTTACTCTCTTATCAAACGATTTAGTGAAGAGATTCGAGCTTGGACAATCGCAAAGTGAGCGGCTGACTACGGCGCGCGTGAATACGTCGATAATCGGTCCGCAAGCAAAAAAGGTTAGCCTTTCCATTCGGGCTTAACAGAACCACCGTCAAAAGAGTGCTAAATGTAAACCTGTCTAACAAAGCATTTATTAAATAAGTGATTGGAAAAATTAAGGATCGAGAGATACCTACCTGGCTTTGCTAATTTCGATTAATTTCGTATTTTAATAAGATTCATCATGTATGCATAACCAGAATTAGGAGTCCCTCAATATGCCACTGTCTTGACGAAAGCCTTGGCTAATGTAAACTCTAGCTCGACTCGACTCGACAACTAGCTTCGTATAGATCTCATGAAGTCATGATTCAACTGAATATTTATTAATGCTAATGTCGGTATAAATTTGCGCGGTTATATAGTTACAATTTTTTATACACGTAATAAGGATATTATAGGCTAAGAACTAAATGCCCTATTTATATCTATACTTCATAAAAACATTCAGAGTGATCCTAAAAAAAAATGCTAAATGCCATTCAAACTCGCACACTGGAATTCTGAACAATGGTTTGTATTTATTTATCTGCCAATAATGACAAGTGTTATGAACATTTTAAACTACCCAAGAGAAAAGAAAGGAAGAAAAGGTTCAAGAGAAAAACCCCTTAAGTCGAGTACGAGGAATAGTGGTGACAGTGTTTCCTTTATCGTTTGCGTAACTAAGAACGAACAGTATCTAAAATCAAATAAATGATTTTAAAAAAATAAATTTGTATTGCAAGATGTATTACTTGACTCTTAAGGAAAAATCTAACCTTATCAGTTCTGAGCCTATAATAGTAATAAATAATTAAGAACTTTACTTCTAGCAAATTGTGAAATTCGCATTTGTTATAAAAACAATCGCATAGAGAAAAAAATATAAAATCAGCCGGGCAAATACTGGCCTCCACTCGCAAAATCTAAAGAAAAGTTTCTTTAAGTTTTTACATTGTTAGTCAAATTCTGAGAGCGTGAAGACCCAGGGGCACAGACGCTGACTTTCAATCTGAAGGTCTCTAGTTCAAACCCAAACGTAAAATAATGCGTTTTTCCAGTTAAAAAATTTATGTGCGCTATACCACGTTCTTGAAACGGTGAAGGAAAACATCATGAGGAAACCGGCATGTCTTAGAACCATAACCATGTGACATTTACCAATCCGGATTGGGCTCCCGTGGTATATCAGAGCTTATTCACTCTCAATTATCGAGAGTAGGTCGGTGTCCCTGCAGTGGGAACATTAGAAGTTGGTACGGCGATTCAAATTCTTAGTGGGGGCGACAGACACCTACACGAAATTGCTTGTCGATGCACCCTTGCTAACAAAACTACCCAAAAAGAGTTGTGAACAACCTAGGTTCCTAAACGATCTACTCAAAAACAAGCAGTTGTCTATAAACTCATCGATCGACGCCTTATACGATTTTTCAGTTTTTTAGACATGAATTTAGGTGTTCTGTGTTAAAAACGTGCCACGATAGTTGTAGTTATAATTTCGCGAGTAGAAGCCAGGTACATAGGGTAAAATTAACAACACTTACACTTTAGCTAACTTCAGGAGTTACGAATTAAATCACGTACGTTGCTTTTGTCAAAAATTTACGTGTACATAATTTTCGATTTGTGTTGTCAAGGTGAGAGTATTGGTTCTTAAGTTTACCCTTTTTACAGAATCACCTTTTAAAAAAGTATATACTATTTAAATATTAAATTAATTATTGTGAATAACATAATTTTTGAGGGTTAACGTGATATTTACCCTCGGCGCCCAACAGCAACGTTTTTAAATTTAAATTTTGTTTCTATTGTTTTACATGCAATTGCATAGTTTTGTTCATTTGTACAATTGAATCTATGTATAAATACAAGTAATAGAAACAGAGAGGAGAATTTAATTTAATTTTTAATTGGTTTACTCAAATTATTCATGCATCGCGCATGCAATGCTTCGAAATGTTGGGAGACCTCACGAATCATGGTAATTATCTCGTACACTCCTAATAATAAACAACCATTATTAAAAATGGTATTACTACTCCGAACCTCGGTATACAGTGTGTGACGTACAAAAATCCTCATGAACAAAAAAAAACTGCCAGTTACTCAAAGGCCTCAAAGACTTGTAAAATAAAAATTTAAAATATTCTGTACGTTAGCAACATATGTTGGCTGGTTTATTTCGAGAGTGTTAATTTTAATTCAAGTAACTGGAAGTTAGTTTACTTATATACCTTAGGTTATACCCGAATTAACATTGAATATACCATTTTAACAAAATCATGGTTTATATATTACATGATAGATAAAGAACAGCAGAAAGAATATATTTGGCAAATGCGAAGTGGCAAGGCAAAATTATAACACCCTGATTTTAGTAGGAGGTAAAAAAGAGAGCCTAACATCACATCCACTTATTGTTTTTTTAATGTTACGGCATTAAAAAGAACCCTTTTACAAACGACTGAAGTATTGCTGATATAAATATTCTTAAAATCAGGGCCATTGATTAGATAAACTTAATACATAAAATATTACCCAAATTAGAACAAACCATGATATTGCAACAGCATATTCAGAGTTATATTTTCGGAGAGTTAAGTTGTTTATTGAGATTCGCATCAAAGCAATGCTTATATAGCATATTAAATAAATCTAAGAACGGTAGTTAGGACACAAATGAAACTATGAAAATTGAACTTGAGGTTTGCCCGAATATGACTTAATTTGGTAAAAAAATCGTTAAAAGCTTTTAATGAAGCAAAACGCGGTTCATTATTATACGAATTTTGTATCGAGTACATAGAAGACATAAGAAATAAATGTTCATTTAAGTTCTTTCTTTTTTTTTTCATTTTTGTCCCGAACACGCGTCATGAAGAAGCGCGTCGTCTGAAAAAAAAAATAACGCTATGCAAACGGAGTTACGTAAGTTTACTTACTTTGCTCATGGTGGATGCCGCGGCCGGTGAGCGTGCATTGCACAATAATACCAACGATGGAAACGATGCACCAGATGGTGATAAGCCCCAAGGACAAGGGGCAGGGTTCTTCTACGTCGTGCTTGAGTTTCAGCCGTTGCATTACCTGCGGTAAATAATAAAATAAGCATCGAAACGAGACGTTTATAAACAATTCATATATAATTTGAAACTGATCGGAACTATCAGTTTCAAATTATATATGAATTGTATTATACATTAGAGTGTTAGACATATATATATGTATGTCTAACACTCTTTGTGTTTTCTTCTGGTGCAATATATATATATATATTGTATGTTTATGTATATTTCGCATATCTCAGAAACGGCTCTAACGAATTGGATGAAATTTTATATTAAAATAGGGTTTTACTATTTAAGTGTACACGCTAAAATCAAAAGGAGTTTCCTGATAGATAAAACTTGGATGTTACTACATCTGCTAGCTGTATATAGAAACTGGCCATGAGAGAGTATCACTATTATATAATTAGAATTATCAATCGATGAAATAGTATAAACTCACCCAGTTCAATGAAGTTAGTTTGTGATAGTACATGCTGATGCATACCGTCAATAGCGATGCTCCGTAGATTGAAGTCGATATTATGGTCATTACTGCAACAAGACAGCGTATTGAGAGTCATACTTTTATACTTGCGTTTGCCTTCGCTCAAGTTAATGTAGATTTTTAAAGTATAATATATTCTTGGTTGAAAAGTAATAAGGGGTTTCTTACTTGTTCTTCCCCATGGAGGGTCGGATATAATTTGAACAAGTGCTAAACTTAATATTAAGACAGCATGTTCTCTCAGGTACATATTTATTAAAGAAGAATGGGTGATTTAATTGAACGGAAATAAAGTATATTTACTTTGACTATATTCGGGGGGGGCTCAGAGTCCCTACATGTACCCCCTGCGTGGTGTTAAAAGAGCAACAAAAAGTAGCAGCATAACCTGTGCAAAGATTCCCCGAAGAAGTACTGCCTCCATACCTAGTATCTGCTGCTAAACAGGGGTGCGCTTGCATTGCTGTATTCCGGTGGTGTAACATTCGCGTCTCGGGTGACGGGCTCATCGGGGTGCGACTTGGGTTTTCTCATACTTCGGTCGGGACCTAAGTCGTATTGCTGTTGTTATGGGCGGAGGTAACCTCAGATGGTTGTCCTGTCACTTCAGTTACATAAAAAATATACCTATATGATAAGATTGTGGTGTCACTAACCTTTTCTCCTGAAAATGCTCAGCATTCCGGTTGTGATACTGGACATAACCACCACCAACACGTGGAGCCAGCACTGAAACAAATTGCATAAATTCAAAAACCGTCTAATCAATTTATGATCGCAATATTATTTTATTGCAAATTATTTGTCTATTATTTGACAGTCACAATTACAAAAACGTTAGCCACAGCAACGCGTGGCCGGCTCAGCTAGTATACTTATATAAAATAATTTTGTGCAATGATCAACCAGTTACGATGTACGTACCTATAGTTTAAAGACTCCCTATAAATTCTTAGTTAGCTCACCTTGTGGAGCATAATTTCAAGATTCGACCAATTTCCTAAAATTTCTTAGTATCACGATAATTATGGTTATTGGCAAAATTGCCAAAAAATTGTTATTTATTCGTTCATAAAAAGAAACAACTTTTGGTATCTTAAAACTTACTTTTTTCTTAGCTCAATATGTATTCAATAAAAAGCACAATAACACCAAATCTATCCACAAGACCGACTAAATTAGACGTTCTGAAGAGTTAAAAACCTTTTACGAAGATAAGAGATACCCTTTATGCATAACGCATTTAAAAAAAGTTTATTGACACATTCAAACATTTTTAAAGACAAAGTTCTCGATGAGTATAGAAATAAACATTTATTTCATTTCGACACACCGTTTCTAATGGTGTATCGTACATGCCTAATTCTCAGGACTAGAGTGCCTAAACTAAACCGTAGACTGGGTTTACAAAAAAATTTGGTGCAACTTCTTTTTATGATAATAAAGAAATGAAACATTAATCAAACGCGACCTAACACACCCTAAAGGCTTTGCACCGACCTTCTAAATACCCTGTATAATATAGAACGGATATCCGCCATAATATCGTATATTCCGTGGAAATTTAAACCTTTGACCGTCCACAAGATACAAGGTACTATACCTACCTGCCTACATAGACTGTAAGCAGTACTGAAGTAATAGGATTTCCTTTTAACCTCAAAGGTTAGTCTACTCTAAGTACGGAGCCTCTAGAATACTACACCATATTAAGTCAACTTAAGCGTAAAATGTTGAAAATGTTTATTGTATCCGTATTTGTAATTGATATATTGGACAGTTTTAATTGACCGGAATTAATATGATGACAAACGAATGGCTCGACCACTTGTTTGCTATAGGTAAAATCTCGTGTTTCTCGCAACAAAATAATTTCGGTCCTTCACTACTCTTTCAATAACTGCAGTGTTTAATTACCCAAACATTTTGAACATCAATTATCGAGTAGGATGCGAGTTATTGTGAAAAACATCGGCAATTTAACTGTCAAAGTTAACAAGGCCATTAAAATTTCCCGGGTAAAAGCTTCCGCATCACTAATTATGTTTTATTTCTTTGTTGGATATCTGGCATAATAACAAATATTCTGTGCAAATATCAACCGAATATTACGATTCGTAAAGACTGACCGATACCGTAGGCTTAATACTCAATACTCATTTATTCGTCCTTAGGAATACTACTGAACACTTGGTTATGTCAAAAATGATGGCTTACATAGCCTAAAAAATAACAAGAAATAAGAAACTAGAAGCAGACAAGACAAATTAGTAATAGTAGCAAACAAGTATCCTTTTGTATCAACAAGAACAGAATTTGCAGAAACAAACATGTCTTAGAATCAAACACTCGACTCATGTAACCTGTACCCATATTATACATCAATGCCTATACCAATCCCTGATAGTACTCACGTTGTGGATTAAAATCAATTCACCATCGTGTGTCGACAGTAAGCCTTCAGTGGAACCATTAGAGGATGGTATGGAATAGTCATGGTGAATAGATCAGGTATTCGTAATCCTTCAGTCGGCTTTCAGCTGAATGAAGCCTATGATTGGCAATTGCATTTCCCCTTTGAACATATCTATGCGGTAGCTCATCCTATTATAATATAGCACGACACTACCTAATTGCAATTATTGGACAGCCAATCGGACAGATCCAATCCCTGGTTTGCTTAATGATGTTCTAAATTATACCAATAACTAAATATCACACTTATACGATGTTGATACTCCTTCACACTCAAACAACTCAACGAATTTATATGAAATTTGGTACCAGGATAGCTTATATCTTGAACTAACACATAGACTATTTTTGATCCCGAAAAACCGCGGATAACACTACTACTTCAACATAAACAACGTTAATGCTACTTTTTTGTTATTTCTCGGTGAAAACGAAACGCGTCAGAAAACGAGGGATACTTAAGTACGAGGACCGAAAAAAAAGTATTGAACCCATTGTTTAATTTTGCACAAAGAAATGTCATCAAATATCACCACTGTCGAAGTGTCAAGTTGAATAGTATGATGGAATTTTATAGTTGCCGTTTGGATTTGAACCAGCAACTATCGAATTGCAAGTTGGGACGCCAACGTACTACATAAAAATGAGGCAAATTATAAAAAACCAAGAAAGACTAATTTCCGAAAAGGCAATAGACCACTTTCATTTTTCCGAAATGTCCACAAACTGATGACTAAGTAGTCACTCACGACTAATTACAAAAATAAATAAAGAAAGAACAGAAAACGCAAAGTAATATGAAACGATAAATACACTCAAACAAAACTATTTCGTGAGAGTAACTAGATCCAGATTTAGCTATTATGCTGAACAAGGCACAGCAACAATATAAATTTAATTATAGGCAGCTTGGTACAATGACGACTGCATGGTTCGGACACACCGATCCTGTAATGGGTCAAATCCAGCCACCAATTTTGCAAAAATGCTCAATTTAATTTACCTCTAAATCAATTGTTCTGTCCAGTTCAAAGATCGAATTACCAAGTGATAATAGAGTACGTTTGCGTTTCGAATATTTTAATAGGCGAGATTTTTAATATAGCTACTTTAATAAGTATTTCATAAGATCAATACAATTTAAATTCCGATCTAATTTTCTGATGGATTTAGCCGAGCTTCATGCTAACGACAGGATTTGACTAAAATTGATATCTAGCTAAATGTGACTCGAAGGGTTTGACCTTTTTGAAAGTGAAAGAAAGGCCAAGGGTACCTAGAGGTTATCTCACAAAACAAATGGCGTAATAACAAATTTGCCGAGAAGTTCGCACTCAATATTCTTGAACTTAGCTGCTCCGTATTCACGGCGGCTTTCAATCGATTTGCGTGAATGCGAATTTGAAGGAAATTTTTAATATTACTATCAAAAATATCTATGTCACAGATAATCGTTAATCTATGTTGGAAATGACCAAAATAACGGTTATTGTTTTTTAGTTCGAAAAAAGTAAAACACCCATTTAAACACAAATTTTCGATATTAATATCCAATCTATTCGTATTTGAAAATTGATTGTATTTCAATAGCAATGTGTATAATTTTAGGGTACTTCTTCAGAAGTGTTGCGCGCATCGGATCGTGCGATCGGGGTTAGCGAGTTAGCCTATTACTTAGTAGAATCAGTCATAATAATGTCAGATTTTGTTTTCTATCGCTTGGTTTATAATCGATATAATTCTTTGTTATTTATAAACACAATACATAAAGTTTAAACATAAAGCTCTAAAAAAAGTTCAGTATTCAGTAAAAGCAACCAAAAAGTAGCAGTAGAACTTGTGTCAAGTTCGTCCGGAGAGGTACTGCCACCACATCTGGAACCTGCCGCCAAGCAGTAGTGGTTTGCTCCACCCAGGGGGTACGTGTAGAGAATCAAAGGGTACACACCTACGCGAGCAACTGGACCCCCCCCAAAATTGGTTAGTGGTAGATTTAAACAACCAGATGAGGCCGGGACTCTATTGCTATAACTTAGGTCTCGGAGTCTCACTGCATTATGCATTGTATTGACTTAATACATTAATGCATGTCAACAGATGCGAGTATCTGGCTCGACCTCAGGCACAAGGAGGTACACCGGTTCCAACAAACAGCTCCGACATAGTTACTCAGTTATCTATGAACCCGAGCGATGTAGGAATTATCATATTACCATGTAGGCAAAAAAAATATCCCAACACCTAACGCTTCACCGCTAACTGAATCACGGAATACGGAAAACGACTTATTCCCCAAGTACTCCAAATTTATTTCCCAAACTGCTCCACGAAGGAGTTGCATCCTAAACTGAAATGCAATATTTTTAAGTAAGCAATTTATAATATTTTATTCTTTGGAGTAGTTTGAGAATCAATGTATGGGATTCTTATATTTTTAGAACAAAAGAATGGAGTACTATGGGAATAACCCCGGAAAAATAGGCTAGTAAAAAATGATTTTAAAACGTGTTTGAAGTCATGTTTACGTTCCAGAGCTTAAAGGAAGAATATAAAGAGAATTATTGGGGCGTACACTTTTGGAATTACAAATGAAATAAAGCTACTGTAAAATGATATCAGGGAATGCTGTTTGAAAACAAAGAAATAGTAAACAAACAGCAATAATATTCCTATTACAAAGCTCTTTTCTTAAGACCTGAAGCTTTGAAAATGTACAAGAGTTTTCAAGTTGAACAATAATAACTCGCGGAAAGTGATCTGGAAGCGTGAAAAATAAGGAGTGAAATTAATATCTTTTGATAAGTTCAACTGCAAACGTTTCTAGGTACCTAAGTATTTCTTCAGAATATTCCGTACCCGAAATATAAAGGGAACCCTAAAAACAGGTCTTCAACGTTTGTCTCTCCTTAATTTGAAGCGTTCTAACTTTTGCTATTGCAGCTTAGCAGTAGAGTAGTAGGTACACTTGCATTGGCAAATTCCGGTTCGAAGGATGTGAGGAGAAGTTCCATCTTTATCACTCACGTGCAATGCAACGCAACCTAGGATATTTCTGTATTTCCGTAATTAAGCTCCCTCTAAAGCGATAAGACCGCCCATTGTTTCAAATTAATTTGTAATATTTATTTTTAAGATTACTGTTATTTATTTATGAGCAATAAAATGTTATCTATTTTATCTTAAGCTGAAGGCCAAAGACGAATAGCTGTTTTAGGCAGAGGATACGGATTAGACAACTACATCAATTATATAAAAGCAAAAACACATATTTTTCAATGGCAAAAGTATTTTTTTTACTTCTTTGTTGCGATTATTTATCTCTACTAGAAATGGCGAGTATCGTAGTACGTGGTAAATCTCTGGTTTGCCGCCGTAATGGCTTTCTTTTGAAGTGAGAGAAATCTAATAAATAAATTTGGTCTTTCTCCTTTGTCTTGTATGAAAGTTTACGTGAAACGTCAATACCATACGTACTTAAAATTTTTCGTGTGCTCTTAGTTGCACGGAATATGTAATCAATCACTAATTACATTGTAATATTCCCGCTCCAGCCAAGATACCCCCTGCACGTCAGCTAAGCCCATGAATACACATCAACATCATGTATTAATTGTCGATAGCAAACAGGCTCCTGCCAACTCTAAGACATTCAATGATGACGTGACGGCCCTACAAAATTCGCGTATATTTGATATTGTATTAACGTTACACTGCTGTGTGCAGTAGGCAAATACCTAGCTACATTTGTATTGAGCGCCGAGATCCACGCAATATCTGTGAAAAAGGTGATCTAGGTTTCGAAGTCAGTTTACTGACATCAATAAAGTTTCAGCTTTGTCGACATTGCTTAGACACTGGACTTACCGGTTAACTTAAACTTTAAAACAAATTTGCCTCTCAGTACAAATAAAGAGTCTCATATGAATTACAAGTTGCTACCTACTATCACAGAAAACATTCAGAACGAATCTCGACATTTATATTAGGAGTACAAATAAGTTTCCGCCGTTTTTTAACACAAATTAAATATTTATTGTAGAAGAACGGTAATATAAATTTAATCAAAATATTGCCCATCACTTGCAACCACTTTTTCCCATCTCTCAGGCAGCATTCGAATCCCACGTCTGAAGAACTCCTTGTCTTTTGAGGTTATCCACGAATCAACCCAATTTTTGGTATCCTCATAAGATGTGAACCGCTGCGCCGTCAGAGCATGTGCTACGGACCGGAACAGGTGATAATCGGACGGTGCAATGTCTGGTGAATACGGCGGGTGGGGTAACACTTCCCAATCAAGTGTTTCCAAGTACTTTTTCACGGGAGCCGCAACATGTGGACGAGCATTGTCATGCAGAAGAATAATTTTTTCGTGTCTAGAATAGTATTGAGGGCGTTTTTCCTTCAGAGCTCGGCTCAATCTCATCAATTGTGTTCGATAGAGGGCTCCAGTAATTGTTTCGCTCGGATTAAGCAACTCATAATACACTACACCTAGCTGATCCCACCAAATACACAGCATAAGTTTTTTTCCGTGAATATTCGGTTTTGCTGTTGATGTTGACGCGTGGCCAGGTAATCCCCATGATTTTCTTCTTTTTGGATTGTCATAATGTATCCACTTCTCATCACCAGTTATGATACGATGTAAAAAACCCTTTTTTTATGTCTAGCTAGCAGCATTTCACTTAAGCATCACTTAAGCGTTCAATATCTCTCGGCTTTAATTCGTACGGAACCCAATTTCCTTGTTTATGAATCATTCCTAATGATTTTAAACGATGTGAGACTGCTTGCTGAGTGACTTCTAATGTTAGAGCAAGTTCTTTTTGTGTTTGAGATGAATCTTCCTCCAATAATTCCTCCAATTCTGCATCTTCGTAAATTTTTGGCCTTCCACTGCGATCTTTGTCTTCTACGTCGAAATCACCATTTTTAAACTTTTGAAACCACTCTCGACACGTTCTCTCACTCAAAGCAACCTCACCATATGCTTCTACGAGCAATCGATGCGCCTCAGCAGCAGATTTCTTTAAATTAAAGAAGTAAACTAATATTTCCCGCAAATGACGCTTACTTGGCTCAAATTTTGACATTTTCAACTTATAAAAATTATATTTTACCAATATAAAATCAATGATATTAATAGGTTATGTTGTTCTTGAATGTCCAAACTATTTTTTAAGCCGGTTATCATCTGCGAAAGCTAACCGAAACTCCGTGCCGCGCCATCTACAATAAAACGGCGGAAACTTATTTGTACTCCTAATAGTTTGTTCTGTATCAAACGCTTATTTTAATGTATCAAGTTTCTGAAGCTTGTCCCGCTGAAAGGGTGTGGGTGCCGGTGAAATTATAGGTACATGAGACGTCACATCCCCGTCTCAAAGTACGAATTCAGTAAGGAAAGATTGCATTTATTGGTAACTACTTTATATCAGGTGACGCGTAAGCTCGTCGGGTAACTTTTATCGCGAAAAAATAATAAACGCAATTAATAATTCCTCTGTACCTATTTATGAATGAATACTATGTAACTTTACCCATCTAGTAATAATTCAATATTGTAATAGGTGTGTGAATATGACTCCGCCCCTTTTTGTCAAAATAAAACACATTTGTTCGCTTACAAAATTAAAAAAAAAATTATTGAAAGTATGCTCCATCTGCAGCTACAACCTTCGCCCATCGTTCAGGTAGTTTTCGTATTCCTTGCTGGAAGAAGTCCTGGTCTTTTGAGCTTATCCAGTTGTCAATCCAAATTTTGATACTTTCACATGAAGTAAACTTTTCTCCAGTAAGGTCTGTCTGCATCGTCCGGAATAGGTAGTAATCCGAAGGAGCTATGTCTGGTGAATATGGCGGGTGGGGTAACACTTCCCAGTCCTGTCCCTCTAAATATCTTTTTACGACTTCTGCGGTATGCGGTTTGGCATTGTCATGCTGAAGAACTAATTTGTTATGTCTATTCACCCATTCTGGTCGTTTTTCTTCTATGGCTCGCTTCAAACGCATTAGTTGTCGTCGGTAAACTTCTCCATTAATAGTTTCAGAGGGTTTGAGCAACTCATAATATACAATACCTTTCTGATCCCACCAAATACAGAGCATGACCTTGGCACAGTGAATATTTATTTTTGGCTGTGATGGGCCTGGTTCGCCTGGTTTCACCCAAGCTTTTTTGCGTTTAGGATTTTCGTAGTGTATCCATTTTTCGTCTCCTGTGACTATCCGATGCAAAAATCCTTTTCTTTGCTGTCTTTGAAGCAGCATTTCACAAATGGTTTTCCGACGTTCCATGTCTCTTTCTTTTAAATCATGTGGAACCCAGTCACCGGCTTTTTGAATCATTCCCATCATTTGTAAACGCTTTGCAACAGTTGAACGATCAACATTTAATGCTGCAGCTAATTCTGATTGAGTTTGGCAAGAATCTTCCGCCAATAATGCTTCCAATTCAGCATCTTCAAATTTTTTTGGTGGTTTTCCATATTCTTTATCCTCAGTACTAAAATCGTTATTTTGAAATCGTCGAAACCATTCCTTGCAAGTTGTATTAGACGGAGCATGCTCACCATAAATCTCCACAAGCAAACGATAAGTTTCCGCTGCAGTTTTCTTCGCAATAAAATAATGTAATAACACTTCCCGCAAATGACGTTTATTTGGAATAAAAACCGACATTTTCGAAAAGGTGAAAACAATTGTTGCTTACACTTCAACCAAATATCATAAAATGCGTTAGATAGCCGACATTCAGTACTATCGAATACAAGTATGGTCATTTATTAGTACACGTAAACAATACTAAAAACGACATCTGTTGAGAAAGGGCGGAGTCATATTCACACACCCAATATTTATACAATAATATATATTGAATCGTTTTAATCGTTGTTTTGAGCTAAACATGCTACTTGAGCTTAATAGCTATTTGCTTTGCTTACTCCCTCGGAAATCGGAGACCTGAAAGGACCTAATCCTACTGTTGAATGGCAGGACTAAAGGTATAATCACTTACCGTCTTGTGTCCCTTGTCAACGTAATAGTTGAACAAAGTCAAACAAACGATGCTTCCGATGAAGCCGCTGTGCAGACCAGTCACGATCATGCCGACGGCTTGGACCGCCGTGTTGAGCATACCGAAGAGGATTCCGATGATAACAGCAACGGCTGCAAATTTAGTTTCATTACACTTCTGCATCAAGGATCACATGTGAGGGAAGGAACAAGGAAGAAAGGCTTTATGCCCCATTAATTTTTATTTTATATATATCAAATATTATTTAATTATTACTACTGCTGTCTATTAGGCTCGATAAACTCATTATTTAGACCATTACATAATAGATAATAAAAATGACAAATCAATTCAGACTTATTACAATGGTAGAAATACTTACTAATGTTTAAATTTTGTGACATTAGTTTTTCTTGTTCACAGATGGAATAGGTCGCAACTGAGGCCATCGTAAAGGCGGTTATAAACAAACAGAAGCGGTAGCAGCGGTATCCTGAAACAAAAAAGAATTCAGAAATCGAAAAATCCGTCGTCACATATTTATGAAGGAATCAAATGGCAGGATGGAATAATTAAAGTTTTTTTTTTTCGATGGAATAACTTTGCAGGTGCATCTTTTTGGATAAAAGGTAAGGTATAGTAAAAAACTGAACTTTTAGATCATAATAGAAGGTAAGTTTTCTTCTAAATTTCCGGTTCCCCAATAAATAGTTCCAAATATGAGACAACCAAATGGAATTGAAACTAAATTGGTATGATATTAGAACGTTTTGTCTGTCATGTCTATTACATAAAAATCTAATAGACAGTGACAAACAAGTAATTGTTTTAGAAAAACGAAAGTACTATCAAGTTCATCTCTTATTTCTCGCCCTTAAAGCACACCCTATCATTTTAAAAAAGAAACATCCCAATGGGTATACAACGGACGAAGAAACAAGTCACAGAAAATCAAAATACGCAATTTCGTTTACTGGGATGATATTTTGAACCGATTTTCATAATTTTTTTATGGGATCAATTTGAAAGTACAATATATCCTATCAAAGAAATTTCCAAATCGGTTGATAAATGACGGAGTTATGCGGTAACAAACATAAGAAATAAAACTAACTGTAGAACCGATTTTGATAAAAAAATTATGGGACCAATTTAGCATTTTTTTTCCAAATCGGTTCTTAAATGACGGAGAATTGAGGTGGCTCCGTGGCTTAGTTGGTAGTAGCCCTGCCTTCGAAGCGAGAGGTCCCGGGTTCGATTCCCGGCCGGGGCGGGGCATACTTTGTGTGGTAAGCATGAAGTTTGTTCTCGGGTCTTAGGTGTTTGTCTTGTATTTCTGTGTTTGTCATCTGCGACACAGGAAATCCGAGCGCAGAAGTATGAGTGTGTAAAAGTTAAAGTTTATATAAAAAAATACAACCAAATTGATGACCTCCTCTGGAAGTCGGTTGAAAATGAAAGAAAACTATATATTCAATTTAGCCAGGTTTAGATTCTAATGGGACAGAATAATTATTATTTCGTTTGTTAATACAAAAGAATACATGTACTCAATATGAGTTGCCCAACGAGCCATAAAACGAGCCAAGCTAGGCGTCCACCTTGTACCGTGTACCGAACTTGAGATTCGACGTTGTGCCAAATTTGAAGACGCACGAATACGGATTGCGAGACTTAAGTAGAGATGGCATTTCGATAGGCCAAGTACCCATAATGGAGGCCAAGATATATGCGTCAACCTCAAAACAGATCACCAGCCCATTGGTTGGACGACATTATAAAACCAGTAGTAACACAATGGACGACAATCACCGGCAACAGTAGTGTGCTATAGAAGAGGCCCACACTGAGCAGTGGCCGATCTGATTAGATAGATACATTAATACATGTTTCCATATGTTACAATAAGATAACAATAAAAATGGTTTGACCACGTGTTTGCACGGGCTGGCTAAGACTGCAATGCTATTTGAGTCTTATACTAAAAGACTTCCCTGAACTTATGACAAAATGACGCGTAAAAATACATATATAGAACTGTTGAATACTTACCACTAATTATATAGACAAAACTAACAACGAAGTAAATGCACATGATGAACATTATCAGTATGTCGTCAGCAACATAAGGGGGGATGCAAGGTGCTGGCATTCCTTCTTTTGGCGTCATATTCGTTACGGGTAACATACGGACGGGCGGGGTTTTGGCCATACTAAGGCCTATTTCTAGTTGAGGCTGGAGCTGATAATGTCGGGAACCTGAAAAGAAAAAAAAATTAGTTATACTGGTTTAAGTTTCTGGTGAAGATGAATTAGCTCACTTCAATGAGGCACATTTTTGCACGGGGTTTCTTTTTATGAACATGAAATGTAAAACAAATGTCTAAGTAGAGAGTTTTGCATAAATATACCAATGATTCCCACACTAGGCTAGGCCTGTATCGTGGGAAACAACTAATAATTAACAGGTTAATAATATAAACGCCTCACTTGAACCAAAATAAAACTTTAGAATAAATGATAATAACTAAAGTAAATAATAACATGGAACTAAAAATCAAATTAAAGGAAAATATTAAACCTGAGAACTAATGGCAATGAAAAAACAAAAAGCTACCTAAGAGATCTTAACAAACATTCCTTCCGTTTCGTCATACGATAGATTTAACAACCAATCACGGACAGCCGATTTTACGTGATAAATGCTTAAAGTCTACGCAACAGACCGTTTCCGCGCGAAATATAACATATATTTTTTTTTGTGTGGAACCCTAATTTTCCTAATTTACTCCTTATAACATCACCTGTCTGCCTGTGAAACTCCTGTCAAAATTGATTCACCGTTTTGGAGACTTTTATCCCCTCTCCTAAGGAAACGGTACTGAATTTCAGCATAAAAACTATCCAGTGTCCTATACCGTAGCATTACTTCAATTCATGCCAAGTTTCATTTGAATTCATTCAGTAGCTTCGGCGTGATGCGCGGCCAAAACTGAGGGTTGTGTTGTCTGTAATTTCTGAAGTACAAAACCGATGACATTGATAAGTACAAAATCGATGACTCCGACACCAGCTTTGACAAAATACTCACGCGAAGAAATTCACTCACGCAAGATATAAAGGAAAAATCAAAGTTCGAACAGTATTGATCGAGCACAGACTGATCTTGACTTACTTTAAACTTTGATTTCATTCAACGAATTATATTATTTTCACGGCCCAAACTCGTAAAATTTCGCAATTGGAACCTATCACTAAAAACGGTGCTGTCATCAATACACTTAGCATAGACAATAAAGCTATATTACCTTTTTGTCTTACTTGCTTCGCCGGGATAATGCTGTTGAAAAATTCATCTGGAAAAAATAAATAAGAAACATTAATCAATTTTAACGAGTAATCAAAAGAAATCATATGATCATTAAATTATAAGGGTATTTTAATCAAAAATACATAGAATATGGGTCAAAGTAATGTTAGCTAAATGGTACGATAGATCATGTCTGTTGTATGGGAGCCCCACTTAAATATTTATTTTATTTTAATTTAATTATTTTTAATATTTCAAGCGTGTACCTGTTGCCGTTATCAATATCGAACAAAAACGAACAAAAAATATAAATCCCGTTTTGTAGGAGAGCCCCCTTAAATTTTTATTTTATTGTTTTTTAGTATTTGTTGTTTAAGCGGCAGCAGAAATACATCATCTTTGAAAATTTCAACTCTCTATCACGGTTCATGAGATACAGCCTGTTGACAGATGGACATAGTTCATAGTTCATTTATTGATAACAAATATGGTTACAGGTCAAAAATACAATTCAATTCAATTCAATATAAATTAATATTAATAAAAAGACAAAATTAGGGCTATACAATTCCTGTACTACCACAAAATTACAATATAAATAATACATTACACATCATAATCACAGAAAGACATACAGATGGACAGCGGAGTCTTAGTAATAGGTCGCGTTTTGCCCTTTGGGTACGAAACCCTAAAAAGAAGTTTAAGTTACGAGCCCCACAGAAAAGATGTTGGCTGTTTGATCTATTTAGCAAAAATAACTAGACCAAATATTTCACATGCAGTGGGAGTAGCTAGCCGACCGAAAACTGTTCTGCAAAAGACCGGTTCAATGTTAAAATAGGTCATAACGTTGAACCGGTCTTTTGAAATTAAAA
Source organism: Aplocera efformata (assembly GCA_921293045.1). Taxonomy (NCBI): domain Eukaryota; kingdom Metazoa; phylum Arthropoda; class Insecta; order Lepidoptera; family Geometridae; genus Aplocera; species Aplocera efformata. The sequence goes on along the minus strand of OV121038.1, from coordinate 14,876,213 downwards.
TAGGTGAGGTCTTAGGGTATTCAGATATGCAAAAGACGTATCAAGAAGATCGATTACTGGATAAGTAATAAGCAATGCATCAAAACATATCAATACCATACAAAAATCTTTATTTCACAACAAGCAGAAAAAGTATTAGATTACTCAAAATAACGATTACAAAAACTGTCGCGAGCGCTAACGCTCTACGAGATTAAAGAAATTCTAATATATATAGAAATTCTATATTTGAGGAACTCTTACAATTTTGAAGAGTTCCTCAAATATAGAATTTCATCAATTCTATATTTGAGTTAAAAATTAAACTAAAAGAAGAAATTTTAAGACAAACCAAATAATAAGTAGCAATTTTGGGGGGCTTGCGTCCCTACACGTACCCCTGGGTGTTGCCAAAGGAGCAACTAAAAGTAGTAGTAGTAGTTTTTTTTTCTCACCTGTCAAATAACCTTTACAACCATTTTCTTCATCGCTTTTGTTTCATTTCAAAGCTTAGAGTAGATGTAATTAGAGTATTATTACGTTTATTTGTCACCATTAAATAGTACATTTACTGAGCCTGCATGCTACCCATTTTAGTGTACCCTCTTGTTTATATCTGTCATGTCACCTGTCCACAGACTATTTACTACCTGCGTATCACCTGTCTGCCAAAATAATCCCATTATGGCACTGTTAGCACTATGGCACGGCACTTGTCATTTTGTATTATGTCTTAAAATTGTTTTTTTTTAGTTATTTTTATATTTATTCTATAATTTATTTTTTGTGAAATGTTGAACTGTGTTATGTAATTGACGCTTGTTTGTCTGTTTATTTTTTATTTATCTAATTGCCCGTGATGTCAACCACCTCCAGGCTCTAGCAGAATACCAGCGTTGCACTGCCCGTCAGTGCAACACATGCTGAGTTGGGTGCCTTTTGACTCCGTAAAGTAGGTCTACTAAATATATACTGTATTATTATATATTTTTTCGTTGTTATATTTTTTTCTCTCTCTTTTCACTTGTTATTTATAGTTATGTTGTTTATTATTTTTACCTACTTTTTGTGTTGTCAATAAAGTCTTTTTCTTTCTTTCTTTCTAGAACTTGTGCTAAGTTCGTCCGGAGAAATAATGCCCCCACATCTGGTAATGTACTGCTAAGCAGTGATGCAGTTGTATTTCTGTGCTCCAGTGGAAGGGTGTCGGTAACGGTGAAATTACAGGTGCAAGAGAACCGTTGACATGGTATCCTCAATTATGTAATCAATAATAAATTCCATATGTATTTTTCGCTGATGAAAACAAACAATAATAAATATGATGACTCATTCTGGATCTAGAACGAAGACTGGTAAAATAAAGCTAGGGTCGCTAAAGAAACCTAACGAGACATATACAACGACAGAGCGGGAGCAATTTGAATTGTTGCTACAAACACAAGTTCCGGATTGCACCTAGAGCAACAAAGTCAGCTGGGAGACTGAGAAACCACATGCAGCCGTATGGAAAATTATCAAACTCCATTTTCACGGAGGATTCGCTAATTTGGGCTATTAAAACTTTCCAACCATTCAAGGCAGCAGGCACGGACGAAATATTTCAAGCCAAATATTATTATTCAAATATTATCTATTAAGTTGTCAATGTAAGAGACATTGACAACTTACAAAAATAAAAATAAATTATAAACCGCCATTTATAAGAGCTGCATTGCTTGGAAATACATCCCTTACTCGTGGAGGGAGTTTACAGTACTTCCAAAACCAGGTAAGACCGACAAAAAGCTACCGCAATTTTTAAAATAAGTACAGTCACTCTTTTCTCTAGCTGAGTTCCCTGAGCTGTCTTACGTCAAATACATTATGGGCCGCATTGAAAGCGGGTAGGTACTAAAAATCTGATATCTTTCTATTCTTTACCTATAATCTTATTCGGACTATTATTACCATAAAAATGACAAATCATTGCAGCCTTTCTCAACTGATGTTTGGTAAAAACAACATCGTTTTATTGTAATTTATATAAATAGCTCTTATATCTTGTGGTCTGATTGTCAACCAACTTCCGAAACAGGAGGATATTCGTTCGGTTTTTTATTTTTTTTATTATTGTTACTACGGAACTCCGACATCAAAATCGGTTTGGTTTTAAATCAAAATAAGTAAAAGGATATGTCATCCAAGTAAACAAAATTGCGTATTTTGCTGTTGTGTTAGAGAGCAGTCTGAGCGGTGTGATGCAGTGGGCGTTGAGTGAGTGCACAGTTCCCTAGGAAGCCCCTCATCCTGCTCTAGATATCAAAGTTCTCCCTGCTAAATTGGCACTTGATATCTATCTAGAGCCAATTGAGCTCGCTCGTTTTAGTATTTAGTTATAATCGAACCGAGCATTCAACCAGACTTAGGATATAAACTAAAAATTGCAATTATGAACACAAAGCTGATTTGTCGATGTTTTTTTTTGGACGTAATACTGTAGTTTTATGGCATTACCTTACAGGATTTATAAGCCTTTCTCAGGCACCAGTCTCTCATAAAATAGGTTTACCAGCTACGCTTAAGTTGATAACCTTAATTACTGTAAACTAACTTTCATGGAAAGAATATTCATATTATATTTATTGTTACTGCTACAAATACTTTATTCATACTTTATAAAAAATTGAACAAAATGTAATTTGACTTTTTGCTTGGGATAACTTTTTATATCATTGGATAAGTTTTTGCAAAAAATCACAAACAGAAGATGTGTTTTTTTTTTTTGCAAAAAGGTATCAAATAGTTCCCAAAAAGTTATCCCAAGACAAAAGATAAATAAGAAGACTCAGTTTGCCTATCTTTCTGGCTTTTTGATCAATAATTAGGCAATAAATTTTTGTTATTGAAATTTTGGTGATTCACAATGCATTTGCAGAATTGTGGTGGAGGATTTAAAATATTTATTTCGGGTTATGAGATAAGTATATATACATGAATGTTAGTATTGAAAAAAAATGAATTCGGGTAATAATTACCGAATTAATATATTACAATAAAAAAAGGATGGGGTCTTGTATGTTTAAACACGACCTGCTTCATAGTAAACAAATTTGTATAAATTTTCATTTCATACTATTATGAAATTTACAGAAAGGCAGGTTGAAAATGTCGATAGCAATAATAAATTGATTAATTTCTTTAAAAAACTAGATTTGTATCATAAACTAGCTGTTGCCCGCAACTTCGTCCGCGTGAAATTTGTATTTTTTTTGCGCGGTTTCCTAAATCTTTTTTTATAAAATTAGCCTAAGTTACTCCTTATAACATCAGCTATCTGCCAGTGATCCAGTGTTCCATCAAAATCGGTCCAGCCGTTTCGGAGATTAACCGCAAAAAAAATAGTACATTATGATACAAGTGCGGTAAGTTGAAAATTACAGTCGAGGCGATATTGCTACAAGAAAGCAGAGGCTGTAATTATCAAAACGCACGTATGTCATACGACGTTTTATAACATATTTGCGAAGAAATAATTCTTCACTACTTGACGACATTTTTAAATACAAACTTTGCCTCCGTTTTTCTCCCCCTGAGGGGTCGAATTCCGAATTTTTAGAATTTCCTGTTTGTTCATTTTCTGATTTATATTCCATTAAAATAAGTATTATATTGAGAGTTCGTTTGAATTATAATTATAAACATGTTATTAATATTTTAATTCTGCTGTAATTTCTTATTTGACACGCCTTTGTTGTGTATTATATCGGTATAGCTAAATGAGTAATTTAAAAATTAAAAGAATCTCAACTTCAAGCGGTTCGAGTGTCAAATACGGCCCATCACACACTCTATTAAAAGTTTAAAAACTTTAAAGTTGTTTGAGTAGTATAGTTAGTTAGAGATTAACCAGCGTGAGTGTTACTCGATAGCAATATTCTAGATACCTGATCCTTGCACGCGTCTGATCCTTCATCCTTTGAAAGCACAAGGAGCTTTGCGCTCTCATAGAATTGACAAAGGATGGATGGAAAGGAAACATATTCCACACAATCTCCTCTACATAAAGTGGGCGTGATAAATCGGGTAAATGTGTTTTGAAGAAACTATATTTCCTTTTCATTAGTAAATAAAGCTGAATAAAGTGAGTTTGATTCGAAATAGAGTTGACAAATAGAAAGACAAAGATAAGAACGGTCGATGAAGTGGGCCAAGCTAAATTTGGAAGATTCAAATTCACGGGTTTCTACAAGGAAAACTTTCCAAGTTTGCTTAAAACTAACAATAAGATCTTTATTTACGTCTATAAAGTAAAAAAAACGGCCTACCTGATGTTAAAGGGTTACCACCGCCTATACCCTCTCCTGACGTAGTATATTAAAATCAAGTCACATTGAGAAGGGGGTATAACGTCTAATGCGCTTATATATTTCCGTAAACGGGGACGGTATCTGCTTAATGGTAGAGCGATGGTAGCATTACTTGACCGGACAAACGAAACTAGTTCTACAAATAGATTAGTTCTTTCAATATATATACTATATAGACAATATATATACCTATATATAGACAATATATACACCTACAATCAACTGACACTATTAACTTACTTAGAAATACTTTTCTTTTGTGGCATTAAATAGTAAAATTCTCCGACTTATGTCACACTCATTTCACTTATTCAACTTATTCATAGAAAAATTCAATCAATTCATACAAATACTAACAACCCGCCTCAGCTTCTGTGGTAGTGACGTATCAGCCTGTTGCGTCAAGCATGTGGTATGTAAAATGTATGTGCTCTTCGGCTTTAACCCTTGCTTTGGTACCAAACGCGTGTAAACATTTTACTACCGCTCGGAATTTTTTAGTATAAATAGTTTTAATCTAGATATAACACAATAAACGACGGTCTAATTAATGTAATTAGGATACGAAGATGTACTTAAATGCATTTTCTAGGTAGATTTTATCGTTACTGTAAGTAAGTTTGTCTGTATGTACGTTAGTTATTCCTTCACGCCTCAACGGCTTAATAGAGATGGATGAAATATGTTATGAAGGTAGCTCATATGCCGGATTAATGCAGAGGTTCACTTTTTATCACGAAAAAATGAAGTTATTATAGTTTTTCCCATCGGCTCATGTTCAACAATCATCGTCATATTTAAGCTAATTCAAACAAATTCTTAATGAACTATACACTTAAACCTTCCTCATAAATCACTCCGTCTATTGATGAAAACCGTATGTAAATATTTTTGGTAGATTTTTGCTTTATCGCGTTCAGACAAACAGACAGAAAGACGCGGCGGGGTATTTTGTTTTAAATATTTAATGATAGAGAGTATGAGTTATTGCTCAGAAATTTATGATATGATTTCGTTTCAAAACAAAATTTATAAATGTATCAGGGTACTCAAATGTTATAATTTGAAATAAGCGCACTGTACTATATATTCAACTCGCCCGCGCGAGTATAACCACGCGGATACAGCCAATAAGCACCTAATATAAACGGATATCTGAAAATGGCGGAATCTCTCTATAAAACTTCAACAAATACGTTTAATTTATATGCTGATGCGTTGTAAAATATAATATGACAGAAATTGTTTACCAGAAAACTCAAAACAAATAATAATATTTTATCTACGATTATATGATAACTTAAACATGGATTAATGCGATTACCATGAGGGCTTCTTGCGGCCATGATTCCAGATCGCGCTGATTTGTAGTAGGTAAAATGAGTGAAAACAAATTCAGAGTCAATGGCAAAATTCGATGGAAACATTTTAATTTGAATCACGTTATTAATTGAATCAAATCAAAACGTGATTGTTACGGTGTTAAGTACATTAGGTTTGGCATCAATTCTAAGCGATATAATCCTTTCCGATACTGGATCGTACCTCAATACGTGAGAGTTAATTTCTTTAGGGACAAGAATGCCGACACCATTCGTCCATACAGTTCATGACATAATTCTAAGGAAGGGTTTATTCTTTCATATGTTGAATAGGAAATTCAAATATTTCAGTCATAACCGACTTATAATGTCTCAAAATAAGCTTTCAAATGTCTCAAATCCCTGCCGCTTACGAATAATAGACGTTTAGTTATTCTGACTTCAATTCTTACGACGTGGCCTTCAAGAAGTAAGCTTTATGCTCATTAACAAGTATTCTTCTTATTTCGTGTCGATAAAATAAACCTTTATATAGAATTTGCCCAAAAATTCGCTACGTCAGTGGCCCCTCTGGTAGCTCGCATTATGTCACCCATAGTGCAGGAATTTGGGCAGGATCGGCATTCCAGCAAGTGCGGCATTGTCTGCAAAGGAGTGCCACATTCGCATTCCGTGTTAGTGGAGTCAATCATACCCCATTTACTTAGGTTACACCTGCAGCGGCCCACCTGAGTCCGCAGTCTATTGAGGGACTTCCAAGTATTGAGATGTTCAAATAAAATTACTTTTATTCAGAGATATTAGTTTGGCCGCCAGTTGGTTCAAAAAATTTAACAGAACACGTTTTAATGTGTTTTTTTTTACATGAACACACTCATACCCCTGCACTAGGATTCCCTGTGTCGCAGATGGCATGGACAAACACAGAAACACAAGACAAACACCCAGGACCCGAGAACAAACTTCATGCTCATTTCATCGTTCAAAAGTTTATATAAGCTGGTTCAATAAAGAAATTAATCCAAAATGGCGGCTTGTACTAGCGTTGACACATAGTACAGTTAGCAAATACAATTTTGTGTACTAGTCTTAATTCTTCAGATTAATGACATTTTCAAAAAAACCATATACAATATATTTTTAATATATGATTCAAATCTCGGGATTGGAAGCTTGGTAATCACTGAGCTCGTCGTGACAGCGTGATTTTTTTCTGCGTACGGTACGCGTGTGAATGAGTATAGATGACACGAGTGTGCAAGCGAGGCGCAAAGATTAGCGCCGCAATTTTATATTCGTTTCCTTATTGAACCAGGTTATACATTTAACAAAGTTAATCAAAAAATAATACCTTTTAGCGGAGTATCAAGCGTCGTGATGATGGCGCCGTCATCATCTGGAAAAGAAAACAGGAGATTGTCATCGCTGTTATACTGCAAAACCACATATTTTATATTTTACATTTTTTTGCCAGAACAAATTGTATTATTTTATCATATGGAATGATGAGGTTGGAGGTGTTTCCAATGGGGCTCAACATGTATAAATTTAAAAAGAGTGTGAAGAGGTTTAGCTGATAGGCACCGCGTTGGCAACACCTCAAATATTGCAAGCGTCTATAGCCGAAGGTAGACTCTTAACATCAGGTGGGCCATAAACTTGTGAGCCTAAACATACACATAAAAAAAAGTTAACCATAAATTAAGTAAGTAAATAAACATTAAATTACCGTTGTATAGATAAAAGCCTGGAGAGGTCGTAAGTCTTTCTTCACCTGGAAAAGAAAACAAGAAGCTATAATCGCTGTTATAGATACTCATTAGCAAAACCACATTTAGATTACTTGATAGAAGTTTGGAGCACAGCAACTAAAATAATGGATTTTTGATTGAATAACATCTATTTAGCCAATTAACAATGGATGTCACAAAGGGCGACAATACTACAGGCTACATGAAATAAAATTATAATTATCAAAAAAAATGGATAATCTTCAACATTTAAAATAAACCTACATTAGTGGCAACAACGTTATTTTTAAATGTTCATTATCATAATCTTAATTCAAAGAGTTAAATTAGAGGCTATATACTTATATTTCATTTATCAAACAAGCATTAAAATTTCTTTAAATGTATGCCATAAACTCATTCAGACTTAAGCATTTCGTTAAAAAATATGTTTTTATAATTTATGTTTGGAATTTGTCATGTACAGATCCGATTCTGTACATTGAAGATGTAAATTTGAAAATTATTTTTGGGGGCTCTCTGTTATCCATCAATACTGTACTGCCAATACTGTAATTTTTTTCATTCATGTCTGTCTGTCTGTTTGTCTGTCTGTCTTTCTGTCTGTATCTTGACCACGCATCACGCCGAAACTACTGAACGGATTAAAAAGAAACTTGGCATGATTTGAGGTCATGCTTTGAGGTAGGACGTAGGATACTTTTTATCCTGAAATTTAGCACGATTCCCTTGGGAGAGGGGATGAAAGTCAAAATGTGTTCTTCATTAAAGCGTTGTTTGATTTCATTAATTTTTTTTTCGTTATAAATGAGATACTTTGAAAATGGTCCCGTAAATATTTCGAGGTCATCGGTTTTGTAGTTTGGAAATTACAGACATTACAACCATCAGTATTAGATCCCAATAACTTGAATTTTCAAAGGACTTTCACTGGCAGATAGGTTATTTTATAATGAGTAACTTAAGATACTTTTATTTCAGAAAAAAATAGTATAAGTTATTGCCCAGATTCTATTTTTATACATGCTGCGCCCCGCAGTGTTTACCCGCAATTTTCACCTATTTCCACATACGATAAATTTAACGTATCGAAATTAAGAAATTTCTTTGTTCATGTCTTGTTTTCATTGCCTTTCCATGTAGTTGAAACCACTTCTCAAATACGTGACACATCAGCGAAAACAAAATATCAACAAATAAGTTTCGTATTTTCAACTCGTTAAAATCTCACATGATAATAAGGCTACTTTCCGTTTGGTACCTATCCCAATTGGGGATCCGCTTATTATACCTAGCAAAAAGTTTCGTTTGGAGACTTTTTATATTTTTCATACATTCTCGTTTGGGGATATGCCCAAATATTAATACTTTTAGAACAGTACAGTCAGCTTCAAAAAGTAACACATAAATGTTTTATCCATATCTACAATACCCATTACTCGATATAATGCCATGTCTATAAATAAATATTACAAACTAAGCTCTTAGTTTTGTAATATAAAAAAATGGATACAATATTATAATCAATCGTTAAGACAAAGAGATGGAGCGATGAGGCGTTAGAGGCTTTCTTACGCCTCATCATCATCATACTGGGTGGACAAAAGGGACCAACGGACCTGACTGTGGGTGGGTTTTTTGTCACTTGCAAGAAAAGTAAGCTACAAGAAGCTGGTTATGAATTAACGAAAAAATTACCAAAATTTGAACAAATTAAAAGTAGTTTGTATAGAAACAGAAACAAATGCTTAAAAATCACAAAATTATCCTTCAACAGTAGAGATTCTTGAGCTTGCTCAAGAAAAAATGTTATTTTCCTATTTTCTACACATAACATACGTGCAACACTTTTTTGCAGACGGTATGTTAAATGTTTTGCAAAGTCTTTTTTTTTTCATCTATAATATTGTCCATGGTGAATTCGGAAGTACAGAAACAGCCGCAAGTATTATTTTACACATTTTAAAGCACAAAATATATATATATATATATTTTTTTTTTTCGAATTTATTGCTCAATATTTTAAGAATAAATTTAAAATATGCGCCCATAAATACTATAAAAAAAGATTTTTCTACACATTATAGTTAAAGGTCTAATAGTTTTACAAGATCCCTTTGGAAATAAGCCAAACCAGTGGAGTTATTACAAAATGAAGAGTTTCACTCTCATCTCAAAAGGGGGCCAAACGGAATAAAAGTATGAAAAATAAAAAAAGTCCTCAATCGAAACTTTCTGTTAGGTATTATAAGCGTGTCCCCAAATGGGAAAGGTACCAAACGAGAAGTAGCCGAAAATAATTAGACAAAAAAGGGAAAGTAAAAATAATTATCATACTCTTCGATTCATTATTGATGGTCCCTTAGCTAGGTGGCAGTAGTACTGCCTTCGAAGTCGGTTCAAACTGGAGCATTCTTTGTGTGAAAATCATGAAGATTGTTATCGGGTTTTGGTATTTATCCAATACACCTGCTATGCAGGGAACCCTGCCTGCACTGTGAGTGTGCAAGCGTTAAGATGCCGTCACATACTGTTGTGGTACGATTATTGCCGAATAATTTCACGAGCTGGTAATGGTTCAAGTTATGACGTTACTTCACGTCAGGGATTATTTTTTTATGTATTTCCGTAATAGAGATTTTAAGTTCTCACCTATAAGCAATTACTTCCGCAAGTAGGAAGGAACTGTGCAAATATCCTTATACTCATTCACAATAAGTAAGGTGATGATATGAAATAACTATTAATGTGATATATCAAAGACTAGCCAGACGTCGACTAACTAGGCTAGACTCCGACCGCGTGGAATTTAACATTTTTTTATTATAACAGCAGCTATCTGTGCAAGTCCCATCAAAATCGGTCTAGCCATTTCGGAGATAAGCCGCAACAAAGTCATTTTGTGTCATTGTGTAATTGATTTTCGTCATCCTAGGTACCTTTTACATTACCTAGACCTAAAAATCTTTTTATGTAAAATATCAGAAAATTGAATTGTAGTATTAATAGAAAAAAAATAATTAAAAATGAGTAATTTTTTTACTTTTTTTCGTCCTGTTGCCCGCCTCCGTAGGCGAGTTCACTGTGAGTACCACAAAAAAAAACAATATTTTTTTAAGCTACTTTAAAAACTGTGTTAGTAACCCTTTAAAATTAAGGTACTAAGGATTTCAAATCGAAATCGTCTGACAGTATTAAAATAAGCCAATTTTTTTATAATTTTATTATATTGACGCCTTTCACGCACAATCTTGATCAATACCAATAGCCAAATATTTTATTTTAATTGTTCGAAAGAAACTCATTTTTTCAAATGAGACGTAATTTCCATATGAATTTTCAAACTTAAAAAATTAACTATCAGTTTTTAATAACGCACTGAAACGTGTTCTTAATGAGCTCAACTGTTGTATTTAATAGAATGTAATGAAAGATATTTGTATTATTTTTATTAATTACTAGGCAGGTAAAAAAATATTTACATATTTACACAATTATCAGTAGAAGTGAAAGAAGTGAAGCTTTGAGAAAAAAAAACTCGTACATTTCAGAGCAGGTTTTACAAAGATTCGAAGCCTTCGAATTCGAACTTCGAACTTTCGCTGAACCTTTACCGCTTTAATGATAGCCCAACAGCAGTCTACAAATTTTCTAAAATAGATACGATTTTAAAACATAAATATTAAAAAACCTATTTATTGCAAAAGTTTGTGAAAAGAATAATTGTGATTACAAGACTAATTAATTTTCCTTAGCCAGTAAAAATGTTACCAAAAAAGATTTTTATTCATAATCTATTCCTTACAAAAATTAATATAGAATCCTAATGAATTGTTCTAAAAGAGGAGTAAAGAAATCCCAATTTCTGATTTTCACGGAAGTTTTCATGCGACCCGAACACTTAATATTTCAGTAACTAAAAAAGCAAAATAGCTAAAAAAATCAAAACTATTTGAAATTAACTATTTAATTTATTGCACTTACTTTGCAACTGCGTAAGCGGACTAACCAATAGTTGTGTCATAAATAAAGTTAATAGCGCGATCACTTTAAACCGGTTGCGCGCCATCGCGCCAGCTGCCGCGTTGCAACTGTGAAGCGACTGAATGCGACTCCTGCACTCCTCACACTGCCTCCCCGGATGTGCAAACTCGGACACGGATATCGCTCCGGCATATTTCCCTCATTACAGGGAAATCGTGGTCGTTCCATGTCCTTCTCAAGAGATCTACTATTAATTAAAAATAAATTGCTTACTTTTCAGGTTCTTTCACGTTCATTACAATTTATATAAGCCACCAAAGTGAGTTTAAAAACTATTCTAATCTTATCTAAATAAGAAACTGTATTAACTTTGAATTTCTACAACTAACTACAAACTAAAGTATTTAGGATAGTTAAAGACAAATTCAATGTAGTACACATTCAATGTAGACAAATTCAATGTAGTACACATTGAATTTGTCTTTACCTAACCTAAATAAGATACTGTACAAAATATTAGTAAGGGTTACCTGCCATAGTATATAATACTTAATAGGTATGATATGCATTTCATTACAATTTTCTTTGAATGCTATTCAATATTCCGTTTCATACTTAGTTCAAATGAATTTGAATACTTTAATAATAGTTACCATTATAATTATTTAATTACACTCAATTGTTAAATGCATTTTTTGTGTATTTAGACCTTCATGCGTTGAATATAGTTATATTACAATATTTAATTTCGGACTACAATGTCAGGTTATAGATTTTTTTTTTTTTCAAATAAATATTAATCTACCTTACAGCAATATAAGTAAAGTAGAATAATTATATATAAAAAAAAATATATCGATTAAAAATTCTATGAACGTAGTAATCTTTCAGTCGGATCTTGGACTAATACAATTAGGTATTTTTACATCTTAGCATTGTGTGTATCGAGCGCGTTTTTTGACTGTAGTATAAGATTACCTAACAACCCTTAAAATTGGAATCGCGGTCATTATATGTTATTTTATTCATAACAAGTAAATAATACTTATGTATCAGGTTCTTCCTGGTTCAGGTTAATTTAAATATGATATAACATCAAAAATCTATCATTATGCCAGATTTCAAGCAACTGCGTTATTCAAACCTTTGTGTAAGATGAACTCGGAACTAATATTAATATTTTCATATTTTTAAGGAACGCAACACGAAAATTTTACTGAAACTTTCCGGCCGAAGTACTATATCAAATAACTAGCTGTTCCCGCGACTTCCATTATATTTTTCTAAAGTAAAAGTATAAAAATAAAATATATAGTATATATAATAATAGTAAGTAAAGAAAAGTAAAGTAAGTAAAGCAGTATAACATCAACACATCTCAACATCAAGAGAGACAAAAATTAAGAAATAATGTATTTTTGTTAAGTATATAATTTCAAATGCATTTAGTTAAAACGGAAATTCGGAAAATTATGTTTTTATTTAAAAGGATTTACTTCCAGATTGGTCCCATAAATTTTGTTTTTATATAGTATTATATACAATAGTTTAGAATACACTGTGACTTAGATTTTTGGATTGGGTAAAACAGAGCATATGTTTTAGGTTGAACGGGTAAAAAAAATATCGGATAGAAAAATTGTGGGTGGAACGGAGAAACCCACTCTGAAATTTTGCATAGTCTCGCAGCTTAGCTGGTAATAGCTCTGCCTTCTGACTGTAGCTAGGTCGTGGATGCGATTCCCACTCAACACAATTATTTGCGTGACTAAAAAACATGTTATTTCGGTGCAAACAAAAAAAACACATAAAACATATTATCACGTATGTTTAGTGATAGTATGTTTTATGTGTATGTATTTACAAAAAAATGTTGAAGTTACACATACTTTGGGACAAGATGAGCCGGAGTGGTACTTCTAAAAAAATTAAGGTGCAAAGCTAAGCAGACATGGAAACTGGTTAAAAGGATTGAGTGGGTTCCAACGAGCCCGGTGGTCCCGCCCCGGTAACGGGCCTGTTGGGAAAAATTGTCCCAACGAGCCCGGTAGTGCCGACCCCGACGTTTAACGGGCTCGATGGCACAAATCAAGTGTCAACGGCCCCGGTGTCTTTTTATCGGGCCGGATGGACAGATTAAGGCGCATACGAAGTGTTACCCCACCCGCCATATTCACCAGACATAGCTCCTTCGGATTACCACCTATTCCGGACGATGCAGACAGACCTTACTGGAGAAAAGTTTACTTCATGTGAAAGTATCAAAATTTGGATTGACAACTGGATAAGCTCAAAAGACCAGGACTTCTTCCAGCAAGGAATACGAAAACTACCTGAACGATGGGCGAAGGTTGTAGCTGCAGATGGAGCATACTTTCAATAATTTTTTTTTTTAATTTTGTAAGCGAACAAATGTGTTTTATTTTGACAAAAAGGGGCGGAGTCATATTCACACACCCAATACAATATATAGGAAATCCGTTATTGCATGTATGGAGCAAATAAGCATTGATTTGTATTCTTTTTTATCTAAGATCTGTGGATTTTGTGATATATTGGGTGTGTGAATATGACTCCGCCCTTTCTCAACAGATGTCGTTTTTAGTATTGTTTACGTGTACTAATAAATGACCATACTTGTATTCGATAGTACTGAATGTCAGCTATCTAACGCATTTTATGATATTTGGTTGAAGTGTAAGCAACAATTGTTTTCACCTTTTCGAAAATGTCGGTTTTTATTCCAAATAAACGTCATTTGCGGGAAGTGTTATTACATTATTTTATTGCGAAGAAAACTGCAGCGGAACCTTATCGTTTGCTTGTGGAGATTTATGGTGAGCATGCTCCGTCTAATACAACTTGCAAGGAATGGTTTCGACGATTTCAAAATAACGATTTTAGTACTGAGGATAAAGAACATGGAAAACCACCAAAAAAATTTGAAGATGCTGAATTGGAAGCATTATTGGCGGAAGATTCTTGCCAAACTCAATCAGAATTAGCTGCAGCATTAAATGTTGATCGTTCAACTGTTGCAAAGCGTTTACAAATGATGGGAATGATTCAAAAAGCCGGTTACTGGGTTCCACATGATTTAAAAGAAAGAGACATGGAACGTCGGAAAACCATTTGTGAAATGCTGCTTCAAAGACAGCAAAGAAAAGGATTTTTGCATCGGATAGTCACAGGAGACGAAAAATGGATACACTACGAAAATCCTAAACGCAAAAAAGCTTGGGTGAAACCAGGCGAACCAGGCCCATCACAGCCAAAAATAAATATTCACTGTGCCAAGGTCATGCTCTGTATTTGGTGGGATCAGAAAGGTATTGTATATTATGAGTTGCTCAAACCCTCTGAAACTATTAATGGAGAAGTTTACCGACGACAACTAATGCGTTTGAAGCGAGCCATAGAAGAAAAACGACCAGAATGGGTGAATAGACATAACAAATTAGTTCTTCAGCATGACAATGCCAAACCGCATACCGCAGAAGTCGTAAAAAGATATTTAGAGGGACAGGACTGGGAAGTGTTACCCCACCCGCCATATTCACCAGACATAGCTCCTTCGGATTACTACCTATTCCGGACGATGCAGACAGACCTTACTGGAGAAAAGTTTACTTCATGTGAAAGTATCAAAATTTGGATTGACAACTGGATAAGCTCAAAAGACCAGGACTTCTTCCAGCAAGGAATACGAAAACTACCTGAACGATGGGCGAAGGTTGTAGCTGCAGATGGAGCATACTTTCAATAATTTTTTTTTTAATTTTGTAAGCGAACAAATGTGTTTTATTTTGACAAAAAGGGGCGGAGTCATATTCACACACCCAATAATAAAATAAAACATTCAATTTACGAAAATTTGTGAAATATTCCAGTTTGCACCAAAGTCGTCTACAAAAAAAAATTCTTTCTTTCTTTCTTTCTTTCATGCCATGCATGTGTACGGACTATTCATTACAAATAGTAATTAAATATAAAAGAAATATATAGAAATAGAATTGGAACTAGAAAATTTATTAGAGATATTATATAGAAGATATTTAGTATTTGATAGTTTTAATACCCAATTAAGTTGATTTATAAATGACTGAATTACATACATCTTACATAATATTATACATATATCAAACGAAATGTTTTCCTAGGTTTTTTTTTTGTTTTATGATTGTTAACTGTTGATATTTATTTTGTAAAACAATAATTAAAAGTGATTGTAACATATAAACCCTTTTTTATTTTCAGTTCATATTTTTGTACTCTATTATCTCCGCTTTAAACACCTCCGGATCTATGCGCCTTAATCTGTGCCATCCGGTCCGTTAAAAAGACACCGGGGCCGATGACACTTGATTTGTGCCATCGAGCCCGTTAAACGTCGGGGTCGGCACTACCGGGCTCGTTGGAACAATTTTTCCCAACAGGCCCGTTACCGGGGCGGGACCACCGGGCTCGTTGGGATATACCCAAAGGATTTCATATTCATCTCAAAATTAAACGTTTCGAACCAAACTACTACAATCTAATCCAAATCATCTTACAGCCGTAAACAAAATTAACTCGTATTTTGCGGGTGTTGGAAAAGCCCTTGCAGAAGAAATTACTAGGAAATTAGTTTTCTCACAGACCTGCAGTGAGACCAATCACATCACAGATTTTTTTTTTCTCGGAACAGGACGCAATGGAGTAGAAAAAACTATTATTAGTCATTATTATTAAATTATAGCGCAACTGGTTGGGATGGTATACCATCCCGATTGTTTAAGTTATGTACAAACTGTATTGTGCCCCCCTACACTTACACACATATTTACTTTTGCTTTATGACGGGGACATTACCTGGGGACATACCTTATGTATTAATAATAAAAACCAAAAACCTTATTTATACATAAGGTTGGATCTCGTCACCATCGTCACGATGGACTCCTAAACTACTTAACCGATTTTAATCAAATTTGTACACCGTGTGTAGTTTGATCCAACTTGAAAGATAGGATAGCTCACATCTCAATTTATGATCGCACTATTATTTTACTGCAAATTATAATATCATATGACAAAAACGTTAGCCACAGCAACGCGTGGCCGGGTCAGCTAGTAATATATTATATTATATAATAAAATTCGTTAAGGCACAATTCTTTTTAAGATATGCCTTGAGTTATATATCAACAGTCATAATTAGCATAATTATTGTTGTAAGTATTATCCGTTTAGTATATATAGGGTAGATAATCCAATTGTACACAGAAAAAGGTACCAAGTTAGCAACATGAACAAAAAGATCGGCGTTGCTCCACAAATAATTTAAGAGTAGCTACTGATTAGTCTCAATTGTGAGCAGCCACACAAGTTCGCGAGTGAAACCGCACGGGTTTAGCTATTAAATCATAGCCGTCAAATGACCGTCGCCACTTTATCGCTTTATTGACAAATTCTTCTAGGATAAACAAATTTGTTTTAATACAAACTATTCCGATTTGAAAAATGTATTAACACAATACACACCGAAATTATATTATTCTTGTAGTGGCCAAGTCTGCTGACGGAGTTTTCAAGCCACCCACCCATAGAACTCCTATATGGCTTTTCAACTAGTACCATTACCCGACACCAACCCCTTAACTTGCCCTTCGAAGTACAAATATATAAACAGCAACAATAATAACGAATGAAATTATATTAAGAATTTCAAGCAAACGTTTGATTTAGAGCAACAAGCGATTAGGCATTTATTTCAGTTGCATTCACCTCATCACTAGCATTTTCTTCACCTCAGACGATGCCCTTGATAAAATGCGATGTGTCGGTACTGTGAGTTAAATAACTTACATTTTAACACGGTCAAGTTACTAGTAGCTGACTCATCTTCTTATTTAAATTTATGCAACATTCGTTTAAAATGTCAATGATCAAGTAATTAAGTAATTATTGTACTCGTACATTATTATTAAGTTACAGCCGGTTTTTAATTTACATCAATCAATGATCACTTGGCGGAAGAGGTGCTACTTCACTTTATGACAATTTTGGTCAATTGGGATTTATATCATACTCACTAATTGTAGGTAACACCGCGGGGCGCAGCTAATAATTATTCCATCATGAGCACACTTAAAGTTATATTCACTAGAAACTTTAATTCACTACTAGATTTTAACACCCTAATCTTCCCACTGAATTACCACACTTACCAAGGGAGTCAAATCTGGAATACATATGTCACATATTTTCGAATATTTCCTTCGTTTCAAGAACAAATTATCGTGCAAATATACATATTTGGAAAGCGAAAATCTGAGCTAATAAAAGCTATTTATGTTTTTTACAAATGTACATCTTTAGTATTAGTTATACAATAGGTACTTATTTCCGAGAAAATTCTACGTCTCGTAGCCTCAAAGTATTCATAACATATTAATAAATGCTATCGCTAACAATAGATTGCAATTGATAACAGATAAGTACTGCAACAAAATTCTTAAAATTTTACACTTCGGAGTATACAAGGAAAAAAATCATCGATAACCTATATTATATATTTATTATGATATCGCTAAGATAAGTAAGTTACTCATCTCTGAAATACTTTGAATATCAAAACTCAAACTCATTTATTCCTTTTGATCTCAAGTATCATTTGGACACGTCAAATTATACACACACAAGTAAACATATTTGTGAGCATATAACGAGTCACAGGAGCTTCTTAGGCAAATTACATGCATAGATATATATAATAACTACAGCAACTTTTCATAATTTAGTTAGCCCTATTTGTTAACTTTGCATAGTTTATATTGTTGCGAGAAGCGCTCGTAGCAAAGTTGTAATAGGTACTAATAAGATTTTTATTAGCTGCAGCAATGTTCATCGAAATCACCACTCAATTAAGGAACAACGGAGCTACTTCAGAGGGAAGTTAAATTAACAGTAATATTCGATCAATAGCCAGTTTATATATTGAACTAACATATGGTCTGAGGTATTGATAGCAAATATGTTCCGACAAGTTACAGATAAAAAATTCGAAAAAAGGGATTTCGATTGTTTCAGCCCTTACCATTTAAAAAAAATAATAATATCCTAATATCCAACGGGCGACGGAAAAGTCACTTCAAAGCAAAACATTCAAATTTTCTTTGATTGGATATCATTTTTTTTCTAGTAATTTAATTTAACAATCCAACTACTTACCGATTTTACTAAAAATTCTATGGGACCAAACTGAAAGCATATCACTTCAAATTAAAAAAAAAAAACATATTTGATAAATGACAGAGAAAGGATGTAACAAATATATAAAAAAAACATTCGATAACCTAGATAAGTGTTAGGTCCTATAAGACTAAACTGTTGACTGATTCTCTTAGTTTTTATTGTTTTCATATACATAATAATACGTAATACAACGATAAAATCAGTGTTATAATTATTAAAATAATACATCGTACTTAAATTTCTATAACATACAATGGCAAACGACACCTAATTCTTTTTTTTTGTCTTAATGATAATTGTTGTCTTGTAGGTATGTGTGCTGCTAGAATGCATGACGTTACCAAGTATTCTTCTTGTACCTAAGGTAAATAAATAAACTATAAATCCAATGCTTATTGCCAGCTATCCCCGTATCTATCCTGGGGCTAGGAGCGACCTCACTCCTCAAAGGTCTATAACCGCCATTACCTGGGTACGACTTGGTATCTCCATATCACACACAACATTCGCATATCGGCAACTTGATACTGCTGAATTGTGTTATTTATACGAGTGTATTGTTTTTAAACGACTTCCAAGGAAGAGGTTATCAATTCGGTTGTTGTATTTTTTGTTACCTCAAAACAATAATTTATCAATATGGAATATTTTATTTATATATTTGAATGGATATGTTTTCAGATTGATTCCATGACAATTTTATTAAAATCAGTTTAGTTTTACTGTTTAGTTTAGTTAAAATGAACAGTTTAGTTAAATTATTATTGGTGTTACCGAGATATTTACCATGATTTGTGAGTTTTGTTGACTCCCGATATTTCGACGCAGTTACATGCGTCATGGTCGAACGTACAAAACGAGTGCGCAAGAGGGTAGACCGATATGTCTGCCAATGATTTACACAATCCACTTCACAAAGACTTCAGTTTGCCCGTTGTCCGATTTCATTTATACTTTTTTTATTTACACAAAGTATTTAGAAAATTAACTAGAACGCAGCGCTAGACCGGCGTGTGTTGAAATTAGTTCATCATCCCACCCCGAGAGAATTCTTAAAATAGACACTAGAATAAGTTAAGAAATCCAATATACCACTCAACAACTCTCCTCAATTGCCGTAACGGGAATACTAATCCCAGTCGATCTGATTATACCTAGAAAATACATTGCACCTCCATATCGGGAATAACGAGATTGTAACATGAGTTTCAAACACATAATAATACTATAATACAACTGTAACAGATCCAATTCTATACATTGCAGATATTTTTTATTTATATTTTTAGCATTTTCGATACTGAAGCTGAAACTGGTTCTTTCCTTGGAACTTTGTGTCTGTCTGTTTGTAACTTGGCCACGCATCACATCGAAACTACTGGATGGATCACGATGTTTTCCGTCACCGTTTCGAGAACGTGGTATTGCGCACATAAATTTTTCAAGTGAAAAATCTCATTGGTGCAATTGGTGGGTTTGAACCAGCGACCTTCTGATTGAAAGTCGGCGTCTGTGCCCCTGGGCCACCACGTTCTACTGCAATATCACAATATGCTTATTATACGAAATTTAGTGTGATTTTCAAACAACGCGCAATAATTAATGACGTTAACAAGTTAATGCTTTCTCAGCCTTAGTTTGAGATGGATCCACTCCGCGAACTACCGCTTTAATTTGTCATTATCAACCCTCGTATCCGGGCGGCGGCGGTTCATTTGTGAGGTGGGTATTATTTATAACTAGATGTTCAGGAGAACAGCTAGGAGGACCGCGTGGAATATATAATACATATTGCGATTCTAATTATTTTCTAAAGTAATAGTAGCCTAAGTCACTGATCCCGGGTTCGATCGCCGGCTGAAACAAACATTAATCTGATCTTGGATATTTGTTTCGTGTGATTGTGTAATTTTGTGTTGTTGAATGAATTTACAGCGGCTGTATGGATAAACCCGCGCCATTTCAATTATCTCGTTTCAACAAGTTCCCGGGGGCTCGAGGCCAACGGGAAGGGGGGAACACAAGTAGTGAGACGTAAATTGAAACCCAGTTACTACAAATATCCTACGAATATCTGAACGAGCGAGAGAGTCGAGCGTTTTTCTTTAACTCTACTTGGACTCTCCTCTAATCCCCATTGTAGATTAATCCGATCAAAACTTCTACACTATTTACAAAATGAACTTTAAAATGCCGTGAATTTAAAGCTTGTCAAGGCCGGGCCCTGACACACTTTGTGTGGTGAGCATGAAATCTGTTCTCGGGTCTTGCGTGTTTGTCTTGTATTTCTGTTTGTCCATGCCATTTGCAACACAGGGAATCCTAGTGCACGGGTATGATTATGTAAACGTTAACGAATTGTAAATTATGTTTATTCTGGTAATCCTTTTGCTTTAGTTTTTTGAATCTCAAACGTGTAAATGTCGCGTGTTTGTGTCAAAAAAAAAAAAACAATTCACTGAATTTTAAACGCGCATATGAATTTACAAACGTTTCACACGTGTGCACGCCGTGCACGGTTGCAGGTCTCATTTAGAAGATAACTTTCACCAGGCATCATTAACACAAAACACAGATGGTGTTTTTATAACTAAACTGCTTGTCTGTCGACAGTACTAATATGTACAACAAGAAGCAAAATACGAAATTTGGGTTACTTGGATGACATATTATTTCCAGTTATTTTGATTTAACAACCTAACAAAAGAACTGGTTTTTTTTTTATTTCTATCTGGCCAACCTGAAATCGTATACCTTTCAATAAAAGAATATTTTTCCAAATCGGCTGATAAAGGACGGCGCACTAAAAAAATTAAATTTTGACTATACATGTTTGCAGCGGCGGCTTTAGTGAGGGGGGGGGGGGGGCCCGGGCGACTGCCCAGGACGCCGGGGTCTATACAGCGCCAGCTTCACTTAACCATTTAATTATTATATCACATAAATTGAATACCTTGATCTAAAGAGGCAAAAGAAAGAATATTTTTATGAATTTATCTCATAGGAGTGAGATGAGTATAGTTTAAGCGAATTTTATCCGGAAGATTTATATGCATAATACATTCATATAGCAGAGAAAAGCTGAGAATCAATAATGATATCGTAAAAAAAAAACAAATTATTGGGGGCTTACATTGCAAATGCTGTCTAAACTAAAGAGGGGTCCAGTTGATACATGACATCCCCGTCTCGGGTGACGAACACAACGTGTTACTGTTGTTATGGGCGGAGGTAACCACATAACATCAGCTGGATGAATTCAAAATCATGTATATACCAAGGAATTGTATTACGACCTAGGTCACACACACTGTACGACCATGCGGAGCCGGGGCAGGTCGCTACTACAATATATTTTTTAATTACAGCCAAAGTCTAATTATGATGTAATTATACTAATATAATATCTGTAAATCTGTTACCTTTTTACGCTTTAACCGGTGATAACTGATTTAGATAAAATTTGGCATGGATATATTGTAGTTTGAGACCCTGGTAAAGATATAGGACATACCCTTAAGAGGGTGATCGTTTCATCAAAATCCGTTCAGTAGTTTTTGCGAGGCAGAACTATAAACTATACATATTAAAAAACTTTCGCGTTTTAATATTAGTGAGAAATAAAAGGGCTCAAATCGCATTCTGCCGGGGCGCTTAGATGGTTAAAGCCAGCTCTGCATGTTTGACTTTTTAGTCGAGCGGGTCGGTTCATAGTAGATTTAAGAGCAAACACTCAAAATCTAGAGTAAAATTCTTCCGCTTGAATATATTAACATTAAAGTCGCCAGCAAGCAAAACGGCCGTACCATGCTTTTCTCGAAGCCGTTCACCCCCCCTCTAACTTCTTTGTGGATAAAGCTTCGAGCCTGAATTTTCATCGATCAAGAGAACATAACATAATTAAGTAGCTTGTGTTAATCCAGGATATAAGGTATGGGTACCAACTTTCACCCAAATCCGTTGAGCCGTTTGAGCGTGAAATATACACACGCAGAGACACACTTACAAACATTCGCCTTTATAATATTAGTGTTATATGCAATTATAAAATTACTTTTTCATTCATTGATGGTTGAATATTAAACATCAATGTATTCAGTTCAAAAAAATTTTAGTCGCACTACGGGTAGGTAAATAGTGGATATAAGTAGGTACACAGACGATGTCTTCCTTAATATATGTATACTATAATTATATAAGGTCTGCGCAGCGTGTCGAAGACCGATGAGATTGAGATCTTAGCAAACTCAATACAGCCTGTATTGAGTTAGTTTATTTAACTATCAAAAACAAACAATTGCAAAATTATTCATCACCTGCCCTACCTATATTTACATAGGGACTAAGTACAATCAGCCCCTTCGATTATTAGTTGTAAAATGGCCAGTGGAATTATTAATACAGTTGCATTTATTTTGGGGGTCCAGTTGCTCAGTAGGTACACATACACGTATCCCCTAGGTGGGGCCAGGTAATACTTATGCCAGGTTCGTCCAAAGAAGTACTGCCTCCAAAGTTGGTAATCTGCCATTAAGCAGTGATCCACTTCAGAGTGATCATTTCAGAGGAAGGATGCGAGCGCCGTTAAAATCACAAGTATAAGACGTAACATCCCCATCTCGAGTGACGAGCGCAACGGGATGCGACTTGGGTCGTAGGACCTAGCTCGAACTGCTGTTGATATCGACGGAGGTAACCACTTACCATCCTGTGGACCTTCAGCTCGTTCCGTCGCATAACGTGTTAATTTTTTTATTGAATAATCTATCGGGGGCCGTGCTTACGATGCAAGGGGAGTCGGTGTGTCAAAGAGAGCGGCAGCCGCGCTCATTGGCGCGAGTGTGCAGATCCTGTTCGGATGTAAATCGTAGCACTATCTATAATTTTGTTATTGTGAATAAATAATTATCCTTGTCCACATCGGGTTGTCCCTATACCTGGAGTTAGTTCGTGTTTGTTTCATTGAGTTGCTCACTCTTTAAAACTTTCGGTTCGTCCCGAACAGAGAACTTAATACATGAACATTTCGCAAATATTTTTAAATTGCAGAGGTACACCTACATTGTTTTTAGTATTAAACAAAATCATGAGTGCATTTTCGAATAACGTTTTATAAACTTTACTGTTTAATTGTTAACAATAAGTAACTAATTTAGGTCAAAAATTTTAAGTCCTAGAATTAACATTTGGTTAATATAAGTACCCTAGAGGTTTTTGATTTTAGCCATTTTCAATAAATGGGATGCATTCAAAAATTATTCGATAAAAAAAAACAAAAACAAAAAAACAACGTTAACACACTCATACCTCTGCACTAGGATTCCCTGTATCGCAGATGGCATGGACGAACACAGAAACACAAGACAAACACCCAAGACCCGAGAACAAACTTCATGCTCACCACACAAAGTATGCCCCGGCCGGGAATCGAACCCGGGACCCCTCGCTTCGAAGGCAGGGCTACTACCAACTAAGCCACGGAGCCGTCAACAAGAGAACGTGGTATTGCGCACATAATTTTTTTCAAGTGAAAAACTCATTGGTGCGCGTGTGGGTCTGAACCAGCGACCTTCAGATTGAAAGTCGGCGTCTGTGCCACCACGCTCTCGTTATGTTCTATCATATTAATTACCATATCACTATTTATCAACAAAAAGCGGCGCAAGTTGGTCATAATTCGTTAGTTGTATTCATTACCAGAACATTTTCTAAAACACTGTGTTGTGTTAAGTAGGTATGCAGAAGTAAGGAATGCCAAATTTACTGATCCTTGTTAAACAATTACAAATAAAATTAAATCTTAGTTACCACAGGATAGTCTTAAAAAATATAATTAATTTTATAGCAGGTAACATATTATGAAATCTGATCTCACAATGTCCATTATTCAAAACATCATATGTAGGAATGTTCAAGTTTTAGACCAACAATATACTGTCCATTTTTGGTATGGGACTTAATTGTAAGACTGTAATTTAATACATGAAGTCTATGTTGCCTTATTTGTATATTGTATTATTAATTATTGATTGTCTTATTAAATTGTTTTCTATCCTGGCGGCTTATTGGCTCAATTTTCTGGGAGACTAAAAGTTGTTTTTCTAATTATCTAGAATACACATTGTACAAATTGTAATGGGTCACCCATCACTTAAATCTTAATAGGAGTAATTCAAAAATTCACTTATTTTCTATCCTCACAATCTTTGTTAAAATTTTAACTTAACTCAAAAATAGAAGATTCTCAATAGTGCCATTTTTTTTCTTTTAAGTACACTTAATGGTTATTAACATGGTATCATGATTGTAATATAAAGCTATATTTTTTGAGCAATGTGTTGGGTTTTTGTTTTAATGTTTTAATCATTAATTAATAAAGCATGTGCCAGAACCACTTTCTCCAGTATGCTGTATTTAGAAAGTTAGTATTGTTCTTCTTAACAAAATGAGAACTTTATAGCATGATTTACCTGTGGTATAACTGGGTAATTATTTTTGTGTCAGTCTGCTATCAAAAATCAATAATTTATTTAATCATAACATAATAAAGTCTTTGTTAGTTATTTTAATAACTATGGCAAGTAGCCATTAACTAAATAACTAATTTATGCAGCTAGGGACAAGATGTTGTCAATAAAAATGTAGTCATTAATAATTGACTGATTTTAAAATACAAATAAACCAACTTCAATACATTAATCCCTTATTTTACTGAGCAGAATTTAATCATGAAATTCAATGGAAACATAGTAGTAGTACAACCCTCAAATCAATAATAATTATCTAAATCCATCCATAATTAGCAAAGAAAGCATGGAACAAACATACAAATTAGAAGTTAAACCTATATCTAACCTCCTCCTTTTTTAAATTGGTAAATAAGTGAAAATGCTCTCACTCTATTTTTAAAACTTTTCATGTATTACAAACGCAAAGACAAACAAAGACTTTAAAAATTACCTGAATTGTGAATTCCTATATATAGACAGTAGATAGTAGTAGTTTAAAAATTATTACGAAATAATATATGTATTATTCAATATAAATACACCGCGATTCTGAATAAACTATTATTTTCTAGAGCACAAGCAAAACAACTTATCTTGAATTGCTTTGAACAGCTACTTTCACAAATGTATAAAAAATGGGTTCAATGTTATGCGGCAAAAACCACGCGTACCGTTTATTTGTTAACCTAACTTTACAAATGTAAATAATAACAAAATATTCGAAAAATACTCACCATTCAACGTCACCGGGTTTAATTCACATTATTTCAAACTTATTAGAAACCACGTACACCAGTCACAGTACCACAACACAGCAAAGTAAACAACAAATATTATCCAGTCTTACAAGAAACACACTTATCTTCACTTCAATAATAGTCAATTAAGCTGCAATTTTTGTGCAGTAAATTTTATCGCGCTAGGGAATATTTATTATAATAACTAAAAATATTCAAGTGAGAGTTTTTTCTATTTCTTTCATTCGATTCGCGGAGACTGAGGAACTGTGTTGCCAACAAATTATTTTGAACTCCACCGGAGATCTCTGGAAGGAGCTTTGAAACATCCAGAATCTCTGCTATGAAAAGGATTCCAATGACACGAGCAATTTTTTATTGAATATTTTTATATAGGTAAAAATATAATTATATAGGTAAATGCTTCCAAATTTTTTTTATATAAATATAAATATTTTGTTGGCAGCAATTGATTAAACCAGTAAATTTAATGAGATGATCTTCGTATATCAGTGAAACTATTGTTGTTAGCATGTATATAGATGTGCACATTGAACAAATGCTAAAATTAGTATGATAATACATGTTAAATTATTTCAAAGTTATTGTTCTTTGACTTTGTTTTAATTAATATCTATTCAGAAAGAAAAGAATAATTGATGCGTCACATAGCACTAAATAAGTAAGATCATTATAATGTGACAATCGTATCATGAGATGATTTTCATTTTAGGAAGTCATTATATATTTCAAGCCTTCGAGAACTTGATTGTAACATTTAGTCTGGTGAGCAATTATCTCGTCCACTAACAAGGGTCATTGATCACTGGTACTCGTGGCATAACCACTGTTGCCACTAATGTGGCAACACTGCCTAGGAATATTGTTGATATAGAGTTGGGAGTAGGGCACCGTATATCATAAAATCATAACTATTATATATTAAAATAAAATGTCATGAAGACATTTAAACCGGAAAATATATGATTTAAAAATGTTTCAATTCGGGATTATTATATTTATATATTTACCTAAAAGCATTATATCAGTTAGCTGTTTCCCATACTACAAGCTATGCTTAATTTGGCTAGATGGCACTGTGTGAAATCTCCGTGAATATGTATAACTTTTTATTTAGGAAAATCTATCATTAGCCATACGTTTATACTACTACTAGCTTTTATACGCGGTTTCGCTCGTATTTGTTGATTTAATCAACCAATTCCGGTTGTTTCATGCAAATACCCTCTCCGCTCCCCAGCCTCTCTTTAAATTTTTATCAAGAAAAAGTAGCCTATTACCGTCTTCTGGGTCCCATCTATCTCTATGAATAAATATGTATTTACAATAATCCCATAATTTATGTGGTCTGTAGGCGGGACCACAAATATCAGACACTTATTTAAATTAATAAGAAAGTAAATTCTAATTACTTGGGTGCTTGGGGGTTATTAAAGATACATCACGGAAAAAACGTAACAGAATGATTATCAGAATAAGGTGTTTTAAATTAAAAATCACTAACAAGCGTTTCTTAAGTTATGCTTGAAGGCGTGAAATTACGATGGTAATGAATTGAGTGCGGTTTTGAAGTGTGTTTATTTAATATATAAACACACACATAGTATATTTTGATTTATGTTTTGTATAATATCGTTTAGAAGGGTTTTATGTGTTGTCTAAGGATAAGAAAGAACCGTATTATTACTTCAGACGTTAATGTTACCCCAGCAAATAATGAAACACAATTAGTGAAATTAAAAAAGTTCTTAATAATCTGGTAACCCAGACGTAGATGTATGTGTCTTTATGTATTGTATAATATCTATAAGAAGGGTTATTTGTGTTGTTTAAGGATAAAAATCGTAGTATTTCTTAAAACGTTAATGCTTCCCCAGCCCAGCAAATAATAAAACACGATTAGTGCGGATTAACACTGTTCATCAATTTACCGGTTCATTTTGTTTAATTAAAACAAATTTTCAAAATGATTTACGTTTCTTGGGAAACTTGGGTGTTCAAGATGGACCAACGTACTGTCTAGAACACGTTTAAATATCTTGTCAATGACCGTAAAAGTTTAAACTATACATAATTTAAAAATTGTTCATTAATTTAACACAACCTATATTTACCTATTAACTAGTATTTTCCTTTTAAGAAGCTCGGCATTTGTAGCTTTTATCGTCACCCCAAAATCTTACGGTTTTGGGGTGACTGACGGAAACCCGTTAAATATTATAACCGGTTTCCACAAGTCACAACTCTACCTAGCCAGTCTGTCAGCCCCACCGAAGGCACCAAACTAAGCAAAATTTATAGTTCTTCACGGGAACTGTTCCAAAAGTTTCTTTTGTTCGTGTACTTTTAATAATTCATTTACGGGGCGGCCTGTCCTGTTTTCAGTTTTCCTCTGCGTGCATGTGTACAATGTTTTGGAAAGTCATTCTCAGACTATAGAATACCCGAAACAAACCTGCCCGCGCGCTTACACAGTTCGATAAAAATCGTCACATCATTCAAATTCCACCATGAAAGTGACTGTGACTACACTCAACGATGAGATTTTTGTGCTGGACGTCTCCGAAGATCTGGAACTTGAGAATTTCAAGGCTTTCTGTGAAATAGAGTCAGGATTTCCTGCGAAAGATATTACTTTGAACTTCAATGGTATGCCGCTATTGGACGACAAAAAAACAATGAGGGCGCTCGGAGTTCGCGACGGAGACGTCGTGGTGCTGTTACATATGATGCAGGCCGCCCCAAATCTGAGCATCAACGACTCCAGCCAAGGTATGTACCCAGGAACTGCTTTGTTTGTTTTCACTTCACTTTGAAACTGCATTGTCATGCGTATTGTCATCGTGACATAGATGAAAAAGGAGCGTCACAATGTCTGGCAGTAAACAAATATATTTGGCAAATAAAAAGTTTAATATGACATATTGTTGACTTTGTCAATCACTTTTTTTAGGGTTAACATTTTTTTGTAAATAATATTGAAAATCTCCCTTGCAGCTTTGCCTACCGGCTTAGCGAATCTCGACTTCAGCAGTATCCAAGTTCCTGGTGCCAGTAGTTCTATGGCAGCTCGTGCACCACCTGTGGAGGAAGATCCACGCATTATAAGAGAGATGTTCTTAGCAAATCCAGACCAGTTAGCTTTACTCAAGCAGAACAACCCTAGATTGGCTGATGCTCTTCTCAGTGGAAACCTTGGTATGACAAAACTTTCAGCAGTAGAGTGTAGAAATTACTGTGTTACTTGTAATATTTTAAAAAACTGATCTTTAGATTTCACATTTACATATTGCTATAGATGCCTTTTCTTTTTTGTTAATTTTTGATAGAAAGTTTTTACCGTGCAGCCCACCTGATAGCAGATGGTTACTGTAGCCGATAGTGCTTTTAGTATGCTGCTACTCTGCTGTCAGCATGCTAATGGCTGCAGTCACACTCCAGATGATGTGTCATTTGCTACCTAGCTCGCCATGCCTAATGCCATGCCTAAAGCAAATACACATTTAAAGACCTTTGCAAAGTCAATGGCCAAACCATAAAAGCTAGTGAAGTTTTTGACTATCATTATATCAAATTAAAATTAATGTGAACCATTGACAGTAAAGAAAATGCCAACTCTTTGAATGTTTGCTGTTATTTCTTTTGTTCATTTTATTTTACGTTTTCTTATTTGTGTTTGCTTGGTAGAATACTTATATGAGATGATATCCTGATATTATAGATACATTTGCTTCAGTTCTGCGTGAACAAATTTTGGCAAGGACAGAACGTCAACAACAAAGAATCAGGTAAGAAATGTAACATTTGAAGTTTAACTTCTTTGAATTCTTTTACTCACTAAATGCATCTTCCAGAATGATGAACTCTGATCCATTTGATACGGAGGCTCAGAGGATGATTGCTGAAGAAATCAGACAAAAGAACATAGAAGCTAACATGGAAGCCGCTATGGAGTATAATCCTGAAACTTTTGGAACAGTTGTCATGTTGTACATCAATTGTCATGTTAATGGGTAAGTTCCAAACTACTGGGTTGCCATAGACATTTGGAATTTGGAATCAGATTGGCTTTTTATCTCTATTCTTAATTTGGTTGTATCTATTTGGCATCTTGCCAGAATGAGAGTAAATGTTGATCCAAAACCAATTCTAACAGAACTGGGTTTGGTAGTTAAGGCAGCCTGCGTTGCCAAGATCTTGCTATAAAGAAATGCATGAAGCATTTGTCTCTTAACCTCCCAGACTAGTATGTTAGCTTCTCCTACCAAATCAACACTTACCATCAGGTGAGATAGCGGTCAAAGGCTTGGTCTATAATTTATAAAATTAAAAATATGCAATATTTCATTTTACTGTAATATTGAACCCAGTAAATTTTCAGATTTCCTGTCAAAGCTTTTATTGACTCGGGCGCCCAAACCACAATTATGTCAGCTGCATGTGCTGAGAGGTGTAACATCATGAGGCTGGTAGATACTAGGTAAGTGTTGTATTTATTTTTAGACAGTCAATTCTTAGAACGCGCAATTTGAGTTCCGATTCACTGTCTCATAAACTGTAAAAAATGGTATTCTGCCGTATCAATGGTACACATTTCATTATTATTTACATTATTAGGACGAGTTTGGTTAGATAGCTAGTTGCAAAGTATCTAGTATCGGTAATATCTTTTACCGTAGTTTGAATATTTTGAACAGCCAAGCTATAGGGCCCAAAAATTATCTTCAGCCAAGGTCAAGTTCATTGAGGGCAGGACAAGTAAACAAACATGTGAGTCAGCAAGCAGTGAGCAATGATGTACTATAAAGACGCCCACGCAACATTCTGCAGTTAAAAATATACAATCTTGCCAACAAGATGCACATTGCGAAAATCGCATTTCATTTCAAAATTATCTTCATTATGACCGTTCGTTTTATAAAATATACTAGCAAACCCGACAGATTATCGTTTTTTTTTGGTTTTTTGCTGACGTAAGGGAATCTGCAAAAGATACTTCGGTTACCCTGGGGGGGACAACCGAGTTAAGTGGGACTTTTACCCGAACTAAACCCCTCCGGTGGCCGACCTCTGCTCATTCGAGGGTCTCTGGGCTCTCCAAAAGGAACTTCACCAGTAACCCTGTCGCACGTTGCCATGAGGCCCATTCCCGGGGAAGCCCCTCCCCGACTCCGCGTACCCTGCACGCATAGTGCAGGGCAACCTTCCCTGGACCCGATAAGCAGAGCAGCCGGAGCCCCCACTCAGGCTGCTATCGGGCCCAGAATGTCTTCCCTCTATGGGCAAGAGATACCTCGGTGAGCAACCCGGCCCTGCCGCCTCCGAGCGGGATCGGACCTTTCGCTATCCCGCTCAGCGGGACCATTACTGTCTCGCAGAAAGAGACCACCGCCCTCCACGAGAGAGAGATCTTACCCGATCCGGCTCACCAGGATTCGTCGCTCAGCTTCCCATGAAGGGCACTCCTCGAGTGTGTTGTCTCAATCTGCTGAAATGCTTCTCGAAGCCCCAGCGACCGTCCAAGGTGAGGCCAAGGTACCGAAGGTACGGACGTACCTCTACGTTAACGTCACCTACGCGAACAACAAGCTAGGAAGGTCCTCTACTCCGTGGTATCCTATAACAGCGCCTCTCTCTTCTGAGGCGCTACACGTAGTCCTAGCTCGTGGATCTTGTCCACCACGTATGCCACCCCCCGTTCGGCGAGTTCACTGGTCTCGTCGAAGGTGTCCTCACCAGCTACAAACAGTAGCAAATTACGCTGATGCCGGCGGGGAAACTGCCTCGCAGAACCGCATCGTATGCGAGGTTCACAGTAACGGCCCAAGGACCGACCCCTGTGGGACCCCGCATACAACCTCCCTCCCTCAGATTATCCTGTCACAATTTGACAATCACTTGTAAAGCGACAGTTGCAAAAATCCCATAAAAAATTTACTCTCAGTTTTTCCCCGATTTTCGATATGCGTTGAATTTCCTAAAGTTTTCTTTTGAACTAATCTTGTTCGGGCTATTACGGAGTCCCAGCGAGACTAACTAACATCAATTCGTTAGTTTTTTTAGGAAGTATACATCAGACTTGAAGGTTTGTCCACATCCAAAGATTTATAATTGAATACTTGCCAGAAATAATTGAATTTCCTTTTAATAAGAAGCTTTCGCGTCCTTTTGTTGAAGCACAGTTAACTGAATGCAATTAAAAAGAAAATGAAGTTGGATACAAAAGATAGAGTCGTAGTTATTCGGCTGCACCGCCGCGATAACGCGCCAACGGTGCTTGAAATTATGCAAAAAATTTAAATAAGTATTGTAAGAAAGCAAATTTTCAAAATGATTCAAGCTTTGAAAACCTTTAAAGGAGTACGATCTTGTACTGTTAGGGCACCAGCTGTCATCAAAGTAGGGCACACGCGAATCCAGGAAATTCTGTTTTGTTTTTATATTATAAAAGTCGTAAAATATTATTTTATAAAGTGATAGTACATGTGACACGAGAAGGCAGATAACATTTATAAAATATAAAGAAACCAGTTTAGCTATCGAAAGAACATTTTAAAATATCTATACATAGCTC
This sequence comes from Aplocera efformata, assembly GCA_921293045.1. NCBI lineage: Eukaryota > Metazoa > Arthropoda > Insecta > Lepidoptera > Geometridae > Aplocera > Aplocera efformata. The sequence continues at coordinate 14,843,751 of OV121038.1, read as the reverse complement.
ATTTGACCTTTAGAATTAGATTGTCAAAAGGTCATAAAAATATAGCCGAACGAAACCGAGTTATTGTGAGTGACTACTATACTAGGGACTACTAGGGACCTAAAATATTACCCCTGGGATTACTCATGTTAATAAATATTGTATTTGTAGATGGGCAGGTATCGCCAAAGGTGTTGGTGTCCAGAGAATCATAGGCCGTATTCACATGGTCCAAATGAGGATCGAGAAGGATTTCCTCACGACTTCGTTCTCAGTGCTTGAGGAGCAGCCTATGGATATGCTTCTGGGGCTCGACATGCTCAAAAGACATCAGGTAACTCTTATACACCCTCACACATATATTAAAAGAGTACATAAATACTACAGATTCCTTCAATAGAATGTGTACATTGACTTTTGGCTACGATTCCTTTGAAAGCGTTAATACCCTGAATCTTCTGACCAAATTAAGCTTTAAACATGATCAGAAACGTTACTACAGCCCAGTACGTATCGATGCAATTTTTTATCTTTGCCATAGAGATCTGGGCCTGCAACGCACTTGACTAAGAATTAGTTGAAGATTTTGTATTCAATAAATACTAAAACATCTTAAAAACCTCATCTTCTGGCTTGATGCAGCTTATATCCACTGGATAATTTTCCAGTGGATATAAGTGGAAGAAATACCAAGTACCCTAAGTACCAAGGGTCAAGCTGTCTGCAAATGCGTTGATATATCTTTAAATTTCTATTGTCCTCAGTGCAACATAGACTTGAAACGGAACGTTCTTCATATCGGCACGACGGGGACCGAAACCCACTTTCTGCCGGAATCTGAGCTGCCCGAATGCGCCCGCCTCTCTGGCAACTCTGAAGACGAGATCGTCACTCAGTCCATGAAGGACCACGAAGAACGCCAGGTCAAAGAAGCCCTTGAGAAGTCAAAGCAAGGTGGGCGCGTGAAACGGATGTAAAAAGTCGGAATGTTAGAAAGTCGAGTTAGAAGAGAAAAATAAGTAAAATCTTATAAAGTGTTGAATTTACAGATAAAAATTAGTAAAACGAAACGGTTAGTTTACACCGAACCAGGATAAAAGGATTATTTTGCGTAGGTGTGACAAAAAACTAAGTTCACGAAGCTCTGACAGTAGCGTAATCATCACAAAAAGACCATGTTAGGTGGTAAAATATTAAATATGGCCGATAGTTGGGGGGATGGGTTATATGTAAAATCCATGACTGGTTACTGAAAACACCAAATACTAATAGTTATTATGCGTTATAATCGTTTTAAACGATGGACTGGAACACATCATTCGCTGTGGCTGCATAATGCGCCTCGCCTCGGCACGCCTTATATTTTCACTGTGTGATCACGAATTTTCAATTTCCTGCTGTTGTTTTTATAAGATTTTTATTCATATTGGTTAGTGTGATAACGGTAAAAAACTCATGAGCCGCGTTGATGAAACAGGTGTATCCTATATTTATTGCCTTAAATATCCTTGTCAATGTTTCTCTAAATATAACTTTGTCATGCTAGCCAAATTGAACGATGTTCGTACATTAGGTAAAAAAGATTATTAAATAATGGAAAATGGTATTTACGTTAACAATAAATAGTTTTAAAACTAAATGTTTCCGCTTTTAACGTTGCGTGTATGTTGTGAATTACATATGGGTACAGAGTTGTAGTTAGGGAATCTGGGGCTACATTTTTTTAAAGGTAGCCGTATCATTTTATTTGTCGTGTTGCAATGGTTTTTAAGTTTGATTTGTTAGTTATTTTTTTAACTAGACGTGATACATCTCAATATATGAGAAGTATACCTTCAATATTAATGAATATTGACTATTTAAGTAATGAATGTTTAGGCTTTTGAGAATATTTTTTTAGGTAAAGTTACGAAACGACCGTGGACCGACGAAAGAGCGTGGTGGCTCAGGGGTATAGACGCCGACTTTCAATCTGAAGGTTGCTGGTTCAAACCCACACGTGCACCAATGAGTTTTTTCACTTGAAAAATTTATGTGCGCAATACCACGTTCTCGAAACGGTGAAGGAAAACATCGTGAGGAAACCGGCATGTCTTAGAACCATCAATTCGAAGGCATGTGACATCTATCAATCCGGATTGGGCTCCCGTGGTAGATCAAAGCCCATTCACTCTCAATTATCGAGAGTAGGCCGGTGTCCCTGCAGTGGGAACATTAGAGGCTGGTACGGTACGGTACGAAACGACCTCTCCTGTGGTTTAGTGGTTACTGCCGCCTATAAACAACGCCAATAGGCCTTCCTAAGGAAATTTGAGAATACCTACTGAGAATTGCTGTCACTATCGGAAATGATTGCAAAAATAGTGAGTTCTCTTGACCATTCAAAATTTTTTGATGCCTCATCGCTGTTTTCTTGTACGTGTAAACTGTTGTGGCTTACAATTATCCAGGAGCACATTTACGATCCAAACACTAGTGAGTCTCTTTAAAGCCTTGAATGCATCCCTGTTGGCATATTTCGTTAGAAAGTGCTCAATGAATGGAAAATTATTCTGTGCATTACCCTCGCTAATTTGGACATATTAGCATTATTTTATGCTAATAGATTCTAGACGGACGGACGGTATACGATGAGTTTTAATTGGGTTAGTTGATTTTGTTTTACTTTGTGTGAAATACGATTGCAGTTTGATTAGCATTGTTTGAGAAAGTTCTGAGATAGATAAAAGTTGTGGTAATATTTTACGCCGATTGTAAATTTGCTACCATTAAATGTAGACATGTAGTTTTCGTCCTTTGTGTTTAGCTCATTCTACTATGAAACTCGGTAACTAAAATTCAGCCGAAATTGTTACTATTTATTGTTTATAAACAGTTTAGTAGCAATATATATTACGTACGGTGTAACTAGTATTTTGCAGGAACTGTGCCGTTCTTTTATTTACCAGTATCTCGTAGACCATCAAGTAACCATAGTCGTGTAATATTTTTCATAATATTGAAAACTAACATTGATAGTGACATAGAGCAGTAGAAATAGGCGTCAGGATAAAAAAATAATTTGTTTCAGCAGTTTGATAGTGGGCTGTTGTTAAACAAGCTATTGTAAAAGAGGAGACAAAATAAATACTGCTATCCGGGTTGGAATGGGGTGGGTTTTTAGGGGTTCGAACAAGTGAAAATAGTGAGGTTTACAATAGCTATTTTAACAATATCCCACGGTCAGATTGCTGTAACGAATGTTTTTTGTTCGATCCCTATTTTTGCTGGTCTGAAATTACAAGTTAATAAAGATGATGATCGAAGACCTCGGTTCTCGAAGGCCTTAGCGCGTACTCCGCTGATCCCGGTTGGTTTATGCTCCACAACGACTAGTCGCTTAGCAGAGAAAGCTTTGCTTAGCTGGCCAAGCGCGAGTCGGACTCGCGCACGAAGTATTCCGTACCATTATCTATACTAAAACCGGCAAAAAATTATGACTTTTGTATGGGAGCCCCACTTAAATATTAATTTTATTTTAATTTCATTATTTACTTTGTAAATAATTAATAATATAATTCAATATTCTGTGAATATTTCAAGCGTCTACCAGTTGCCGTTATCAGTATCAAGCAAAAACGAACAAAAAATAAAAGTCATGTTTATATAAATATTTATTGTATTCTGTTTTTTAGTATTCGTTGTTATAGTGGCAACAGAAATACGTCGTCTGTAAAAATTTCAACTCGTATCACGGTTCATGAAATACAGCCTGATGACATACGGCCAGACAGACAGACGGACAGCGGAGTCTTAATAATAGGGTCCCGTTTTACCCTTTGGATACGGAACTCTAAAAAGGCGGTCGAAGCGACTCGGGTGGGAGCCTTGCTTGATTGCAAGCGCTCCTGTTCAGCTGGCAGCTACGAGACTTATTAATCAAACAGCGCGGCACCGTCTTAGTATTTCCATAGCAATAAAACCTGTTTAGAATAGTCCGTTGGTTAGCTATTGTCACTTAGTACGTAGACCGAAGGCAGACTTCTAGGTGATTGCTTCGATGTGATTGCTGTTTATTGTGTGCGGTTTAACTATGCGTTGTATATCGTACCCTGTGTATAGAGTCGCCAGAGCACCGTGCGTCGGGCAGCAGCGCCGCGTCGTCTCCAATGGTGGTCGACTCGCCGGCACACGCACACCCGGCCTCTACTGCTGCGACTAGAATCGGTAAATACACGCACATACACATATATTACGCGTTTTCCTACGAAAGATTAGGCAGTGCCTCTTTGGACTTTTCGCCTCGTTGATTACAGTTGCGCCACTATTTCAACATGAACAGCTAACACGTTTTAGTAAAATATATATAAAATATATAATTCCAAGATGATCCCACACCCTGGACAAAACTTTTACCGTCGAATCAAGACCATGACAAGCCATGGCTGGGCGATCGGTAAATCCATACAAGAAAATAAATTTCCATTTTTTTCTCAATTCTTCCGCATATTTTTTGCCTTGTTTGTCACGAAGATTGACAGTCTATTTCATCAAAATATTGCCACGTGCAGCATAAATCATACAGTATAACGAATTCATGATATATGCTGAATAACATATTCCCGCTGACACCTATATATAGACTGCATAGTAATCTTTATTTTCAGGGGATAAGGATGTTGATTATTGGTTTAGGAAATATTGCCGTAACAACATAGGTCTTCATTTTAAAGTTGTCTCTGATGCACTCCACCAGGATAGTTCTGGTGCGCAAATACCTAATTAAGCTGGTCTTAGCTTTGCCTTGCGCTATAGAATCGAACTCACCACAAGTTCGATTCCCACACTGGTCTAACATGTGTGACGAAAAAATCTGATGTGCCTGTTTAATTTCAATTAATTTGTAATAAACTTACGGTACGTTATGACTACTAAAACGATAAGTAATCTCAAAAGGTTAGAATAAAAACAAGAAAATAAAACATTGTATATATTTTAGAAACGTTCTTGACGGCTTTGTCAGAAACTCGAGGTAAATTTGGCTTTATTTATGAAATTTCCATATTTGATGCGTTCTAGGAGGGCACGGTAACCCCAGTCTCACTGTTCTGCCGTCGGACAAATTCGGCGAGCAAGAGGTCGAAGACATTGTCACCCTCGGCTTCACTAGAGAACAGGTAAGCGTTATAATCACATCACTACATAGTATAAAACAAAGTCGCTTTCTCTGTCCCTATATCCCTATGTATGCTTAAATCTTTAAAACTACGCAACAGATTTTGATGCGGTTTCTTTTGTAGATAGAGTGATTCAAGAGGAAGGTTTATATGTATAATAGCAAGTCACCCCGGCTTAGTTACGGGTAGTTTCTGATACGACACTGATGCTTTACTAACCGTGCGAAGCCGGGGTGGGTCGCTAGTATATTATAATCACATAATATTATAAAGGCGAAAGACGTAAGTCTATGTGTGTGTATGTTTGTTACTTCACGCTCAAACGGCTTTCGATGAAATTTGTTACCAGACACGACGACTAAAACACGACGGATTTTGATTTAATTTGGTACCAGAACATCTTATATCCTGGATTAACCAACACAGGCTACTTTTTCGGTAAACCGGGGTGCAGTTAGTTGCTTATAAATACAAATATCTGGTAGTAAAAAAGACTGCTGGCCCGACGGATTCCGATTTCAAACTTAAAGCTGGTACAAGTCCATAGGTACACTAATGAGGTTTTGTTCAAAACAATGTGTCCGTAATACTGCTGAAAATGGCGAAGGAAAACATCGTGGGGAAATTAGCATGTTCTTGAACGTAAAACTCGAATACATATGACATCTACCGATCCAACTGGGCTCCCGTGGTATATCGTATGTTATGTATTGGGTGTGTGAATATGACTCCGCCCTTTCTCAACAGATGTCGTTTTTAGTATTGTTTACGTGTACTAATAAATGACCATACTTGTATTCGATAGTACTGAATGTCAGCTATCTAACGCATTTTATGATATTTGGTTGAAGTGTAAGCAACAATTGTTTTCACTTTTTCGAAAATGTCGGTTTTTATTCCAAATAAACGTCATTTGCGGGAAGTGTTATTACATTATTTTATTGCGAAGAAAACTGCAGCGGAAACTTATCGTTTGCTTGTGGAGATTTATGGTGAGCATGCTCCGTCTAATACAACTTGCAAGGAATGGTTTCGACGATTTCAAAATAACGATTTTAGTACTGAGGATAAAGAACATGGAAAACCACCAAAAAAATTTGAAGATGCTGAATTGGAAGCATTATTGGCGGAAGATTCTTGCCAAACTCAATCAGAATTAGCTGCAGCATTAAATGTTGATCGTTCAACTGTTGCAAAGCGTTTACAAATGATGGGAATGATTCAAAAAGCCGGTGACTGGGTTCCACATGATTTAAAAGAAAGAGACATGGAACGTCGGAAAACCATTTGTGAAATGCTGCTTCAAAGACAGCAAAGAAAAGGATTTTTGCATCGGATAGTCACAGGAGACGAAAAATGGATACACTACGAAAATCCTAAACGCAAAAAAGCTTGGGTGAAACCAGGCGAACCAGGCCCATCACAGCCAAAAATAAATATTCACTGTGCCAAGGTCATGCTCTGTATTTGGTGGGATCAGAAAGGTATTGTATATTATGAGTTGCTCAAACCCTCTGAAACTATTAATGGAGAAGTTTACCGACGACAACTAATGCGTTTGAAGCGAGCCATAGAAGAAAAACGACCAGAATGGGTGAATAGACATAACAAATTAGTTCTTCAGCATGACAATGCCAAACCGCATACCGCAGAAGTCGTAAAAAGATATTTAGAGGGACTGGACTGGGAAGTGTTACCCCACCCGCCATATTCACCAGACATAGCTCCTTCGGATTACCACCTATTCCGGACGATGCAGACAGACCTTACTGGAGAAAAGTTTACTTCATGTGAAAGTATCAAAATTTGGATTGACAACTGGATAAGCTCAAAAGACCAGGACTTCTTCCAGCAAGGAATACGAAAACTACCTGAACGATGGGCGAAGGTTGTAGCTGCAGATGGAGCATACTTTCAATAATTTTTTTTTTTAATTTTGTAAGCGAACAAATGTGTTTTATTTTGACAAAAAGGGGCGGAGTCATATTCACACACCCAATATTTATATATATTATACCTTACAACGTATCTTGGCTATGCCAAAGTTGTCTGCAAAAGGTCAAAATATATTATTCTCTCATTCTATGTTTCAGTCATGAGAAAAGACAAACTTTGGCAGCTAACTTCATAATAGCCTATTTGTACAATCTTGGGTTCGATTCAATGTTTGTTCTTTGTCTGGGTGTTATTATCTTATTTCGCGTATCTCGGAAAAGGCTAACGATTTGGATAATATTTTGTGTTAAGATATGGTTTTGCTCTTAAAGTTTATTTGTATAATTATATGCATTGAAAAATAAAACGCATTTTCTTTTACAAAAACATCGATCGGTGGTTTTGCCTAAAACGGCAATAAAAATAACCGATCGAAGCTCGGTCAACCAGGTACTGAACCCACTTTGTATTTACTTTAGTTCTACCTACTTCCGCTTGCCTTCTTGTAATTACATACATATGCATAGTTTGGGAGTCCTTTTATATTTTATTTGGTACATTTGGTATCTATACATAATACAAATATTCTGTTGTTGAATGGACAGGTGATTGAATCAAATTATAAATATCTGTCCTTCTGAATAAATTCCAGTCGTTTCTTCGGCCGTCTATTCTGCCGTTCTGTAGGTCACCCCTGCGTCCTTTGACTTATTAGATTGAGATCGGTCGTCTAGACGGGTTCGTTACACCGTCTTGGAAAGTCTCATTTATTTTCGTACAAGACCTTTGAGGGTCGCAAATTCTGAAACTATATTTACCACGATACAATAGCGCGGGTGTATAGACGTATGGGTATAGGTAGTTCACAGAGACAGAGGCCAGTGTGTCAGAGCAGTGGATATAAAGCGTGACAAAGAACTTTTTGTAAAGGCTATTCATTAATCACTTGCATTCTATATAAAAAGCATCTGCAAAATATCTGAATGGCAATAAAATACATGATTTTTACTGCGGATTCTATTTTTCAATTTAATTCTTTACATAGTCACACGGGAGTTAACTTCGTTAGTATGTCTGTTATAGACTTTGGAACCATCCAACCGATGTGCCTCAAACCGATTTCATTAGCAAGGCGAAGATGGTTTAGACCACTAAAACAATGCATTAGGCACAAATTGTATTTCTTTTTTAGCGTAGTAGCACACGCCTTGTATCCATTAGTAGGTTATAAACTCACCACAGCAAAAGCTGAAACAGTGCTGCCAACAACCCATCCTTCTTCAATCCTTCTCCAATATTTAAAGAGGTGGGTGGCTGGGTAAGTGTTAGTTAAACGGGGACAATGCCCGAAATGTTAAAACGGGAACTTTAAAGCACGGGACGTTAGCGACGGCCCACTCACCAACATTTATTAGATTTGCTTTTCAATTACAATATATAATTTAGAATTATTTTATATTTCAGGCGATCGTGGAGTTGCGTCGGTTCAACGGCGACAAGGCGCAGGCTACTGTGGCTCTATTTGCCAAGTCGCTGAAGTTTTGATCACTCGCTAAAATCAGGTTTTTAATGGTTGAATCTAGATCTAGTAAAGTACTAAGTAATGTTCAAAGTACAATCTGACGACGGCGTTTGGCATCTCTGAAGTTTGAGGAAACGGTTATCGGAATGTTATCTCTTTCTATATACACTGGGCCGCAAAGAAAGCGGGTCGGTTATAAAAAATACGATAACTTTTAAAATATTGGAACTAGCTGTATGAAATAAAGACTGTATTTCAGACAATTTTATAGTGCTTCAATAAAAGTTAACAATATCAAGGTTATGAACTTTATAGAGTAAAAGTAGGTTAAGTACAAATGCCTGTGTCAAGCAGTGGCCTAGTATAAGCTGATGATGATGATGAAGTAAAAATAACCATTTTTCACTAGATTTCAAAAAATGCAATACCAATTGTGCAATTTCCACACATTTTAATATTTTGTATTGCCACCACGAGCTGTTAATACAGCTGTCATACGGTTTGGCATGCTCTCCGCCTGATATCTGAGCCGATACTGAAGACCATTCTCCCATTCCTCTATCAGTGCTTCTTTCAGTTCGCGAAGCGTGATTGGAGGAATATTTCGGTCGCGTACACGTCGCCCCAGTTTGCCCCAGGCTTGCTCGATGGGGTTCAAGTCTGGCCTGCGTGCGCGCGTACATATTTATGGTAGTCAAACACTATCCCAGCTGTATGGGGACGAGCGTTATCTTGTATAGTGATAGCGTTCTCCACCATCTCTACTAAAAATGGACCAACTACTCAACTACAAGTATTTTGAACGGTTGATAGCGATAAAAAACCTACAGTTCTCACCCACAGTTCTATACGTTGACTGCGCTCATCTTCAAGCATTATCAGAATTCTGGTACTCTCTTCAGGGATTAGTGGCGTGTTTTTAACTGAATTTCATCAGTATAATAAATTTCTGCACCAGAAATTCCCTATTTGTATGATGTGTTGTTCAAATTATAAAAATTGTCTTTATTATTATTTATGGTTTTTAATACAATTACCAAAAATAAATAAAAAAGTTTTACTTCTATTTGCTAAAGGTTATATTTGTAATGAAAAAAAAACTTTAATTTCGTAATTATTTTAAGAGGATTGCTCAAATATTTTAAAAGTTATCGCATTTCTTATAATCGACCCGCTTTCTTTGCGGACCAGTGTATGATCTATACAAATAAAAAAAGAAGTGTCTGTCTGTTATGTCAAAATAGCAGCTTCTTATTAGGTGCATATTTGAATGTATATACGGTAATTCAACTAATAATAAAAAACAATTGTCTTTGTCTCCCTCTGTTTGTTCCGGCCAATCTCTGAAACGGCTGGACCGATTATGACGGAACTTTCACTGCCAGATTATAAAATTTTAGGAAATGAAATACGGTACCGCACAATAAAAAATTAACCTCAACTCGGATGCAGTCACAGGGAATAGCTAGTCTTTCTATAATATTAGGCATGGAACGAGACAACCAACCAGCTGGTTCATACTTTCGCGGTTCAACTGGTTCAACTTCAGAGACGCCAAAATCTATTGTTACTATTGTAGTAGAAGTTAGTTATATTTTGCTCTTTGGTCATCTTCGATCAATTATCTTTGTACAGGCGTTAAATGCCTAATTCTTTAAACTAACGGGTCTTTGTAGATAGAAATTGCATCAGTGCATGAAACTGGGCATAAAAAAGATTTTAACCTTATTTTTGGGCTCAATATCACGGAACACATCGGCTAGTAGGTGCTGAAGATGCAGTAATCGCACATATTATTAAAGAAATCTATTGGGAAGCCGTTCCAAACAAATGGAATAAGAAAATTCGCCCTTTTTATAAACGTTGAATACATCGCAACATTAAATCCTATTTATAAAAAAATATGTTGACTTAAATTTAATTAATATATGTTGTTTTTTATATATATTGTTAGTTATCGGAATCTAGTCCTTGCTGTTGCACGTAAAAATTAGTTGAAACGAAATCCAGATTCAACCATTACATCCACGCACAATATATTGTTGCAATAAGAAAAACCTGATCTCCTGGCTGAAAACCTGGCTCAGGCGATGAAACGACTCGAGATCAAATTTATCTCTTTCTAAAGACTTTAGGGTAATTTTTAACAGCAACAATGAAATGTTTTAACTTAGTGTTTTTATTTAATGTAATTGAAGTAATACTTTTTCGCGATTAGGTCTGTGACGCTATTCGTTTAATAGCGTGTTGGTAGTTTTATTTTATGAATGCCAACATCTGTTTACAGGTCCTGTCGTATCCATTTTAATCGTTAAATTTTAGTTATATTATTTCGTGTCTTGCGAGCAATCGACGCGTACCGTTAGGTGGTCAATATTGTATGTGACGCTACGTATTAGTCAAATCATTAGATACTTTGCTAGCGGTGAAATAATGTTCAAAATGTAGCATCAATTGTATGGACATTATTTCAACGGCAGTCTATTTATTGTCTGTATTCTCTGATCTGTCAAATAATAAGCAAACCTACCACTATGGTAATGTACCATTTACTAGGGGGCACCCCCTAATTAATTGATTCTTAACTAAATCCTGCGTCACGTGTTAATATTTTTGTTTTGTTGTGTTGATTAATAGGTAGCTTAAGACCGCGTTACTTTTTAATTTATTTATTTGATTTTTTTTATAATTAATACTACAGGCAATGTGTTTGGTTTGTCCCAGTACTATGCATATGATCAAAACAGAAGCTTACGGACAGACGGTTTTAATTTGCAAATTAAATTCTAATAGGTTAGAAATACTAAGTCTAATAGACATGATGTTGCCTCCGGTCTGAATATGCCGTTCACGTAGAAGAGAAGTAGATTTTGTATCGATTCGAAGCCAGAAAAGGCCTTAATATAGGTAGCGCTCACCATAACATGGTGTGTTTATTTAATATTTAAGATGCGACTACGAATCTTCAATCGAAAGCAACCAACGTCAGTTATCGTGGATTGCCATTTTTTACAGACCTGTTTTATATACTTGAATTTATTATAATATAATAATTGAATGTAACGATTAATGTTTTTTAAGCATTTTAAACGCGACTTTCGTTGACCGATTATGTCGTATTTTTATCAACCTATATTCATACTCGGTGATTAATTTACTTGTGTCCAAAGACATTGCACTCCATTAAAGGATTCTTAAAAAGAACGTACAGGTGCTTCCATTATTAATATCAGGTATACCATGATTTATAACGTAGCACTGCATTTTTGACGTCTTAACAAAAAAATATAATATACAATTATACAATGGTGCTGATTCGGTCCATATTCAAAATAAGCTGAAGCTTAACTGTACACCTCTCGTTCTGTTTTATGTGGAGGAAAGGAGATAGCAACAATTTTAAACTGTGTGCGTGAATTTAAATTTAAATCATAATTGGCACCAATTGTTTTTTTTTTAAATATGGTTTGTTGTTGATTGCATAGTTAGGTTATTTCCACGTTGATCGAGCAATGCAGCAATGGAATATATTTGTATAAATATATTATACAATATTATTAAATAACAAGTGCATTGTCAAATATCCTCACCGAATATGCAATAGATACGTGGATAAGTGGATAAGGTTTGACGATTTGAAATTTCGTTTAATAACGCTGTATAATTTTAAGATATAACTAAATATTTTTTCATGTACATTTAGGGGTCAGAATAAAGTGGTTTTTATTATTTACTGTCTTTTTTTCTAACTTTGATTTCACCGGCACCCACACCCTTCCACAGCAATACGAGTGCTTGGCGGCAGATAACCAGATGTGGAGGTAGTACTTCTTCGCGCGAACTTTGCACAAGTTCTACTGCTACTTGTCGTTGCTCCTTTAGCAGCCAGGGGAAACTTGTAGAGATTCAAAGAGTACTTAGGTACCTAGGTAAGTGAGTATATGAACTCTCCAAAATCCAGATCTAAGTAATAATATACAATTAGATTGGTTAAGAGAGAAAAATGGGTGGTGGCTGTGTGGTGGACACGACTATGTGTTTTACGTGAATAAGTGTACGTAAACGTACATTTATGAGACTCAACGAAACGATCTCGAAATGGCGGTGTTTCCCCCTCCACCGCAAGTGATGCGCCACACTCACGCCACGTCTCGAACGTCCTTTTTTGAACATTTAGCTACTGAGAGGTGTAATTAAATTTTGGATGTCTACATCTATCTAGATTCTAAATAGATAGTTGCAGCATCAAACTGTGTTCCCCTATTTTGTTATCAGTTTTCTGAATTGCTTCACACTATGGAAGCAAATTTAAACGCGCTCTCATGAAAAACAAAGTGAAATATTGTATTTTAGAAATCGGTCTGATCCAGCCATTTTCGAGTTTTAGCGAGGCAAACGAACAGCAATTGATTTTTATATATCAGAACTTCTATCGAGCCATACAGAAGACGCTCTTGCGTGTCAATGTGGTTTTACAATTTCGGACAAATATTTTATATTGATCTGATCTATTTCGATGAACGACATCAAACAGCCGACAAATACGTCTGGATTTTTTCCCGCAACGTGTATTTGTGAATATTTAATTTGTGGAAAAAATGCTTGCACGATTCAGTAGGTTAAAGGTGGAACATGGACCTAACGCATATTTATTGGTATTTAAAGATTTTGTTCATATGTGTTTTACAAAGGTTTTAGATTTTGGTAAATGAAAAGTCGCAATATACTTATTTGGACATTTAATATAACATTCACACAAATCTATTTGAATATACAATATAAGCTACCTAATTATAGTTAATTATTCAGTAATATAATTTACGAGATATGTCATACGTACTAGGTTTTTAAAAATAGATCAATCTACCATAAATATAGTTCCTTAATACACGCCAAAGATAAACATTTTTACAAGATTAGGTACTTCTTGTAAAAAAGTCTACCTTAGGCGAAACTAAGACTAATTAAGCAGGCATTGGTAAGTCTGCCCACAATAAATATTGAACCCGAAGCGATACAGTTTAGCAAATATTACAAGGGTTGTAAATACGCCCTCTAAATAATATTCCAATGTTGGCCAAACTGGTTGGCGGAACTGCAAGTTGAATGTAAATCATCATGTATATATGTAACAAAATAAATAGCCTATACAAAAATATGATTAGCAAGAATATTACTCTAAAAACTATTTGCTAGGTACCTACTTATAAAATAATTAGAATTAATGGTTGCAGCGTGGCTAGCTGGTTGCTCTATTACTAATCGTGCTACCAAACCGCGGTCACTTTTGTAAAATTTGATTATCGCTGCCATTTCCATCTTCTCGTAAGAGCTTGGAAGTATAGAAATGTTTCTGAAGCAATACTCGAATCTGCGGAATGCTTAAGTTATTTTTGGGTTATGAGCCAATTATGAGGAGAGAAAAATGGTTTCTTCTGATCGATCCAATGAGTAGTTAGATTGATGGAAAAAAACATTCCAAAATATCGGTCGTCTTATTCTTTGGTGGTTTGGCTTTTTGCCACTGCGTAGATAGATCAAGCCTAGGAGAGTATGAATAAGGGAGGCATGGAACTGGCTGGATATAAAAGTACGCGAAGGCCAAAAAAATGATGAAAGGATTGTCTGAAAGATTACATAGATATAAAAAGAAGTAACTACCGTAATTCTACTGTTGTTGTATTTCAATGGAAGAAGAAAACATCCTGATTGATACGGATTGTTTCTATAAAATATTCAATGTGGCGAGTCTTTATGGCTGCTAGAATGTGACAGGATTTATATTTATATCACAGTTCCAATTTTTAACAAAAGTCTCTGCGGAATGGTAGCCCTTTTACACAACTTAAAAATAATGATCGTATCTTAATGACAGTAAGACTAGGACAAACACTCATTAATAACTTATGGTTACCAACTTAAATGGAACTTATTTCAAAGACTAGTTACATTCATTAATCGTAAACATACCTTTTATAGGTACCTAAAGTAATTATCATAAATTTAAGGGCAATGTGGCTAGCTGGCTGTTACGTTAATGATAACGTATTTTTATACTACTTTACTTACTCGTATATAACAGTCATTTCCAATATTCAACATAAGACCGAACTTCGACAGTTTGTAACTAGCAATATTTTTTTATGCTATTAAGTGGCTGAACGAAGTCCACCTGTTAAGTGGTCACCGCCCCGCATAGACTACAATAACACGACTTAAGTTCTCCCCGACGTAAGTATGAGAAGACCGAAGTCGCATCGCGTGGCGACCGTCACCCGTGTTACTCAAGTTACCCTAATGTTTTCAAAGCATTGTTGCGTTTAATTTAGTCAATAATTCAATATAAATGTAAATCAATCGCAATTCTCAATACATTGAAAATTTCTGAATCCTTATTTTCTTTCTTAATTTAATATATTATAACTACTGTTCGAACGAAATGTTTGTATTGTATAAGTATTGAAAATTCAATAGTAATTTTCACAAAAACCGCAATATTGGAAGCCTCGCCTCAATAGATAGCAACTATAGATGTCTTTGGCTATCATGAGTTAGGGTCAGATAAATTCAATATATTTCTAGCTCTAGCAGCAAAACGTGAAATAGATGAAATATTGGAAACGATCATTAGTGAATCGTCAATTATTACTTTCGAATTTACCGTCGTTCAAAGCAATTTCCGTTAAAGCCTAGTTGTTAAAGTGACGGGCAAATCTGCGTCTGACGCGTAACGCAAAATTTTATTAATTGAATCAGACAACTATATTACTTTCCTGCGGCTGACTCGAAAGTTTATTTGCCATCGTTGTGAGAATATCTGTCAGGCGAGCGAACCGCTGATTCGGTGTTGTCAACGCCCCTCTCTCACCCCACAAAAAGTTGATATGAAATTCAATTCGGAACAGTTCTAACAGCGTTGGGTCTAAAGTGGGACCGAGAGAAGACATCTCCTGTACTACTGTTCTAGCGTTTCTCTTGAACATCTCAACTTGATTCGGGAAGACCCGGGCGGCTTCCAAATGAGCTGCTGTAGCATTGAAGTCGAATTCCAGAGTGTTCATCAAACTCGCCGGGAACGTGTCGTCTGGCTGCATTAAACCTCCCCCGTCGCCGTCTGCAACAAATTTACTTTAAGTTCCAGAAATTGTAGAATGCATACAAGTGATAGCATGCAAGGTTAATTCGACATATTATTTTTATTTGTCTAAGTTACCGAATAGGTGGAAACACAGCACAGGAGGCAGGACATAGGGGGTCGTGGTGTTTGGAGGCAGTGGATTGGTGCCTTCGTTCATGCTCTTGAAGCAGGGTCGCAACTTTGCCTCGAACATGAAAGCGTTGTCCGTGTACACTCTTCTCAGTATATTCCAGGCATTTTCCAAACATTCCACCTGACGAAGTAAGATAAGTATTAGGTATTTTGTAATTATGGTGTTGACCAGTTTCAGCTCAAGTTTAATTGATGAAAGCAGAAGCTAGGCTATATACCTACCTGTGGCATGCAGAGCCCGAACATAATAGCAGCGAATCCATATAGATTGCCAAGGGCGGTTTTAGTTTCCACCGCTAAAAGTATCCAGTCGTTAATAGTATCAGCTCGCTGTCTGTCAGTTTGGCACGTGAGGATCGTGACTGCTATAAGAAGCCGAAATGTCTCAATCCTGTAATAAACACATTGTAATTATATACCAACATTGAATAAGTATTGTAAAATGTAGGTATTATTATTTACCTTTCAATGACGTCCATACGTAATGATCTCCCTTGCGGCAGAAAACAAAGTTCTAGCCCAGACGCAGTTCTATCAAGTCCGTCAACTTGTACCGCCTCCTCGAATATAAAATATAAATCAATTTTTGTAAAATGATTGGCAAGAATTCTTGGGCCGGAAGTGCGCAGCAGCAGCTTGATGGTGTGTAAGGTCTCCGACTCCAATGGCTTGGAGAGTCCCATTGGTATGATTTGAGATTGGTAATTCTCAAGGTTTATTCGAGACTCTACAACATAATCTAAGTTCTCGGCTTGCAATAATCTTGCTTCTGTTAGATCATAATCGAACTCTTGTTTAATAGTGGGCGTCACCAGATTATAATCTGCTTCAATACGAGATTTGTTAGGGTCACTGTGGGCAGAACTTTGTGTGGAATCGCCCGAGCCGTTACCGGAATCTGAGCCGGAAACGTGGTATAATCTGTGAAGTTCCAGTCTCCTATCGTCCGCCTTAGGACCTTCATATCTCGCAGGCTTGGCTGGGGGACTCGTCGGCAAATTGGCATCCCAAGTATTGGAACCAGAATTTGATTCACTTGAAAAATGCTTCACATGCTTATTTGTTTGACTTTGGATGACACCATCAGCGCTGGCACTCTTTCCATGGTTGACATGCTGACTCATATCTATAGGAGTCAAGGAATGTGATCTTTGCTTTTTGAACGGAACTCTCAATTGCATTCCAGGCTTGGCAGCAAAATGGCTGTATAAGCTGTAGGGATTTCCATAACATGATGAATCGCCCGCGGGAGAAGCTACGGAGTTTATGTCATCAGTCTGAATGTAATTCGACAGTGGCGTCAATCGATTTGCGGGGTACTGTATCCTGGCTCCAGAAGCAGCTGATATCGGTTTCCCGGAGCCGACATACGAGGTGATAAGATCGGCGACCGTATCGTACGCTTCGTCTTCGAACTGGTATTGACATCTCTCGTATACCGTATCCGGATGCACAACGATCTACAAATATTGCAATAAAATGATGAAAATGCATGTTGTAGATAGTTGCCCAAGCTTTATTAACATTTTAGAAAAGTATATTATGAAATTTTAACTTATTTTCGTACTTTCAAATGCAAAATGTCGGATATGCCCTTTGACCCCATTAGCTATGAATAGCTATAATCAGATAATTAAACAACTTATTTAGAAAGTACTCACTCTTTGTATGACAAAATGAAGATGTTGTCCATTAGAACGGCAGCTAAGTACGTAGTTGTCAGGCTGCGACGTGGAATCCCTCACGAGAAACTCCCTGTCTTGTTGCAGGAGGTTCTCAGCTGAGGTGCGGCTCAGAGCGCCATGATACCATCCATGTGAAATTATTTGGTCAGAGGGCAGGGAGAATTCCCATTCCAAAAGCCCCGATGTGTTCATCGGGCTCGGTTCCTGTTCAATTCACAGATTTGAGTCACTAAGCACGACACTTCATATTTGGAAAAATAGCATGTCAACTAGGTCCGCAAATGTGAAACGGATGTTGGTTCGTTCAACATTTCAGAAGGGACACGGATATAACCTACATACGTATTCGTACTTACCATATCATGGAGCTGGAACCTAGCTTATTCTATTTTTGTAACAGTAACGATGTGATATAGACCGGCGCATAGAGACTTGCGCCGGTCGAGGGGTCGCGGTACTTTCGGCGCGGTCGGGCGATCAATATGCCAAGGACATCGAGGGTTCCACCCTTCATTTCAACAAGTTTCGTTCATCTCATGTTGGCAGCTAGGGGATGCCCAACTTCAACTCGATGTATTACGCACGCGCCCAATCAAGCGGGAATATTTTAATTTATATTTTGAAAATGAGAGTTTGTATTCCAATCATACCATTAAACCTGATAATAAGATCTACCTACCTAAAATTTAAGTGTCTGTTTGTTAAATCAAAATAACAGCGTTTTACAAAACCCTTCTGCAAGTTCTGCAAGTATAAAAGGAACAAATAACAATCAATATTTTTTTTGTAATATTTGACTGTGTCGATTGGCTCTTTATATCAGCTAGCAGCCAGTGAAAATCCCATTAAAATAGGTCCAGCCGTTTCGGAGATTAACCGGAACAATGTCAAAGTCAATGTCAAAATACTTTATTTCAATTGAATTTTTCCAAAATAATTTCAAGTCGTTTTTAAAATAAATATGTAGGTACAAGATCATGCGTTCTTATTACTAAGTTTAATACTTGTTCAAACCCTATCCGACCCTCAATAGGGAAGCAAGCAAGAAACCCCGAATGGAAGGATTAATGTCCTAATTTACTCCTTATAACATCACCTGTCTGCCAGTGGAACTCCTGTCAAAATTTATTCAGCCGTTTCGGAGACTTACATCCCCTCTCCCGAGGGAACGGTGCTTGAATTTCAGGATAAAAGCTATCCAGTGGCCTTACTTCAATCCATGCCAAGTTTCATTTGAATTAATTCAGTAGTTTCAAGACTGAGGGTTGTGATGTCTGTAAATTTTGGCGAGTGGCCGAGTGACAAGCGAGTGCGTGTTCATGCGTGCTGAGAGAGATATCGTCGTCGTTGCGGGGGCAGAAGAATGAAGGCGGGAAGTGGGTACTCGGCCTAGTAAATAGATTGGGATTCTAGTGACTCTCTCGCCTCTCTGCTCGACCTAGTACTTGGCCGAACACTCGTTAAAGTGTTTATACCAACCGAGAACTCGGTTGAGCACTGACTCGCCACTGTACTTAGGTTAGGTGTAATCAAGGCATTACAGTTTCATTATAAGTACAGATAGATGACAATATGATAGGCCTTGAATTTCAAGTACGTTGAATTTCTAACCCGATTTAAATATTTTTTTAAATTCTAAAGATTATTTGCATTGCAACAACCTTTTTTGTGAGATAACGTTTTTTGAATAAAATCAGATTTAACGGGTGAAGGCAAAACGTTCTGCTTTGTTCTTTTTTTGTTTAATGTCATAATTTTAGAGTTTTGGGTTGGTTGACAAACCAGGCTTATTGAAAACGACTGTAGGGATTACCCTACCCTAGCGAAATTATTCGCTATCATATATCACAAAATTACGCCATACACCCTTGAACATAGGACATACTATTGTGAGGAAAATGCGTATTGTCGTTATCGGACGAACCCTTAGATAGGTCATCCGTTTATTCACCTGCTTTCGCTAACTTGTCGCGAAAAGCAATAAGATACCATAATGTTTCTGGCGGCATAGCTGGTAATATTTCTGCGTTCGGAGCTAAGGGCACCGGATTCCATCTCCGACTGACGCGAACATTTATGTGATGAGCATTACCTTAATGAGTGTTTGAAGTGTGTAATTGTTTACACACCTCAAACATCATTACAACCTTGTGTTGACACGGGCTGTCAGTAGCTTTTCATGTAAATGCGGATATGAGATGATTGTTCTTCGGAGCCCTAGATCTGGATGCAAGATTACTACGTTCATCGAGTTTTCATTTAAATCTATTTTTTATCTATAACTGAGTTCACATATTTTTCTTTAGGTGTCTACCTCTTTCAAACTTAAAATCGTGTCCACCCAAAGTTTGCCTGGAAGATAAGGCCATTGTGCCACCAATTATATGTAATTTTTAATATTTTTTGTTTGGCTTTACAATTCCTGGTGTCAAAAATAAAGAGTTTATCTCTATCTAAGAGTATATATCTATCAAAAAGTGGCCGCTAGTAGCTAGCAAGCTTGGCACCTGGCTGCGGTGAGGTTAAGGCCAACGCAATAGCAGCTCAATTTTTTCAAGACACTTTACAGCAACATATATTGCTGTAAAAAGGATTATAATTTAGTTGAAAACAAGTGAACTAATTGTTTTCGTAAGAATCAACTGATGTATATATCCATGTAATTTAATTTGTAGCCATAACTCTTTGCTTGCCTATCTATGTGCATATTTGTATACTAAATAAGTTGTTATAATATGTATATATATACAATATATATATATATATATATATTTAGGTATTTTAGATTACATAAGTAAGTATATTATTTAAATTATATTTAAAATTTAGTATCATTTTAATGCCCCTTCTCATTTCTAATTCTTCTTGTCCATACAAAGGTTGTCTGTAAAAGTTCACTTTATAGCTATAAGACCGCCCATTGTGTCACATTATTAGTTAAGATTTATACTTTTAAGCAATGTTATCTTCTAGGCGTGCAATAAAGTGTCATCTATCTATCTATCGACCACCTTTTTATAGGTAGGTACATAGGCAATAGTAATATTCCCACATTCAATTTATATATGTATATATAAAATGACGTCGTTTAAAAACTCAACTAACGTAGTAATCTTGCAGCCGGATCTGGTGCTATATCTACCTTCCTTGTTTTGTGCTGTCTGCTTACGCTTATGAATCAATAACAAACGATGTGTAACAACGATTTTATAAACATAATATGTTCATTCTGAAGAAATTTTAGTGTTCGTACGTACAATGGACAGACACTACCTTTTTCGTTTGATATTCATCATTATTGTTATTTTATCAGTAAGAGTAATTAGCTATGAGAAAAGTAAGTAGCTAACTCTTAGATCCTCTTTTTATTACGTACTTCTATAATCGCCATCATGATTCATACTTATTATAATTACAGCATTGCGAAAGATTGTTCGTAATCAATCCAAAATGGTGCAGAGGCCTTTCAGTGACACTGGCAGCCGGGGCATCAATTCTAGCATGCAACTGATGCAAGAAGCTGTCATGATGCCAGGATTCTCTCAAATCAATACGATGACCCACAAAATTCACCGACCAAAAATATCCACCATACTGTCATCTGTGGACACAACTCGTGGAAAATCCTTACCATATAGCAAAATGAAATCGAGAAATAATGATATTCTAAATGAACTAAGATTAACAAGAAATACGTTTTCAAATAGATCCATACCAGTGTCAGCGGCCCAACATACACACCCTATTAACGAGCCTTTTAGTAATATGTCACGTCTGCACCCTCATATTAATAATATTGCTATCGATGCATATTACGCAATGCCGATGGCGTCTAAATTCTTCCCACCCGTTGACGACGAAGCCTTGCAAAGTATAGAAGAGAAATCCAGTCAAGATAGATCTATAACCTTTCCCGAAGTTTCAAAACTCCCTGGGAATAAGACTACTCTTCATAAAAGTGTATTTTTGGCTAACAGGAATACCACAAATAAAAGGGAAGAGAAGGTACCAAAATCTTTCGAAGACATTGATCAGGATAATGAGAAAGCCGATTATTTTCTGCAAGGAATTCCTGTTGATGCGAGTTCTATATATACCTATAACTCAAGTGAGCAGCCTTATATCTGTACATCCATCAAACAAGCTAAAACAGATTTTAATGCTCAAGAAATATTTGCACAACTGGATATAGAGGTAGATTTGTTTATTTAGGATAGTTATTATTGAAGTTTATTGAATTAATTTCTTCTTCATACATTTTATTTTATTACATATTTAATTAATGAGTCGTGCGTATAACATTGCGCATTTTCCATACAAACTTTCTTCTTAAGTTAATTCGTTGTGTTAATTTCTATATAATGTTAAGGAGAACTATATTTTCAGCCGTCTTGGGGAGTGAGAAAACACTTTTGGAATGGATTATTTGATAGCCGATATGAATCTTTAATGAGAAGCTCTAAATGGCCTCCATTGAAGGTAAGCGGACAATTTAGAGTACAAATAGTTAACGTGTCCAAAATATCTCTATAAAATTCTTTTTCAGGTCATTTTAGTACCCCGTACACACGTTGACAGTATATGGAAGAAATCTTTTGATCAGTATCATATGGATTCAGTCAGCAGAATTATTTCGAACATCGTCAAGAAGTTGCAATTTTACAGCAACATGACCTTTACTTGGAATGAGGTGTCACATTTGAGCCGATGGTGGAAAAGCACTTCGCATAAAAATCGAATTGCAAGTATAGTTTAATTTAACTGTAGCTCTATATTTCAAACCAAATCGGAACCCAACTCTTTTATATTAAAGTTTCAGGCACTCCGAAAGTTGGTGAAAAGTGGGAGGCTCGAAATAACCACGGGCGGTTGGACTGAGCCAGATGAAGCAACGTCACATCTTTTTGGATTAGTGCACCAACTAATTCAAGGTTTGCTACAACATGTAAAACTTTAAATATTTTCATTAAAAAGAATGAGGAGCGATATTAGGAGTGTCAAATGAGTAGGTATATTATATAAACCTAGCTTATGCTCGCAGCTTTGCCCAATATGTTTGCCATCATCTAGGTACATTGAAAAGTTGAGACAAATCGGTTCAGTAGTTGTGGCGTGAAAGAGAAGCAACATATGTATAGGTATATATCCAAATAGATATACTTTCGTGTTAGTTAAAAGTTATAGTAAGGTTTGATTTTCCTATTGAATTAACTTTTTCATTTTTTTAACAATAGCAACACTTTGACTAAAAATTATTAGGGTCCTGTATTTTTAAACTATTTTAAAGAGTCTGCTACTAAATATACTTAATGAAATACAATCAATATTTTGAACTTCCCGTACTCCTAATATTGAGTACAAAAAGTTTTAAAGTTAATAAGAAATCGTTGTGGATTATTACTTTAATTTTACCAGCCCTCCACATTTATAGGACAAATGTTTCCTTTATTTCTAGGACGCGAGTGGCTGAAACATTATCTTAATTACTCTCCGAAAGTTGCATGGCTTACAAATACTGTCGCCCATAGTCCGACAATGGCGTATCTTCTCTCTGCATCAGGCACATCACGTCTAATACTTACAAATCTCCATTACTCTTGGGAGGAGCACCTCGCCGAATACCAGCTCAGCGATTTTATATGGGTACAGAATTGGGATGATAATAAGTCTGCATCCACTGCCCTCAATGAAGCTCTAGAACTAATTGGCAATGATCGCCAACCGAAGAATTCAGTCCTCACTCACTTTTTACAGTTTAACTCGGCAAGTATCAAAGCGTGCGGCCCTAATAGTGCAATTTGCTCAAACGATTTTGATTTTTCTAAATCACACAAAAATCTCAATATAAACTTGTACAATGTCAAAGAAAAATCTGAACTACTATTGGAACAGTACTCCAAGACTGGCACTATAACGCCCCATAACATCATCGTCGCGCCTTTAGGTGCACCCTACCAATACGAATTCCAGCCTGAATTTGATTACCAATATAACAACTACCAGAAGATAGCTGATTTTGTGAATGCGAATCGTGAAATTTATAAGGCGACTATAACATTTGGTACTCCCAAAGATTATTTCAACACCATTTTGAGAAAAAACAAAAAATATCCAACATTGAAAGGCGATTTTTTGAATTTTGCCGATATCAGTTCGGGAAGTCCTGCGTACTGGACAGGATACTTCACATCACGCCCGTTCTTCAAAATAATGCTGAGACGTGTTGAGTCAACATTGAGAACAACAGAAGTTTTATTTTCATTTGCCCTCAGTTCCAATGCTTTTAGAGGATACAATGCGTCAAGCCTTTTTGAAAAACTCGTTTTGTCTAGAGAGACTGTTGCGCGTTTCCAGGACCGGAATGTTGCAAGTGGAACTCTACCTGCAAATGTATTGAGGCATGTCCATAATCAGATTCTAAAAACTGTAACAAACTGTTGGCATATCCAAGAAGTGGTTGTGAGTTTTTTGAGTTCTAAACCGGAAGCATTTGAACCGCACCTGCAGAAGTACGTGTACAGAGAAGGAGAATTTATTTCAACATTTAGAACTGTTGACGCATCTGATCAAATTTACATATTTAACTCACTTAGCCACGAGAGAATAGAAATTGTCGAATTGGTAACGAGAAAGTCCAACATAAGAGTTGTAGATCATAATAAAAAAGAAATCACGGTGCAAATAAATCCTATATGGAAATATCGCTCAGATAACGTCATAAAAATATCGAGAAAGTTTTTTAAAATTACTTTTGTTGTAATCATGCCTCCAATGACTCTAGAACTGTTTACAGTCAAAGATACCTATGATGTTACCCATAGTGCAAGCACCGTTTTTTGTTCTTCGTGTGTGGTGGATGATGAATTTAGTAGCGAATCTATATTTCCTTTTAACATTCAACCAATACAGACAGGTGACATACAGCTGGAAAGTTATAAACATCGACTCAGGTTCGATGAAATGACCGGGTTTCTGAAAACAGTCGTTGAAAAAGAAACAAACATTGAAAAGAGTGTGGTTATAGACTTCGGTGCATTTAGAGATTCCAATGTAAACTCGGGAATGTTTTTATTCAACACAAATGTTTCTAAACCTCTATACGATGTTTTGATGCCTTACAGGGTCGGAACTATGTCCAAAGCAACTATCATAATTTCCGGACAAATTACCACGGAAATATCGTCGACTTACGGCCGCCTTTTGCAGCACACTATTAGAATTTTCAATTTTATCCAAAGTCCTCTATCCAATGCAATATATATGGAAAACAAAGTAGACTACGAGTTATCTCCAAAAAATAGAGAGATGGAATTCTTTATGTCAATACAGGTAGGCATAAGTAACGGCAATCCGCCTGTTATTGTGACTGACAACAACGGATTTCAACACACTGCGAGAACCTTGAATATGAGCAGGCGAATCGAGTCCAACATGTATCCGACAACCAGTATAGTTTTCATACAGGATCGCAGAAGCCGGTTGACTTACATAACAGACCATGCTCAAGGTGTGACCGCTTTACAAGAAGGTCAACTGGTGATTATGTTGGACAGAAGGGTGTTATTCAACGACGGTCGTGGGGCAGGTGAAGGTCTCTCAGATAGTAGCGCCACTGTTAACAGACAATTCATTCTACTCGAAAATTTTAAAGATACGCGAGTACAATCCGGTACTGAAGCGGAAGACATAAATTTGCCGAGTGTATCTGCTATTCAGCTTGCAAATTCGCTTAACTATCCCTTAGATATCTTCGTGGTTGATAAAAACAGGACCGACCAAAGCCACTATGGATTTTTGCCCCTAATAAAAACTTCGTTTCCGTGCGATGTAGACGTGATTAACTTTAGATTTGTTTTGGGTAAAGGCAACAATTGGTGTGAAAATCCGAATATGGCTTTGCTGATCCTTCATAGAAGGAATTTTTGCTGTAGAATAGCCCCTCATTCTCCACTTCAATGCAATGGACTTTCAAATTTCTCCCTAGACAAGATAATGCGTAACCTAAGAGCCGTTTATCAAACTAATCTGGCCGGAACTATCAAAGGAATTCCTCTGCTAAACTTTAGCCCTGTAAACTTTCCTCCAATGGAATTGACTACTTTAAGATTATACTTTTAGAAATATTTTCTTACTCAAGTTTTTCTTCATATCCTTTTCGAAAGTTATGATACTAGTGTAAATTACTAAATGTTTTTCATTAATATTTAATAATGTACCGAAAAACGATTAGATGTCAAAACTAAATATAATCTGAATATATATAAATTACGTGTCACGATGTTTGTCCGCGATGGACTCCTAAACTACTAACCCGATTTCAATCAAATTTTGTACACCGTGTGCAGTTTGATCCAACTTGAAAGAATAGCTCACATCTCAATTTATGATCGCAATATTATTTTATTGCAAATTATTTGTCTATTATTTGACAGTCACAATTACAAAAACGTTAGCCACAGCAACGCGTGGCCGGGTCAGCTAGTATTTTATTTAAGTAGTCTGCTTAGATAAACTACTCGTTATTTATCTACGTACTTTTTTACTAATAGGAGGTCACCGTAGTGAAAAAGAATTATGTGATCGTACAGTTTTGAAATTAGTTATTAAATATTATTTATTTTTCGTCATATCTTCATCTCGCCAACTTGAACTGAAAGAAACTAGCTTTTATTCAGAATAACTCTTAATGAGTATGGTCAGCATTGTATGGACGATGATTGCGATTGGTGAAAAAAAAAATATAATTCATTTTATTTGCTTGAAAAAGACAAGGCAGGCATTTTTTAGGTACCTACTGTACCAAAAAATCTCTGTTTGTTACCAAAGTTACCTATGATACTATTCAGCAAACGTACATAAATCAATATTATACTTTTATTATAGACAGAAGGTTTAGTAAGAATAATAATATTTACCGAGAATACACAACCTGGTTGTCATTTTTTTTATTCCTCCCTTTATATTATAAGAGACATTTTAACAATTTTGAATTCACTAGCACGCGCCAAGCCTGATAGCCTGATACCTGATCTCAGACAGTGGGTTACCTGGAGAGGAACATACGAGCTAACGGTCCATGTGATGTTAGTAGGCTACCGGAGCCCATAACAGCACAGCATACAACTTAGGACATCTCTAACTGAAGTATAAAACGAACCAAGTAGCATAACATTGCGCTATAATGTCACCTGCACTCCCACCGGAGCACAGCAAGGCTTATTTTAGGCTGCTTCTTTCGCACCACGTTTAATTGAAGGTTATTTCTTTATTAAGGGTTTACCACCTCTCATAATACCTAATAACACTTAAAATAATGTCAGGTTGTTACTCAATATCTATCTATATTATTATTATATTGTAATATATATAAATCATCAATTAGGTAGGTACTGTTTGTTAGTCTGTTTGTGAAACTCGAAAACGGCTGGACCGATTTGGCTGATTTGATTGAAAATCGACGGAAAATCTGGAGATACTGAGAGCAAGTACATTTTAATACGGGATTTATATATTTTGCAATATGTACCTCGTTTGACAGCCGACAAAATGTGAATCAAGACAGCACAAAAAGCCATATGAAGAAGACGAAGGCCAAAAATTAAAAAGAAGAAGACGAAGAATCAAGACAGCGAATCATCTGTCTTGTCAGACAGTGAATAGATAAAACTGCCGAGCATATTTAGTAAGTTCTTTGGAACACGTCTTAACTGACACTGACAGTGACACCCACAAAATGTTCGCAACACACCGCAATGTAGATATGTACGTTTGATTGACTCAACACGCGAAATTTGTTACGGGTGGCGCTGTATTCAAAGTTAAAATGCATATATCCTTAAATAGTTTAAATTAAAGTCGCTCCCGCTATTTGGACGCTTAGATCTTATTTACGCAACGTAGGTATTTTAATGCAGTTTTAAGCAATAGATCGAGTGATTCAAGGTTTATATGGAAGGGTTATATGTAAGAAGTAAAGTATACTTGTTTATTACAGTAGAGAAAAGCCGTGCACCCGTACGAAGCCGGGGCAGGTTGATAGTATATTTTAAAGAAGAAAGTTTATATGTATGTGTGTATGTTTATTCCTTCTTCACGCTCGAACGGCATAACGGATTTAGATAAAATTTGGTACCAGGATACCGTATATCTTGGATTGACACTTTTGATTCCGAAAACTCGCGGGTACAAAGCGGGGCGCAGCTAGTAGCTTAAATATTTAATGTACCTCTACGATCACTGAAGCTATTACTAAGGTTTACGTCTGCTTAAACAAGCAGAAACCCTTAGTGGAGCATGATTTTCATTTTTTCGTGAACATGATAATTTTGACAATGTAGGTGAGTTCTTAATTCTATAATACCTTCTAAATCCCATATTCTTTTTGGCCTTTATCTCATAATAGCTTCGAGCTGTCTGTACCGCCAAACTCACATTTAAGGCCGGTGTCGCCAGAATCAACCAGTCGCCAGTGTTCAACTTTGCGAAGTCATTCCCGGTTAAAAATTACTTTATTTTCATTTTTCATTGTCGTTAAAATATACCTGAAACATTTACAGTTTGTGGGATCACAAATAAATAGGTGTCCTGCAGATGTTAAACATGACGAAATACAAGAATGTCATGTCATTTGTTAAACTAATCTCTATCAGTGCCAAGGCGCACCAATCGAAATTTCACATCAATATCTAGTATTATATCTAGTAGTATCTAGCAATACTAGATATTGCTAGATACTACTATAAACCGATTCATTACCAATTCAACCCATACACCAATATATGTACCAAAGAAGAACCTAATAACTTCAGCAGGTACTGAAACATCTCCTTACGTTGAAACGCGTTGGTATCAGAAGCTGCTTTTTTACTTCTTTTGCATGCCTTGTTGGTGTTTCTTTCAGTGATAATATTTTCGATTATCTCCGATTATTTATAAAGTTGGAATTTATTTATTTATTTATTTTATTTATTTATTTTATTTATTTATTTTATTTATTTATTAAGGCAACGCCAACAGCACACACAATAGATAGGATTAACATAAAAATTGTAATAACATTGTATAGAATGTGTGCCAATTAAAGGCTTGCACAACATTCTCCGCATTACAGACGACAGCGAGCTAAAAATATAAAATTAAAAATAGAAAAACAATGCACGAAAATTAAAACTAGGATACAATAAAAAAAAAAACAGAATTATAAAAGAATTATAAGTTACATACTAATTTTTTTTTATAACTGCCCGAGGAGTCAATTCATACGAAAATACGCTTCTATCCCTAAAGATTCTGAAATGTATTCTAAAGCTTTTTTGTCGCTATATAGGATAGTCGAAAGTACCTACTTTCGATCAAAAGCAAAGTACTATTGTTTAAGCTTATTGAGATTATTCCCTTTTTCATACCTACAGAAAAAAGTTTTATAATGTTCAGTTTCATTCTACTTCCACTATTACGACGAAACTATATTGATAAACTATATCAGATCTATATTATATTTTTTAAATTTTGGATTTTTCCATTTCATTGATTTTAACAAAGAGATGCATTAGAAAGCTCAAAAGCTCACTTTATGATTTTTCCCATTTTTTTGTTCAACAAGGGCAATTTTTATATAATTGTTCGTATCTTCATTTTCAGCCTTTATACATTTCAGAACCGAGTTATATTTCAATTGTTTCCTTTATTTCCCCAATTTTCACAAAATGTATTAATAATAATTAATAATAAACATTCAGTTCTTAAAAAATAAGCTCATGATTGATTCCAGCGAAAGAATCCAGCTTACTTTTTACAAACAGTGGTTTTAAAACCGCGAGGTTTCGCAGGAACTTAATGTTTCGCTGGTCTGCTTCTGAGGTTGGTTTACCTAAAAATAATAATAAATAAAATACAATAAACTTTCTAGTAAAACACTTGTCAGTGTAACCTTCATCATTTCAATAATGTTACTAAATATACGTAATATTTTGCTACAGACTAGCGACTTTTTCAGAATCAGAGTGGGCAACACTGCGTAGCGTAGTATATGCGTCAAGCAAGTCTGTGGCGTTTGAGAGTAATATCTGTCGCACTGTCAAGTATTGTGATCAAATTTTGTAACGTTGTAACATATTGTTGATAAATTAGCCTTAAAAAACTGCGTTCGTAATTTTTAAAAAGATAAAAATTCCACCTATTTCCCTGTAACAATGAGACACCCGGCTAATATTTGAAGTTTGTACGTGGAAATCACCACGACTAGGATTTGTGTCCTACAATAAAAAAATGGGTCTTCTCATTTCGAAGATTTGGAGCTTGTTCGGCAATGAAGGTACGTCAAATATAGTATTGATTTTTTAAGTCAGTCGCGGTACCTACTCACCGGTGTGAGTTGGTACCCCGACTAATTAAATTATTAAATTTGGCCATTTAACCACCAAAGTGTTCTTTTATGGAATTCTATGCATCACTAATAACATAGGCACTTCTTTCATGTGAGCAAGTGGCCAACTTTGGTTTCGAAGGCACATATTTGTTGGATAGTACTTCCACTAACTTAACCTAACATTTAGCTACATCAAAAAATACTTTAATCTTGTTTGTTAGCCCCAAGTTTTCTTTTCTACTAGGTAATTATTCAATTAGATAAATACAAACACAATATTTTGGAAAACATATTAATACAAGCTTTAATGAAACTTAAAATACATGCTGTTGGCATACAACTAAACATATAGCCTTTAGTTTAGTTTTAATTTGACTTGACACAATACATATTAGACCCACTATTAGTGAAATAACTGTTTACATCTTCCATAGAGCACAAACTGGTCCTGGTTGGTTTAGACAATGCGGGAAAAACCACTATTCTATACCAGCTCCTGCTGGGAGAGGCGGTTCATACAAGACCCACTATCGGCTCTAATGTTGAAGAAATTGTTTGGAGGAACCTGAGATTTGTCATGTGGGATCTTGGAGGGCAGCAGAGTTTGCGATCAGCTTGGAACACCTATTATACAAATAGTGAGGTGAGGACAAATAAGTAGTCTTGATTGACACAAACTAAAATTATTGTTGTCCATTTCACACTACATGAAACTGAACAGTACAGATGTAGTTATTTTTTAAAACAAACAACATTGTTCCCATGGCCCGTTTTGTGCTATGTAGTATCTGACATATAATATAAAGGCGAAAGTTTGTATGTATGTGTGTGTATATGATAGTGTCACCTTCATGCTCAAACAGTTCTACGGATTTTGATGAAATTTGGTACCAGGATTAACACAGGCTAATTTTAATCCTGGAAAACTGGGTAACACCGTGGGGCACAGCAAGTATTGTCATATATAAGTAGGGTGGAAGACAAGTGATGAGCTGGTTTTTCAGAATAAAATTTAGGTTGGCATTAACTTTTCTTAAATTAAAGTACAAACAGTTGTGTAAATAGATTACACCTGTGCTGAAATCACCCTAAAAAATAAAGTGCTTCTTAATTTTTTCACCAATACCGCCATAATATTGATTTTATGTAAAAAAAAATTTATTATAATAAGTTGTAGAATTCAAAAGTCATACAGATTTTTTTGTGCTAACTCCAATATGCATAAAGTTTGTTTATAATAGTGCTGATAATGGCAAGTGGCTATGTAAAGGGCCACAAATGTAATAAGTAAGTACCTAACTATGAATTGTATATAATTTTTTAAATAAAACTTTATCTATGGTTAGATCCTTTATGCTCACACTATTTCACATATACAAAAGATACTGTAAAAATATAATGTTTACCCCAGCTGAGAATTGAACCCTAGTGCAAAGTAGCACTTTGAAGCATGGTTTCTCCTAAGATAAGGTTGATTGATAATGGTGATGGCAGGGTTCAGAGATCAGCTCCGTAGTCAAAATTTGATTGGTCATAAAACCGCTATTTATCCTTATTTACCCTATTTATCCTTATTTACCCTATTTATCCTTATATCCGACCCAACTGATGTTATGTAAATAGTGCGGCTCACAAAGAACAGCATAATTGCTCTGGTCCTCCCCAACCGAAGTATGAGAAGACCTAAGTCTATCGTCATCAGTTTGAAATGTATGAGCCTGTAATTTTACCCACACTTATCTTGGTATAAGTTCTACTTTGTTTTATGCTACGCACCCCCCGGGGGCCACGTCTAGACTCTGAGGGTAATCATCAACAGACGATAGAAACATGGACCCCCATGCTCTAAAGCGGCCTGCCTTAGTAGTATTTATACATTTTTTATGTATGACAAATAATCGTAATTCTGGCTTAAAATTACGGTCACGGTTCTCTTAATTGTTGAGGAAAATAAAGCTGTAATTCTCCAAGTAGGTCAATGGTCCAAGGTGTCATAGCTGTCCAAGATGGCATTTATTTTCAACGGAGTCGAAAATTATGAGATTTTTTATAGATTGTCACTTGCCATCTGTCTTATAACTATTTCGCTTCATTATATTCACACCCTCGGAGTCTCTACACATGTGTCCCGGGTGGTACGAAAGTAGCAACCCAAAGTAGCGTAGAACTTGTGCTAAGTTCGTCCTGAGAAGTATTGCTACCACACCTGGTATTCCACCGCCAAACAGTAGTGCACTCGCATTGCTGTGTTACGGTGGAATCGTGTGAGTGCTAGTGAAATTAGAAGCATATGCGACGTTAAATTCCAGTCTCAACGTGGTGGGCGCAACGCGATATGACTTGGGTTTCCTCATACTTCAGTACGAGGGTACCGGAGTCGTATAGCTGTTGTCTACGGCAATAACCGTTTAAGATCAGTTGGGCTGTCAGCACGTCCCATCACTACAGTCACATAAAAAAAAAACTCACGCTCATCAGTTCTACGTAACAATACCAATTTATCCAGCTTCTGGGGGCATAGGTTCACTAATATAATATTAAAGCAAACTGATCTGGCCTTTTAATTTTAAGAAATGGTATTTTAATTATTTGGTCTTGAGTTTGTACTATTTAATATTCTGTGACTAAGGTCAGATTTCAACCGGGGACACTGAACACTTGTCAATACAAAATACATATCTTTCAATACAATATGCGTAAAAGGTATGTAAGCCCAAAATATGGTTTCACAGTTTAGTCAAGGACAAGGTAATTTCAGTAATTATTATTGACATCATCGTAGCTTAGTTGGAAGTAATCCTGCTTGCGAAGCGAAGGTCCCGGGTTAGATTCAAGGCCAGGTCAGGTATTTGTGTGATAAGCATAAAGTTTGTTCTCCGACCATGGATGTTTGTTGGGTCTGTGTTTATCAGTGCCACTTGGGACACGGGAAATTCTAGTGTAGCGGTATTAACGATGAAGCGTTATTTATGCAGTCAGCAATAACATTTTTAAATAAAGTTTTATTTCCTATGTACATAAGAAAAATGTTTGTTATTTGTTAAATTAAATGAAAGGTTATTAATCATAGTCCTTAAATCTGTTTAGGGTCGTCATCAAGCTGTCTATTTTCGACTCACAATCATATAACCGGCAAATATCTTCGTTAATTTTTTTTTAATGTTATATGCAATGCGTTAAAGTAAGCAGTGGCCTGTTGCAAATTATACATATTTTTTTTGTTCTCTTGCTCTCATTGCGATTATAATTGCGAATCAGGAATGGTAGAAAAAAATATACCTCTTATCTCTACTTAGGGGTTGGTCGAAAATAGTATAGACTTTATAACAGACATCTGCTTTATACCTGTAATGTTGCTGCATGCGATAAGTTGATTCTCGTTAGGCGAGAGTGAATAGACCTTAAACACAGGTTCTATTGATGAAAATGATTTAATTACAATGTTTTCCATCGCTAGTTTGACAGCGGGGTGTGCAAAGCTCATATCCTATTATTATTATAAACGCGAAAGTTTGTAAGTATGGATGGATGTTTGTTACACAATTACGCCAGAAAGGCTGAATGGACCTGGATGAAATTTGGCACAGAGATAAATTATAGTCTGAAATAGCACATAGGCTATGAAAATGTACGGTTCCCGTAGGAAGTCCAACCGCGGGGTGCAGCTAGTATTTCAAATAAAAACTAATTTCTGCATGTATCGATTTGAACCAGCGACGAAAAAATTTTTGTTGGCTACCGTAACGCTGAGCTAACTCATTTTTTCCTGAATGTAGTGGTAGGACGATCTGACAATCCACACAATGTTGTTCACTGGCACCCACATCCATCCGCCGGAACAAAACACTGCGAGTGCGCCACTGCTTGTTGACAGATTATCAGATGTGGTGGCAATACCACTCTGACGAACTTGGCACAAGTTCTACTGCTACTTTATGGTCTCTGTGGTTTTACGTTATTTATCCACAGCGTAAATACTAAATTGAAATAATGACGTTTAGAACAAATAACTTAACTTTGCTGTGCTATTCTGTTTGATTGGCATTCACTCGCAGCGGAATGTAAATCGGTATCAACGCCTACGTAAACGCATAAGCTTTACCGATAAATAATCTTTTAGATGCCTAATAAAATCTTATGCAAATGTTATAAGCCTCTATCCACCAAAGCGATTTCTATGCTAGGAGGCGACAGGCGTGCTGTGCACGGGCGGGTCCAGATGATCTTCGGTGGAGGGGCTTGCCTTGAATATGATCGATATTTTACTTTATTCTAGAAATACATCATCCAGATCAATCAAGGAGGTAGTCGATCCAATTTCCATTTAAAATCTCCATTCATAAAACTACCAGGTCGCGTCTAAAAATTATACAGCCGCGATTCATAGATTCATCATTCGAAGATTCATACGTATGGATCTAAGTGACATTTATTCATATATTCGGATGAATTGCTTTGCGACCGATGCAAATTGTTATGCAGTGAACAACCTCATAGGCATTCTAATGCTTCTTTTTGTTCTTTATCTTTCCGTTAATATATTATATTATATAATAGTTAAATGTATTTTCAAATTCTTTCCTCATTCCGTTAGATAAGTATAATGTCAAAATAAATGTCACGACCTAAACTGTATTGGTTTATGTCTGATCTTCCTCTTCTTTTCGTGTGAGGAAGTAGACAACTCTAGTGTTAGGGTTTTCAAGTCGCCTGAAGGCCTCCGTCATGGCTTATCGACTAGAATAGCTGGGACCGTCAATATAACGTGGAAGCGCTCAGGACTTGGTTCTAGGACTGATGTTTTCCATGGCCTAATTGGGAACTCTTAACTTTATACAACTCTGTATAATATACGAGTAAATACACCTATTTCAAGCGAGAATCGAAACAATTTCTGACGCCAGGATTGAACCAGCGACCTAATTGAGATCGAGGGTCTGGTACACGCACAACGCTCTGGCGTATTGATGGTGGCATCAATTGTGAATGTTCTGTT
This sequence comes from Aplocera efformata, assembly GCA_921293045.1. Lineage (NCBI taxonomy): Eukaryota > Metazoa > Arthropoda > Insecta > Lepidoptera > Geometridae > Aplocera > Aplocera efformata. The sequence goes on along the minus strand of OV121038.1, from coordinate 14,808,841 downwards.
TCCAGTTTGTAATAATGGTGATCGACTCGACGGACCGACAGCGGCTTAACATCAGCAGGGAGGAGCTCCACAGGATGCTCACGTTTGAGGAGTTGAGTCGCGCATGTCTTCTCGTTTTCGCCAATAAACAGGTACAGTACCGCGCAACCATGACAGAGAGAGAGAGAGAGATGTATATTATTGACCAGCGGCTCCGTAGTATAGTAACCTAGGGGGTATTAGTGGGAAAGCGTTAGTAAGCGTTTGTTTGTCTTACGTCTTTGCACGTTCCTTTATGAAAACGCGGTGTCTTCGCCCCTTTTGTGATGCCCCTCGCCGTGTCTTATGTGTCTTCTTTGGGGAACACGTCTAACGTCTGTTCTATTCGAGTGGCGCGCACACAATTGCTGGACGAAAAACAATGACCTGATGATGGACGTGTGAACGTTTAGTCGTGTGTCATCGTGGTCGAATAGTTTCCGTTCAGTGGTCATACAGACGGCGGCGTGCTCGGCGCCCGTAGTGTGATGCACGTACGGTCAATGATCCGCCGCCGTTCGGCGTCAATTCCAAGCTTCGAGGAGCACCTTCAAATGTATTAGTCGAAACCATAGAGAAATTAATCCGCCCTCATGCCTAGCCTCTACGAAATCTGTACAGTTTCAACTGGATCGAATTAATGATTCCCTTACGCATGTATGACTAATACAAACATGTTTTTAAGCCGCTAATGTAGCAAAAGGTGCCCATCGGACACACGCACGTGTGCTACGAATGGCAGCCGTCGCACATAAACAAATTCAATACGACGTAGGCACGACCCTCCCTACCGAGGTAAGAGAAGACATGTCGCATCGCATTGCGCCCATCACTCTGATACGGGAATATGACGGCTCCTTGGCTTAGCGGTAGTAGCCCTGCCTTCGAAAAGAAGGGTCCCGGGTTCGATTCCCGGCCGGGGCACTTTTTGTGTGGTGAGCATGAAGTTTGTTCTCGGGTCTTGGGTGTTTGCCTTATGTTTCTGTGTTTGTCCATGCCATCTGCGACACAGGGAATCCTAGTGCAGAGGTATGAGAGTGAAAACGTTTATTTTTATTATGCGCCTGTGATTGCCAGATTACCAGGTTTGGTGGAAGTACTTTTACGGACGGACTTGGCACAAGTTCTAATGCTGCTTACTTTTAGTTATGTAGGTGTCACAAAATAATATACATGGGGCAAATTCTTTGTTGCGTTGGTACGACTGTGTATAATACAATAAAGAATTATAGAAGAAGCAGGAAGTTTGGACGCTGACTTTCAAACCGAAGGTTGCTCTCTCAAAACGGTGCAGACAAGTATAAACAAATAGCAATCTCGTGTCATTGAGATGTGCCATCCCCCACCTGAATCGGGATCCCTTGAGATTTTGTTGGGACTATGCTCCAACTATGCGAAAATTAGTGTGAAACGGAAATACGTACTTACGAACTTTGCATCCTGACTGGTCTCCCTCGGTTATATTACGAGTATAAACTGTCCACTCAATCAATCACTGTAAAGATGTGTGTGCACATATGTGTCTGTTGTAATTTAGCCCCCCATTTCGCCGTCCTGTTGCAGGATATTCGCACACGCTGTGGGAGTTCCGCTTATTGCAGTTCTCACAAGGGGACGTTGCAGTTATATACACTGCAACGTCAGTGATACCTATGCACTAGGATATCCTGTATTGCAGGTGGTGCGAACAAACAACCCGAGAACATACTAAGTTGCATTGGAACGACTCTTCCCGCATTGTGGTCAGCAGTCTTTGCTGTTTCACCTCAGAAACTTTTTTTATTTATTTTATGGCTATATTACTGCGACTATATTCGGTCCATTCTGGAAGCCACATAGGATGGCTAGAGGTCACCACCAAACCCCGCAGCTGCTATAGCATCGTACAGTTATTCGTCGTAAACTTTTTTAGTATGAGCTCTCTTTTATCATCCGGGTTAAGTTCGTGTTTCGCAATACGCAAAATTGGTGTCCGCATTCGCCCAGAAGCTGAACTGTTGTTTCAATGGCCTCATCGTACCACCTGCTCACACAGCCCAAGGATCAACGTGCTGGTTCAAACAGTAATGCCCAGTAAGGGATCTTACCCAGGTGTTGAATAAAAGCTTGAAACATATAATATTTAATACGTAATATAGTCTCTTAAAAAGTAACGTAAATCTTCTGGGTAAGTCTGATTCCATTTCAACCTAACCGTTGCCGTCCATCACCAGCTAATTTGCCAGTTCGGACCACCAAAGTTTTTAGAAGAGAGTATTTTATTTTATTTTATAAAATTCACTACAATATTCATAGAATACCTATAGGTATAGAGCCAATAACCGTCAAGTAAAATGGCCCACCACACATAATAGATCTTAAACCTCTAACAACTCATCATCATCTCCCTGAACGTATCCCACACTAACTGGAGTCGGCACAACATGTATTTTTCTTCCATTTCCCTTTTTCAGACATTATCTCAGTACTCACTCATTTCTCATTCTCATATCATAACCAAACCTTTAAGCTGTAAAGTGGGTTATCTTTAAAGGTCTTTCCGCCGAAATGTGGCATTGACAGCTTCTAGAGTAAATATAAAAAAAATCTTCACGTGATTGATATCAGCAAAACCGTTATCTCGAGATGATTAGGCTTTACGTATACCTAGGAATGTATACTGGTTAGGATGTGTCCTGAATATATTGCCATACTTAGCATTATGATCAAATAACAAATGGTGCAGAAATGTCCAGTCGGATCTTACTCAGCCTATCAGAATTCTACGACATAGTTAACTACTTGGTCTTGCATAGTGTGTATATATAAATACGGTAATTCAAAAAAGTATGCACTGAGCTCTCCACTTATGCCAATGATAGGATGTCATTTTGTCTTGGTCCTAAATTGATTTACGCCATTTTGACTCTATAAACCAAATATTTGTGATTTACACTTGTAAGCAACTTGAGCAACCTTTTGCAATATAACTTCCCTGAGACATATGTCAAATTGTGGCACTTCAAATCAACACGCAATTGATCTGTCATTTTTGTATATTGTAGCCTGTTCATTCTATATTTATTTTACTGAAAGGATGTCATCATTTTGATGCGGCACACTTACCAATAAGTGGGCAATTTATTAGAAACACGTAGGTAATTGAGGTGTTTGAAAAATACTGAATGCTCAGGTACACAGCTCGGCGTCTATTTAGGCGCAGTTATACAGACATAACGTAACAAGCCTAAGAGGTCTATTCAGAAATAATTTCCGTTCTGAACAGGCCGTGTCATCATTTTAAAATGGTCAGCTGCCGTCAATACCCTATGATTAGGGTGTGGTATTTGGTCTCACTCGCTTTTATTGGCGCTAACAATAGAACATCAATTCAAATTGTAGTTTTCTCATTCCAGGACGTAAAAGGTTCGATGACGGCTGCAGAGATTTCTGAGCAGTTGGATTTGACCGCCATCAAGCAGCACCCGTGGCACATACAAGCGTGTTGCGCTCTCACCGGCGAGGGGTATGTAGAATATTTTCGTTTATAATATTTCTACTATTTGTGCTGGCTACAGACATGCAGTTCACTAATGTCAAGGGAAATCGCGGATAGGTAAGATTCAATAGAACCACGACCCGATATATTATTAACTAGGAAGATACGGCAAGCTCCCGTATCCCTATTACCTTGGGTCTAGGAGCAACTATCCATAAACTGTGCGTCGTGACGCCCTGGGGCGTCGCAGCGGCACAATCTCAGGGCTCAAATTCTCAAGAATATGGTGGCACTTGCGACAACAGGCTATTCTGCAGTTGCAACGTATACTGATCGCAAATAAATGTGTGGCAATTTCCAATCTTCAGTCACGTTTTGAGAAGCTATGCTCAGGAAAGGAAACATCCTATACCTTACCATTATAAATGTTGTTTGAAGTTTTTTGATACCTTGTTGCTAGCTTCACACTGAACTTCATCCTGGGGGGGAAGTCGCAAAGAAATGGCAACTCAGAAATGGCAAGGGCGTCACATTAAAAATAAGTTTGGGTACCCTGCCATAAGCAATGTGCGGTCAGCGTAAAGCCAAGAGCTAACAACATTTCATAATGTAATGACATGAAAATTATTTTTACTACATACATGGTTAGTAAGTAGTAAAAATAATCTTCATATCATTAGTGAAGCAGCTACTATACGAAGGTGGTAATCTTATCTCACAATTTATATTTGACTAATATATCATAACTGGTACGTATGATAAAGAAATGACAGCGAGGTGACCTTAGCCGTGTTTAACCGATAATTACACGCGTCTAAGTCAATAATGCGATTTCACTGACTTCAATAAGCATTTTTTTTAATACATTGTAGGGAAATAATGAATTTATATATTTTTTCGTATAACCTTGCCGGCTTCTAATAATTTCCATGGAGGAACATAGGCAAACTTTCGACAAGCGAGAGTGAATAGGCTTCAATCTACCGCAGTGGTATCTGCATCCATAGATTTTGCTTCTAGGGCAAATGTACGTAATATATTCTAGCGAAATATTCATTGGTGTCCTTCTAGATTTGAACGTGCGACCTCCGGATATATATTATATACACTGACTGCGATGCAAAATAAACGGGTTGGTTTTATAAAATGCGATAACTTCTAAAATATTTGAGCAATCCTCTTAAAAAAAAAAAAAATTAACGTTTACTTTATTACAAGTATAGGAAGAAGTAAAACTTTTTAATCAATTTTTAGTAAATGTATCTATTATAAACCACAAAAAAATATAAAGATAACGCTCGTCCCCATACAGTTTGGGTAGTGTTACCTTAAGGATGTTACTACACGCATGAAGTGCAAGCAGGCCAGACTTGAACCCCATCGAGCATGCCTGGGGCAAACTGGGGCGACGTGTACGCCACCTAAATATTCCTCCAATCACGCTTCGTGAACAGAAAGAAGCACTGATAGAGGAATGGGAGAATGTTCCTCAGTATCGGCTCAGATATCAGGTGGAGAGCGTGCCAACCTATATTATTTAGTATTGCCACCACGAGCTGTATTAACAGCTACAAATAATACAATAGTGGCAATTTCAAATAATGTGTGAAAATTACATATTAACCTAATTGCATTTTTCAAAATTTTGTTAATAATAATATTTTTTACGTAACCTACTTTTATTCAAAATGAACTTCATAACCTTGAACTTTTATGCCTTTTATTTAATCAATACAAAATTGTCTGAAATAGTTTTTATTTCATAGAGTTGGTTCCAACATTATGGAAACTTTGAGGTTTTTTTTGTTACCGATCCGTTTTTTTTGCGTCCCAGTGTATTTAGGTCAATATATATACAATACCCTCTAATCTTCATTTCAATATACTTTTTCAGATTGCATTTGGGTCTCGAATGGATTGCCAGCAGGATAAAGAAGAAATAAACACTATTACTGTGATGGTTTAGTTGTAATTTGCAAGATGATATCTTTAGTTGGCGTTTTTAATGTCGTGCGAATTTCGCGCGGGATTTTGCGTGCGCGTCTCGAGTGCTTGGCATCCGCAATGCAATATTATTGTAGGTTTAGTGACGTGAGGTTGATTAAAGGTTCAAGCATAGGCATCAGTTCAGTGACCATCGCGTATCAGTCACGTCAACGTTAGGGACTTGACCCAATGTCTGAATAAACGTTCAGTCTCAGCAAAATCTTAGTTAAAATGCTAAAAGCTATGTATGTGACACGACCTGAAGTGGACTGTAACTATGACGATGTAAAATACTAGTGCCTTTTATAAGAAATATAATCATACAGGTAAACATAAACAGCAAAACCTTATCTAACACAAAATTTCATCCAAATCGTTAGAGCGGTTTCTGGGATACGCGAAATAAATAAATATATATCCAAAATTGTTTGTACTGTACTCGTAGTGGTATGGAACAAATGCCTCGATTCGTATATACGCATTTGGCAATAATTGCATCTTTTGTACGCAGCTAGAATAGTCTTGTTGAACCGTGACTGACGGAAAGGCGTGGATCGTGACGGAACTGATGGCTGAAATTGTAAACTTTAGTGTTTTATTAAGAATCTTTTCATGCTCGTAGATCGCGCTGATAATCTTTCGCATCAAGCTGCAAGCAATTGTATTTATTATACAAAAGTATTCTGAAAAGCAAAACAAAATGTGAAACTATCGGGCTTCCATAGGATAGTTGTATATCTTCCTTGCTTCCAGCAGATACTCTTTGCTCGTAGCTAAATGCGAAGAGTATCAGCCACATCTATGAGGATTATGAGGAACGAGGCGTGGGATTGACTCGCTAGCCTGATAAAAGCCGCATAACATTAAAAAGGCCGTACTGTCGATGTCTTGGTCAAGGTAACTATATTTTTATTGAATAACATCTAAGTATATAAATGTTCAATTATAATATATCTGACAACGGGTCCGTAGATAAAATATTTATGTATACAAAATCATTTGTTTTATATTTTTTATACTTATACATGTTTTTATGACAATACAAGTTTAGTGCGGGCGCATTTAATGGTTGTTGGTTTTGTTGACGCCGCACTAAACTAAAATAGACTTAGAGAGATCTAAAATTATTGCTGTCTCATTTTCTCCTTATGCAAGCGAACGAGATCGTTTAGTTCAGTCTAGTGTAGAAAACAGGCGCAAGTATTATACAGAGTAGGAACAGGGGCACGCTCAAAGACGCACCTACGATGATCTCGAAAGACAGACTTACGTCCGAAGGCGTGTTAGTGTGCGTGTACCGTTTTCTCTGTGTCTATTTTTACTTTGAGGTGTCATTAAGTGTATTTAAGCCCACTAATGGACGATCCATTTTGCTTGTAACCATATTCCAAAATTATATGATTACTAGCTGACCCGACAGACAAAAAATGAATTAGCAAAATTGGTCCAGCCGTTCACGCGTGACGCCGTGACCAAGGGAAATAGGGATATTTTTTTTTTATTTAAACGTTGTTTTGGGATGAATCTAATGAAATAAAACAATTGCTTTTTATACTTTATTTATTCCAACTACTCATTGTCTTGAACAAAAATTGTACGTAACATATTAAGCATTTACTTTGTCTAATATCAAATTATAAAACAATAAAAGATATAAGGAAGAATATAAATTAGTAATTATAAATTAATGAATATGAAAACAGGTTGTATTTACACAATGACAATTATGACAACAAATTTCAAAACTATCCCAAAGATGACTTAGGGCACATAGATGCGAATTATTTTGGTTACTAACAAACAAAAACACCAATAAATAAGACGAATTGAGCATTGTATTACATATTGCGTTCTTCCCAAATAGAAAATGTCAAGATACTGATATATGTTTGAGATGGCGTGTTAAATGTTAAAAGTGTTACAATTTTATAAATTTTCTATATAGACAAATTAAATTTTATATTTTTAAAACTATATCGCGCTGGTATTTTCAGTGACGAGTATTTACGCATGAGATACAAATTTGTATAAATAAATTAAACTATTGTAAGAACTAGAATATGTTTAATAAAACAAGTATGGTTTCTGGCGAAAACAAGGTAATATAACTTTTAAATATTAAATAGGTAAATATTAATAGCAATTGTTTATAACATTAATATGGAAAAAATGCTTATGAATGTACAATAAAACAGCTCATGAAATTGTTTCTATCTTAACAACAAGCGTAGATCTAACTTTCATAAATGACGACACATAGATTTGAATTAAGCTACTATAAATTACATTGTTATATATGGGTCATCTGTAGATAATTGGCAAATAACTAAAAAAAATACAAAAAAATTAACTTTGTTATAGTTTTATCCGTTACACATATTTTAACTGTACTTGCTAAATGACTTAAAATAAAATATGTTATCAAATTATAACTAAAACATGTAACTTAAATATCACTTGATGAACCTAAATGTTAATAGTAAAAAGTTAGATAGACAGAAATGTATATTTTTGTCTAATGTTAATAACGATAACTAATTGTAGGTATTGTAATATATTAACATTAATTACTTCTATTAAAACGTTAATAAAATTATCTATTTAGTTATTCTTCGGTGTTTTAACTAAACAAACGTCTAAAATTTGTATATTGCATAAGATAAACAGTACTCTTATATAAATAAAGTAAATGCATAATGTTTATTATAAAACTTAAATATTGTTATTCTGTCATGATTTTTGATCACAGCAAAAAATTAGCTAATTATATATATAAAAAAATAATTATCTAAAACTCAGTTGTCGCTCGTCAAAAGGAGGAAACTGAGCCTATTTAGGCAAGAAAATACTCTTATTTGGAATGGACTTATTAAAATTTATAACTCTAACATATAAGATTCCTCAATTGCAATATGAAGTGGCCTTAAACAAATATAAAGTACAGTATATTTTAACTGTTGCTCTACATTCGTGCAGTAATGGCTGTAATAACTATGGACTTAACAGATAAATTGATTTTAACATTAGATACATCTATTAATTCGAGGTAGTCTATACAACATATTGTTTGTGAAAATGAAAGTTATTAAGACTATTAACATTTAGCTAGAAATAAAAAAAACTAGTTAGAGCGGATTTTCATCAAGCTTAATCAAGCTTTCATAGAGAAATAATGCAGATTTATGTACTAAGTGTTAAGTTTTTGAATCGATCTTGTGGATCAATTTAACCTCTATATCATTGATGAAAATGTATATACATTAATCTTTTGATATGAATAATTGAACACTTGACATTAAATTTTTTTAACACAAAATCTATGCTTTCACTTTTATGTTCAAGTATGAGGACTTTTTATC